>JAUJYZ010001194.1:170000-413933 GCA_033675265.1 Actinostola sp. cb2023 | reverse complement strand
ACTAATTTCAACTAGCTCTTTCCAGCTATGTTAATCATTTTTTGTCCTATGAGTTTTGAAATTACGTGATAAACCCTCATTAAAATTCAAAATATATTTTGTTATCCTCAGCTCTCCTCGACCACGACCACTACCCTTGGCCTTAGCTATGCTTTTAATAGCTCTCCTCGATGAACGACACGTCGACAAACACAGTCCACATGGAGAGCCATTCTCGATTAGCAGGTATTATGAATAAAACAAGGTTCGACTGAAGTGCTAAATTATGCTAATTCTATTTTAAAATTGTTTTCTATTGTTTAATTAGTGCTATTAATTTATTACTAAATAGTACAAAGTATTGCACGACTTGTGTTTGTACTTAATACCGACTTTAAATAAAGTCTCTTTACTTTTACTTATATTTTCAATAATAAAAATATACAGCCTTTTGCAAAAATTATGTCGCGACCAAGTATATCAGTATATCAGTATATCACAGACTATATACCCGAAGATTTATACTATCAAATGAATGTGAAAATAACTTTTGCGTGTACCTTGTATCATATTCATGGCTCTCCAATCCACGCTTGTACAGTCAACCATCTTGAAATGCATGTACGGGTAGTGTGCGGGCATGCGGGACTCACACGGGTATATAGTGATATACTGATATATACTTGGTCGCGACATAATTTTTGCAAAAGGCTGTAACAACTTACAATAAAATAAATAAATGTAGATATAATTCAAAGCTATATACACTCGACTGCAAAAACGTTGTAATGAATATATATGTTGTGGTTCAAAATGATTTTTGGTTCAAATTATTTTGAACCGGTTTAATTTATTTGAACTGGTTCAAATTATTTTGAACCGGTTTAATTTATTTGAACTGGTTCAAATAAATTAAAACCAGTTCAAATTATTTTGAACTGGTTCAATTTGTTTTGAAATGGTTCAAATCATTTTGAAGGAAGGCTTTATATCAAGTACCTTGGGGTTAGGTTTAGGGTTAGTATCAGGGAAGGCTTTATATTAAGTACCTTGGTGTTAGGTTTAGGGTTAGTATTGGGGAAGACTATATAGTAATGAAGTACCTTGGGGTTAGGTTTAGGGTTTATAGTATTAGGGGAGACTTTATCTTAGATTTAGGTTTATTAATAATGTGCAATGCATTACTACCAACGAAATCTTGGATGGTCAAGTGGTTAAGGTCTTGGGATATAGCAAACCAAAGGTAAGGGGTTCAAGTCCCAGTCAGGTAGGATATTTATTTATTTAAAAAAATGCTAATTAGATATTAGTTCCAGACAGTTAGATAGATGAGAGGGGAGAACAGAGAGAGAGAGAAGGAAGGTAGGGAGGGAGGTGAAAATTATTTAGTTCTTTTTAGGACTCCCCCCCCCCCCCCCCCTAAAACTCCCCCCCCTAAAATTCCAAATTGAACCAGTTCAATTTAAAGTTCAATTTAAATTGAACCGGTTTAATTTAAATTGAACCGGTTTAATTTAAATTGAACTGGTTTAATTTAAATTGAATCAAGGGATCAATTTGAACTACAACATAATACAAATATCTAATGAAATTCAAAATGTTAAACATATTTAAAATAGTGCTGACAATTATCGTGTTGTCCTGCTTGCTGGATGCGATCCTAATTTAAAATAGATGATTCTGATATATTAGTGAAGAAATAGAAAACGAGCGCGCGTGCTATGTGCAGATTTATAGCACGCGGGGACTGATCAGAACACGAGAGAAGTGTTAAGAGAAGCACGACGCGTAGCGGAGTGCTTCTCAACACTTCTCGAGTGTTCTGATCAGTTCCCAAGTGCTATAAATCTGCACATAGCACAGCGGGCAAGTTTTCTATTTCTTTTATAAAATACAATTATGATTTTAAGGCAAGTTTTCAATATTGTTCGTTACAAAAATGTTTGAATAACTGCGCGCGCGTGCTGTGTGCTCTCATAAAGCACGCGGAATACGCATCCTTTGGCCAATCAGAGCGCGCGTTATATCATAGTTATTTTATAAAAGAAAATAAATGATGTTTCGCACTTTGCATCTCATTAGATATATTGTAGATCATTAGATATGTGTATAAATGTATACTACAACCTTTCTGCAATCGAGTGTACATCAATAATATCAATAGCAAAATAATATCCACAATATATTATTATTATTCACTACAATTGCATATGCAAGTACATGTATTTGTGTATTTATCTAGCTGTATATATATTTATTCACAAAATAGGTGCCAAGGACAATAAAGTACCATGTAATTGTAGATTATGTGGTGGGAAACTTCGAGATAAAAGAACTGTCCGTCGACATTTTCTACATCACCCATACCACACAAACAATGATTTGGACCAGGATGCTAATGTTACTGTTCATGCTTGTGGAAATTATGTCTACACTCCTCCTGCTGATACCTGCCTCATGGCTGCTAATATTCCACAGCTTTCAGATGATGAATTTACCAGCACTGATCAAGAGAGTGACGATTCAGATGATTCTGAGCAGTCACAAAGATCTTCAAGTGTATCATCAACTGAAAGGGAGGATGAGGATGAATTAGTAATAGACAATCGCATGGAAAAGTGCATATTGAGAATACTTGCATCAAAAGTAAAGTATGGTTGGTCACAGGAAGAAACACTCAATCAATTACAGAGCCTGTATGAATTAACCAATGATGCAAGCATTCCTCATAAAACATGGCCAATCGTGATAAAATTTTTGAAACAATTGGGGTACAAGGATCCTAAACATTACAAAGTATGTTGTGGAAAAGATCATGTTACTTTAATTATTGATGTCGATAAATGCCCAAACTGTGACAATCCGAAAGATAAATGTGTTGATTACTTTGTTCTTGGACTAAACATCAATTCTATATTTCAAAGCAAGAATAAAATAAGAAACCACCTTGCACATTGGGAGGAAAGACATCAGTGGTTTAACATGGATAACATTACTGCACCGTATAAAGAGATATGGCATGGCTCAAGATTTCGCGAACTATCCTATTTCTGGGATGAATTAAAAGAGACCTGTCTGCCAACATGTTGCCCAAACTGCTCTAGCATCATATCGGTTGATGAAATGCTACAAGCTGCTGGTGTCAATGCACTTTCAAACAACGATCGTGTTAACTTATTCTGCACAGAATGCACCTTTGATTTTGTTCATACTGTAACAATTATGAAAGGAAGTCCTCTCCACCAAGCATTCATCTTCCATGAAGACGGTTTCAATGCTTTTGCCAAAAAATCAAGAGGGATTGCGGCTATACACATCAGTAGTGCCTGCACAAGAAAAGAATTGCGACTCCATGGAACAAATCTTCATGTGTATAGTTTCATTCCTACTTATTTGCTAAATGAAGGAATTCCACACAAGATGGATGCTTTTATAAAACCACTGGTTGACGAAATAACCAATCTATACATCAATGGTATTGATGTTTATGTTCCTGAAGCTATTGACTTTCCCAATTGTTCAATTAGAGAGGGAAAACACAAAGTAAGAGCATTGCTCTTACTGGGAACAGCTGATTTAAAGGCGCATCAAGAAATCATTCTGTATGCAGGAGGTACATGTACATGCATGAATTGAATGTTAAATATAGTTTAACTAAATGATATACATGACGTATGGTACATGTATGGTAGGCTATGGTATATGGTATGGTACATGTATATGGCATGATATGATATGGCATGGTACAGTGTATGTATAATGTAATGTAACGCAAACTTTATTACCTTATTTTTAGAGATGAGAAAAAAATGCATAAATAATATTTATATAGATAATTAATACTAACGAAATTACAGAAAATAAGATTTCAAAATAAAATCATTATGTAGGTATTTATTTTACTATTAATATGAAAGAAATAACGAGAAGCAAGTTATTGTTCATGACGTAATTTGAATTATGTGTAGATAGTATTAATTATTTATATAAACATGTATATATATTTATATTTTAGGTGGCAAAATTGGTTGTCGACGTTGTTTACTGAATGGAACATACATTCCGTGCAAGCGCCATTATTATTATGGGAAATTCGGAGAAAGACACCGTAATCCAAGTGCTCCTCGGACAGCTGCCTACCAGTTAGAGCATGGAAAGAGGGTAGATGCTGCTACAACAACATGTCAGAGAAAACAAATTCAAACAGAAACAGGAGTGTGCGGAGTGAGCATTCTATTTGACTTATACAAGTTGTATAAATTTGATCCAATCTTGGATATGACCATTGATCGTATGCATCTTACTTTTAACATGCTTAAAAGAGAATTTCTTGATAAGATGTGGTCCGAACTTGGGGGTAATGCAGAAAAAACAGTCAATGACAGAGATCCATCTGATGGTGGACTCCTTGACCGTGTGGAGTTTTCATCTGCTCTCCAAGCAATCAAGTGGACAGCCGAAGAAAAGGAAAAGGGTGTTGCAAGATTGCAAACTTTAACAGACAAACTTGGAGGCTGGAAGTCAAATGAATTTAAACGGTACATATCTCAACACCCAATAAATTTTACATGTGTACATGTAAAGCTTAAGTGTACTTAAAGGGAGACTCTGACGAAAACCGTTCGAATTTAATTTAGCTGAAATAAACTTCACTGAAATAATCTCAAAGAGCCATACAATTACTGGTTAATGTGTTTTCTCAAAATTCCAATGGGAAGTATTACATTTGTATGAATCTTTAGAAGTGTCAGTGAGGTCATCTACTCAACCCTAACAGTCATCACGGCTTCGCTCCATACATTTCTTTGTGTTTAGTTTCTTGAATTATTTTATTTCTATGAAGCTAAAAGTTTGGGTGAAGGAGTTTTCTAACATTATTTGTGCTTAGGAGTGATTGTCTGACCAGTTTTGTTCAATGCAAAGCTGTTATCTGAACAAAACATTGAGATATTTTGATCACAAAACTACAAAGAAATGTATGGAGCTGAATGTTGGGTTGAGTAGATGACATCACTGACACCTCTAAAGATTCATAAAAATATAGTACTTCCATCTGGAATATCGAAAAAAAAGATTTTAACTAGTGATTATTAGACCCTTGAAGAATTATTCAATGAAGTTTCAGCTATATTAAATTTCGAACGATTTTCGTCAGAGTCCCCCTTTAATTAAATTAGTGACATGTTTTATTTTATATATAATTTGTTTTTATACAAGACCATATTTTTTTACCTCTACCCCTCCCCTCCCTTATCCTGATCATTTTTTTAACAGTTTTAGCAGTGTTGCAAAGGAGGTTTTGGCCCATAAAATTCCATCGAAGGCATACGACTGTTACATGATACTGTGCGATGCTGTACAGATGTTATATAGTACACAACTAATGAGCAGTGGTTGGCGAAAAGAGCATATTGAGAGACTTGAGAAGCTACTTTGGGCTCATGCTATAAGAGCAGAGGAGTTTTATGGGCTTGGAATATGTACTGAAAATTTGGAGTATTCAGTACATGCTGTCCAGGACATAAAGCGCCATTCTAGCATGGACAACTATTCCTGCGAACTCTATGAACGGGCAATCATGAGGCACAAGGAACAAAAGCACAATGCCAAAGGATTGGAGAAGACCTATGCCACAAGAGAAAACTTGAGGAACTTTATTGAAGATTACCAAGAAAAACATGGCACACTATCCCAATATGGTATGGACAAGAGTCAATACAGTTGTGACCTAGAGAATATACATGCAACAACTCCAATATTGTTGCACGAGTCATCATTTTCTGCAGCTAAAGCACTGCTTCATGACATGCAGAAAGTATCTAACCCAGTTCCTGCAGTGCAACATGCAATGAGCTATGGTGTATTGGAACCATTTATATACAAACATTTATCTTTCTCGCAATCGATGTGGGACTTTGTCAAATCCAAAACACTACGCATGACCACTAATTCCATAGACAATCGTCACTAAAAATATGGTCAAATTCCAATCAAATCAGATGATATTGTCAAAGCTGGTGTGTGTCTAGCGGCGTCTAGCGAAAGCATGGGGTCTTGTACTATTGAATTGTCTCGTACATGCGCAATGTGTTATATAGGCGTCGTGATTCCCGATCTAAAAAGCGGTTAAATTAAATGTGTTGGCCAAATGAAGGATAAAAAGACGAGGTATAAAGCAACAAGTCAGAGCCCAGGCATCCACCACGGCATAGAAATTGCACACAAACTTCGGCCTTCATCGGTCGCTGTTCAGCGCTAGCGCTCGTCAACACATCAAAATTCACAAGACAACTAGGACCCATCATCGAATAAATACAACTCAAAACCTCAAGAAAACTACACAGTGGACTTCAACAACTATTAATCTTTATTTCTAGTATTTTTTAGGGAACGATATAGAAAAATAATGCTTTTGAGAAACAAACAAACTCATACTCAAAACATAAAATGACCGGTTGAACCACACCACGTGACATTTTCGAATCGCTCAAAACCACTCAAAAACACAATTTCTTGCTCAGATTTCTACACCAACGTGTTCTTTAATTTTCAGACTACTGTTGTGAAGACATTTTTGAGAATCTCATACCCTCTGAAGGCTTTCTAAGAGCTCATTCCTGATCCAACGAACGAAAATCCAAAGACGTCACGATCCACTGATTTCTACGTTTGGGCTACCTGTGACCACAGGAAGCCCAATTATACAACTGACACGGAAATCGTCCTAGATAGTCTCCCTCGCAGCCGCCTTTCGGGTCGTCACGCAACGCTGTGTTCTACTAGAAAGGAACCACAAGGTTATATTTATGGTATTTTATATTTCGAAGTCTAAATGAAAAATCAGTGAAGTTCAATCATTGAACTTTACTCGTTGAATACATTTTTATATACCAAGATAATTAATCGGATGGTCTCTTGATTTTACTTTTAAACTTGATATGATGTTCAAATATTTTCACTCTAAGAGCGAAATATAAAACATACCGCATTGATCACGAAAGATAACTGCGACATGTGCTGGTTCCAGGTAGAAAAGGGAAGCTTTCAAGCAAAACTCAAACTCGTATACAAACTTCGAAATCCACACGGACGGTAATATACTGAGAAAGCCACCACACTTCCACAGGGATCCCAATTCTACTCTGGTCCTTAGTATGTACTGGTTCAATCCGGCACCAGGGCACGAGTGAACCCTGCTAACAGGTTCTAGTTTCTATCAATCTGGAAACGTCCTTTCAATAACACTTCTTCGTGAAAATTCGATCCTAGAACTTGACATTTCCATGAGTTTTTCTATTTCACTCCTTCAACGAGCCGAGCAATAGCCATTTCCAAGACTACTATCGCAAACACGTGTTTTCATTCTGCACACCCGAAAAGGATTCTGGGAACATACGGGAATTTTTTTCAGGGTCCGACAGGTGAAGTCCCGACATTTCCATTTTTTAGATTTTTGATAAGAGTCGACCTACTGGCAAAATAATGCACCGACTGCTTTCTTTAGAGGTCACAACTCGCCCAAATTGCCTTCACAGGTCTAGGAATCCATCCACAGAACGGCCAGGGAGGCAAGTTCACTCTAGGACCGCCTTCTAAACTGAATCACGGTATTTGGTTCGAGGGTGCACCTAATAGGTGAGGTGAGGTGCGTCTTATACGCGAGGAATTATGTGACATCTCATTCGAATGTTAATACCATATTAATATCATCCATCCATCCATCTATCCATCCACACATCTATCCCATTTATTTTTACCCTTCCTTTTCTCACATTCTTTTCATCATCCATTTCTCCGTTCTATTTATCTATCCTATCCTTCCTTCCTTCTCTCCCTCAATCAACTCATGCATCCATCTATCCGCCATTCCTTCCATCCGTTTATCCCTCTCATCACTCCATCCATTCATTCATCCATTTATTTATCGATCTCTAGTAAACACTTTATAATAACGAGGTACTTTATTTACTTGTCCGACTTCCGGTCGGTTCGATAGTAAGACAACACAGCATTTATACTGTTGTGTGGCTCCAATCTACTGATTGATATTGCTATAACGGCAAAGCGGTTCATAATTAATTTTTAAAAATATTTTTTTTTTTTTTTAGAAATTAAAATATACCAATGTTAGTTAATCTCGTCATTTTGCAACGAAAGAAAAGACAAGAAGAAAAAAACAGCAACAAAAATGTTGGTATCCACGGAAAGTCGATCCCGGGGTCACTGGCGTCGAGGTCCAGCGCATTTCCAGCTAGAGGACTACGTTATTCGATTAATTTCCATAACAATAACCGTTACACGATAGACTACTAAATTGACCCTCCAATTCAAACGGAAGTACAGATAGCTGAAGTGGTAAGGGGCAGTCATTTAGGACTAGGATACGACTGTTCCCTCCCTCTTTTACTACTTCGCTGATTGTGTACTACCCGATAGCGCGGATGAGGCTGAAGTCTTCGTCCCATACGTAACATACGGTGACTCAGCATTTAAGTCTGGGTGTATGGTCGATTTTTAGTGTTTTGCATAAATTATCCTAAGTAGCGCGCGGGTTCGAATCACCGTCCGGTGAACCCGAATTTATTTATTTATTTATTTTAATCTGGTTTTTTTTATAGTCCTTTTTAATGATTTTCTTTCAGTTTCTGTTTTTTTCCTCCGTGGTAAAGTTTATTAAAAAAAATTATTAACGTTTTGGGCATTTTGGATGCAAAAAAACAACAGTTACCCATCAAAAATGATCATTTTGTAAGATTTTTTACCACTTTCCATATTCTATAACCAATCAAAAATGGCCACTTTGGAGGATTTTGGAGGATTTTGCATGGCGGGCTATAATCCATCAAGTGATCATTTTGGACGATTTGTGACCATTTTGCATGGGCTACAACCCACCAAAAATGACCATTTCAATACTGTTGTCTGGCTCCAATCTACTGATCGATATTTATTTTATTTTTTTAGAATCTGGGTGTTTTAATAGTTATTTTTATTTTACTTTTTTTTTTCTACGGTAAAGTTTATTTTAAATAATATTTTTCTTCTTTTAGTTTCTGTTTTTTTTATAAAGTTTATTTCATTGTTTTTTTCTTGATAGAACATATATATATGTTTCTGAGGTGCAACTACTTTGGAAAATTGAAACTTTCTCAATTCTGAAAACATGGCTCTAAGGATGAGTTGATAGTGTCAACAAGACCTTTTCAAAACATCCAAGCAACTGGCTAAAAGTCCTTAAGTGGGTGTCTCCTCCGTAAAACACGCCCATCATTGTTTCGATCAAAAATGAATTTCTCTTATACTCCTGTCTTTTGAAGGCCTGACATAAGGAATCACTAATATCGATTTGGTTTCTTTGAAAATAATTTAAATATTTATTTAGAATTGTTTTAATTATCGCGCTGCTCATGGCAATTTCGAAGTCCAGCAGACTGTAAAATGTCAAGATTTTGCAACTGCCGCATAAAGCTAATTCGAGATTAAATGCAATACTTTTTGCATGGGTGTGTAGCTATATCCTTCTAGTTTCTTCGGCAATTTGGTTTTAAGAATTTGCATCTCACATTGTAATGGAATCAGGAAGAATATGGACCCTCATGCACGCGTTGTATTCATAATCCCAAACCACCCAAACTTTGAGGGCTTTTTTCAAAATCGTGGCACCTGATTCAAACTCGTTCACTATATGTGAATAAAGTACTAATGTCTATCAATACAAAACGCCAATAAAATCTTTCTGCATAGCATTTTTGAAAAAATCGTAAGCGTTCAAACTTGGGGAAAATGCCCAAATCGAACTTCTATCAGATTTCGATCGGTTCGAACTAACAACAAAACAAAATACCTGAATAGGCTTAACCAGAGCTTGGTAGTCATAGTAAGTCCTTCTGAATCGTCTATAACGTGTAGAATAATTGCTTGACCTCCAAGGTTAGGGAATCAAGTGGCCATTGTACGTATAAATGCCGTATATTCAACGATCAGTCCAGATCGTAACAGTGTTTTCATGGCTTCTGATGTTCTTGTAAATTCCATTGTGTGCGAATCTTCAGTGAAAATAGACGTCTACAGAGATCCAGTTATACATTTATCAAACATCAATCGAGAATGGAGCTAAATAATTGAAAACAATCGAGTAAACAACTTAGTTTCAATTCTTAGCCGGGTTCCGTGTTTACATTGAGATCATTCGTTCCCAGTCCTCCACTCCTTTTGTACCAGTGGGTGTGGTAGAGGGTCGATAACAAGTCTGGGTATCGTTTTCGTTTTAAAATTAAACTCTAATGAAGTATATGTTGTCGTGTGTATGAATATATATCTAATTTTTCTATGCAGTCAATTGCAAAAATTCTGGCCGCTACGAAGTATCAGTATATCAATATATCAGGTGCATTATGGGTAATTAAATAATCGAAAATGCCCCTTAAAGAGTGTTAACGCCAGCAAAGTTGGTAGAAATATTTAGTATAATGTTTATTTTTAGTCTTACGTTTGTTGTTTGTAAATTTTGCTTCATTTAATAGTTTTAGTGATGCACCCGATATATTGATATATTGATATACCGTGGCGGCCAGAATTTTTGCAAATGACTGTATTTGTGCACTCGTAGTTTGGTGGGCTATCTGTGGTTGAAATACACAGGGAGCCCATGCAATCAGTCATTGGTATGCCGTTGTCTATAGAGTATGTATTGAAAAATGGAATATAAATGTTATTTTACTGAGTGCAAACCTAATTCTGGCTGTGGAGAATTCCGTGATACGCTAAGCCGTTCTCTGATGTTGTTAGACTGTAAGGATGATATCACATGCCACTTACAAAGTTGTCATCTATCTAAACTTGTTGGTAAAATTGAAGAACATGAGCTGATTTTGGCACGAGCCTACGGAGCCCCGTAAGGGCCATCAACAAACAATAATTTCATGTTAGAATATCGCGCGAGAAACACAGTATCGCGCGATAACAACTCATTATTATCGCGCGATAATTCGTTGTTATCGCGCGATACTGTGCTTCTATCGCGCGATACTTTGTTATTATCGCGCGATACTTTGTTATTATCGCGCGATAATTCGTTGTTATCGCGCGATACTGACATGTCATGTGATCTGATTAAAAGTGTCTCGTATTACATGCCCATCGATTTATTGTTTTATTTCTTATTGTTCTACCTATATTTCGTTTTACTTTTTTACTTTTTACTCTTTTCCTTTTCCTTTTCATATTTATATTTATTTATTTATTCGCCCCTCTATCATATATAAAGACAACCACACTACCACACTCCCCTCTTTGCCGCAGTCTACCAGTTCAGTTCAGGTCAGTTTATTTACAAATAAGTTACTTTACATAAGATAGAGTGATTCCAATAAACCTGGACATTACTAACTACACCAATACACACTATTAGACACTCGCTCTTTTGTTTCTTTGCATCTAATAAACACTGACAGCTAATTAGTAGTGCCCAGGTTTATTCGTGATTGTTCTTCTTCCAAAGCGTTTTTATAATGAACTGAGTAACTTAACCGACAGTTTAAATCTCGCGCCACTTCCCATGAGACTTCACACTTATTGAATTCAGCTAGTTCCAGCTAATTGATCACGGACGCAGTCTAATCTGTTAAAAGCTGTAGTTGATTATCATAAGTGACCAAAATTGTCGTTTTATTTAAATTTTTCTAGATTTTGACCCAATGTCAGTAGTTTTTTTTCAACCGATTGATACGGATAAAGTATCATTGTAAAGCTTGTTTAATGCACTATAAGAATCTCCCTTTATATTTCTCGTACGGCTCGTATGTTTGTTAACATCGGGCCATGAATATTGGTTCTGTCAATTTCCCATACAAAAACACTCAAATGTAGCTTATATTCGGAAGGCCAATGTAGTTTTTTTTTTTAAATGTCCAGTTGCAGTGAATAGCTAGCTAGCTTCGTATGTCCTTCCTTCACAAGAATCTCCCTTTATATTTCGTTTTCACCTTAAAACAAAGCTTTACGAGCTGTTCAAGTATACCCTACTGACAGACTTTCGGCCTGATTTTTACTGTATTTGAATCACCCGCTGCTCATTAACTACGCAACGGCTCAGTGATTTTCGGCTCGATTGGTACTTAGTGTCCAGCCATTCTGGGCAATGATATTCTGTCGAAACATGTTTCACAAACTAAAAAAAATGTTGTCCTTACTTTAAAAATAGAATTACTGACATACTGATAAATTGTTCATGTGTCAATTCTATTGTTCTCGTTTTGTAGCTGTAGATAGATAGATAGATACATTTTATTTCCACACGGTGGTTCTATCAGTACAAATGTGAAAATATATATACGCGATGCTGGAAGATGATGAACGTATCACTTTTTCGCATGTGACAAATGACATAATTATATTATTATGTATGTATCGATACAGCCGATTGCAAAAATTCTGTAAATCAAGTATATCAGTATATCCATATATCGGGTGCATAATGGATAATTTAAAAAGTCCCCTAAATGATGAGAGTATTGATGAGACTGTTGTTATGCCACGTTCACCAGCAGTAGTAACATGATACAGGACCAAGCGTACAATCACCATAGTATTAAGGTACGTACAAAGCACTGATGAGAGTATTGATGAGACTGTTGTTATGCCACGTTCACCAGCAGTAGTAAGGACCAAGCGTACAATCACTATAGTATTAAGGTAGGTACAAAGCACCGATGAGAGTATTGATGAGACTGTTGCTATGCCACGTTCACCAGCAGTAGTAACATGATACAGGACCAAGCGTACAATCACCATAGTATTAAGGTACGTACAAAGCACCGATGAGAGTATTGATGAGACTGTTGTTATGCCACGTTCACCAGCAGTAGTAAGGACCAAGCGTACAATCACCATAGTATTAAGGTAGGTACAAAGCACCGATGAGAGTATTGATGACACTGTTGTTATGCCACGTTCACCAGCAGTAGTAACATGATACAGGACCAAGCGTACAATCACTATAGTATTAAGGTAGGTACAAAGCACCGATGAGAGTATTGATGAGACTGTTGTTATGTCACGTTCACCAGCAGTAGTAAGGACCAAGCGTACAATCACTATAGTATTAAGGTAGGTACAAAGCACCGATGAGAGTATTGATGAGACTGTTGTTATGCCACGTTCACCAGCAGTAGTAAGGACCAAGCGTACAATCACCATAGTATTAAGGTAGGTACAAAGCACCGATGAGAGTATTGATGACACTGTTGTTATGTCACGTTCACCAGCAGTAGTAACATGATACAGGACCAAGCGTACAATCACTATAGTATTAAGGTACGTACAAAGCACCGATGAGAGTATTGATGAGAGTGTTGTTATGCCACGTTCACCAGCAGTAGTAACATGATACAGGACAAGCGTACAATCACTATAGTATTAAGGTAGGTACAAAGCACCGATGAGAGTATTGATGAGACTGTTGTTATGCCACGTTCACCAGCAGTAGTAACATGACGAGCCGCAAGACCGTCTTTAAGGGACACCACACATGATTTCTTGGTTGTTAGGCACGCTTCAGCTAATCTGATTACTGAGAACACCTCCAAGTTTTAATCCAGGTATCGTTCAGAAGAACAGGCACCGATACTGACAGCCCCGTCTACACTCGACACCGATAATTATCAGGCTGCAAAGTTTATATGAAGGAGCTTTTAAATAGACCAAGGCAAACATATATATAATGCAGATTATGTAACGATTTCAAATCCCTAGTATATGTGGATTTTTATTATCTTTTACTTGCCGTATTTCATAATAATAATAATTGCATTTATTATTTACTGTATATAATGTTGGTATTTTGGATAACTGAGTTATTATATTAACTAAATACTCAAACCAAACTAAAAGCTCTTCGAAACACCCACGAATCTTGCTACAATTTGCCGGATTGATTATGGAAACGATACCATAGTAGTTTTAAAAACAATATACATGGCTAGAGAGCGTTGCGTGACGGCTCACTGATGAGAATAAATCTACTGTAATAAATGACCGATACCGTAATTGCTAATATACGGGAATTACCAATGTTTTGCTTAAAATATACACACCACCCCCCCCCCCCCCTCTGGCATGACATTTCCTTCGCCTCATTGGCATATGCATAGCTACAAAATCTCACAAAATCACATGCAGGCAAGTCACACAAGCAATTCTGTTGCAAGCACTTAGGAGATACATATATATTATATACATTAATTAATCTATTAGTATCAGCTCAGTAAATATTGTTACGTATCTCACAAAATCACAGGCGAGTCGCCCAGGCGATTCTGTTGCAAGCACTTAGGAGATAGATATATATTATATACATTAATTAATCTATTAGTATCAGCTCAGTAAATATTGTTACGTATCTCAAAAAAACACAGGCGAGTCGCCCAGGCGATTCTGTTGCAAGCACTTAGGAGATAGATATATATTATATACATTAATTAATCTATTAGTATCAGCTCAGTAAATATTGTTACGTATCTCACAAAATCACAGGCGAGTCGCCCAGGCGATTCTGTTGCAAGCACTTAGGAGATACATATATATTATAAACATTAATTAATCTATTAGTATCAGCTCAGTAAATATTGTTACGTATCTCACAAAATCACAGGCGAGTCGCCCAGGCGATTCTGTTGCAAGCACTTAGGAGATAGATATATATTATATACATTAATTAATCTATTAGTATCAGCTCAGTAAATATTGTTACGTATCTCACAAAATCACAGGCGAGTCGCCCAGGCGATTCTGTTGCAAGCACTTAGGAGATACATATATATTATAAACATTAATTAATCTATTAGTATCAGCTCGGTAAATATTGTTACGTATCTCACAAAATCACAGGCGCGTCGCCCAAGCGATTATGTTGCAAGCACTTAGGAGATACATATTATAAACATTCTTAGCAGTCAAACAAGGAGGCCAAAACCATGGCAAGATACACCGTTTCGCGATGTAGTGTCGAAGTACTGAACCACGAAAATGGCGGCAAAAGGGAAAGCTCGTCTTGGAGTTCAGTGTGTTCAGCGATGATATGCAAAATGCATTTGGCTTACAACCGCAAAGAGAAGAATTTAGAGCATACCACATCTTACTTGCATCCAATTGAGAAGAATAAACTTCGTTCAACCGAATGTCTTCATGATCAGCAACCTTTCTCACAATGCCGTACTGATGTTTACAGTACGTGCAGTACATTGACCAGCGTGAAGTTAGCAGCAGATTCAGCAGCACATTCGATTATCGCCTATAAATGTTTATATACAAATAAATGCCAAACAAAACTACCTTAGTGTAGTAGAGAAACCTATTACCATCCTAAAGATGTATTCGGTTTGATCTTAACTAGAACACAGAGTTCTCTACACACTATACAGACGTTACTAAAGCGACACTGAATATTTCAAGCTCGACACGTACATAGATTAAACATTAACCGGCAAAGGTCACGCAATCACTTCGATGGAGTGAATTCCGCTTAAAAACCCCAAATCAAAGCCCAAAAATACACTTCAAAACAAGCAATCAATAATAAACAATAGTTTATTTCATTTTGATACTTTGCATAAACATAAAAATATTTTTTATAAGTAATAGATGGGATACCGAGCGTCAAAATAGGACCCATCGTGCATTGTAGATGGGCTACCGGCTATCAAAATAGGACCAATCGTGCTTTGTAGATGGGATACCGGCTATCAAAATACGACCAATCGTGCTTTGTAGATGGGATACCGGCTATCAAAATACGACCAATCGTGCTTTGTAGATGCGCTACCGCCTATCAAAATACGACCAATCGTGCTTTGTAGATGCGCTACCGCCTATCAAAATACGACCAATCGTGCTTTGTAGATGGGATACCGGCTATCAAAATAGGACCCATCGTGCTTTGTAGATGGGCTACCGGCTATCAAAATAGGACCAATCGTGCTTTGTAGATGGGATACCGGCTATCAAAATAGGACCAATCGTGCTTTGTAGATGGGATACCGGCTATCAAAATAGGACCAATCGTGCTTTGTAGATGCATGGGATCAGTACCGCCTATCAAAATACGACCAATCGTGCTTTGTAGATGGGATACCGCCTATCAAAATACGACCAATCGTGCTTTGTAGATGGGATACCGGCTATCAAAATAGGACCAATCGTGCTTTGTAGATGCGCTACCGCCTATCAAAATACGACCAATCGTGCTTTGTAGATGGGCTACCGGCTATCAAAATACGACCAATCGTGCTTTGTAGATGCGCTACCGCCTACCAAAATACGACCAATCGTGCTTTGTAGATGCGCTACCGCCTATCAAAATACGACCAATCGTGCTTTGTAGATGGGATACCGGCTATCAAAATAGGACCCATCGTGCTTTGTAGATGGGCTACCGGCTATCAAAATAGGACCAATCGTGCTTTGTAGATGGGATACCGGCTATCAAAATAGGACCAATCGTGCTTTGTAGATGGGATACCGGCTATCAAAATAGGACCAATCGTGCTTTGTAGATGGGATACCGCCTATCAAAATACGACCAATCGTGCTTTGTAGATGGGATACCGCCTATCAAAATACGACCAATCGTGCTTTGTAGATGGGATACCGGCTATCAAAATACGACCAATCGTGCTTTGTAGATGGGATACCGGCTATCAAATAATACAATAATATATATATCCAATCCTACTACCATCATAGTTTCCCTTTCTACTGTGAGGGTGTACTAATACAATAATAGATATATCCAATCCTGCTACCATCATAGTTTCACCTTCTACTGTGATGGTGTACTAATACAATAATATATATATATCCAATCCTACTACCATCATAGTTTCCCTTTCTACTGTGAGGGTGTACTAATACAATAATAGATATATCCAATCCTACTACCATCATAGTTTCACCTTCTACTGTGAGGGTGTACTAATACAATAATAGATATATCCAATCCTGCTACCATCATAGTTTCACCTTCTACTGTGATGGTGTACTAATACAATAATATATATATCCAATCCTACTACCATCATAGTTTCCCTTTCTACTGTGAGGGTGTACTAATACAATAATAGATATATCCAATCCTACTACCATCATAGTTTCACCTTCTACTGTGAGGGTGTACTAATACAATAATAGATATATCCAATCCTGCTACCATCATAGTTTCCCTTTCTACTGTGAGGGTGTACTAATACAATAATAGATATATCCAATCATACTACCATCATAGTTTCCCTTTCTACTGTGAGGGTGTACTAATACAATAATAGATATATCCAATCATACTACCATCATAGTTTCCCTTTCTACTGTGAGGGTGTACTAATACAATAATAGATATATCCAATCATACTACCATCATAGTTTCCCTTTCGACTGTGAGGGTGTACTAATACAATAATAGATATATCCAATCATACTACCATAATAGTTTCCCTTTCTACTGTGAGGGTGTACTAATACAATAATAGATATATCCAATCATACTACCATCATAGTTTCCCTTTCTACTGTGAGGGTGTACTAATACAATAATAGATATATCCAATCATGCTACCATCATAGTTTCCCTTTCTACTATGAGGGTGTACTAATACAATAATAGATATATCCAATCATACTACCATCATAGTTTCCCTTTCTACTGTGAGGGTGTACTAATACAATAATAGATATATCCAATCATACTACCATCATAGTTTCCCCTTCTACTGTGAGGGTGTACTAATACAATAATATATATATCCAATCCTACTACCATCATAGTTTCCCTTTCGACTGTGAGGGTGTACTAATACAATAATAGATATATCCAATCATACTACCATCATAGTTTCCCTTTCTACTGTGAGGGTGTACTAATTAAGGGTTAGAGACTGATGTGAGTGCTTTACCGGCAACTAGACGCACGCGCTGGCTGTAGAATGAACGAGAATTCAAATACTGCTCGAGGCGTAGCCGAGTGCAGTATGAAGAATTTCGAGTTCATTCTACAGCCAGCAAGTGCGTCTATTTGCCGGTAAAGCACGAACTAGAAGTCTCTAAGCCATTTATTATTCAAACTGAATACACTGCAGTTGTGAAATGTTCAAAATATAATTTTATTCACGGTAAATAAAGCAAAAATATATTTAGCTAGATCTTCCGACGCTTCCGCTGGATATCTCCTCTACAACCATTCCAATTGCAACTATTCTACAAAGAAAACACGAATAAAGCATTTATTTGTTTGTTTTTAAGTCATAACAAGGCAAGTTTCATTCATCATTTTAAGCTCTGAGCTTCTTCACTCAACGAACAAGAACAGACTGATAGCCGAGGCCGACGGCAAAATTGCTTGTTTTGAATAATAATTAGGTTCGTTTTTTACCTTTCATCACTGAAACTCCACAACGAGTTTGACGAACAGTCGTTTTAGGCTGAGCATCTGCTATTATTTCGTCTATTTCTTCTTTAGCTAGTTAGTTAAACCTGTCTTTGTCAGGATCAAAAGCCGCCATGACACTGCTGCACCGTGCGTAAAACTGTGACAGACGCACGCTCGTGCGTTGTCATCAGATAACACATGATCACGTGATCGATTTTAGCCAATCAGAAGCCACAATTTAGTACAGTGTATGAAGTTTGAATAATAATACAATAATATATATATCCAATCATACTACCATCATAGTTTCCCTTTCTACTGTGAGGGTGTACTAATACAATAATATATATATCCAATCCTGCTACCATCATAGTTTCCCTTTCGACTGTGAGGGTGTACTAATACAATAATAGATATATCCAATCCTACTACCATCATAGTTTCCCTTTCTACTGTGACGGTGTACTAATACAATTATAATAGATATATCCAATCCTGCTACCATCATAGTTTCCCTTTCTACTGTGAGGGTGTACTAATACAATAATAGATATATCCAATCCTACTACCATCATAGTTTCCCTTTCGACTGTGAAGGTGTACTAATACAATAATAGATATATCCAATCCTACTACCATCATAGTTTCCCTTTCTACTGTGACGGTGTACTAATACAATAATATATATATCCAATCCTGCTACCATCATAGTTTCCCTTTCTACTGTGAGGGTGTACTAATACAATAATAGACATATCCAATCCTACTACCATCATAGTTTCCCTTTCTACTGTGAGGGTGTACTAATACAATAATATATATAATATATCCAATCCTACTACCATCATAGTTTCCCTTTCGACTGTGAGGGTGTACTAATACAATAATATATATATCCAATCCTACTACCATCATAGTTTCCCTTTCTACTGTGACGGTGTACTAATACAATAATATATATATCCAATCCTGCTACCATCATAGTTTTTCTTTCTACTGTGAGGGTGTACTAATACAATAATAGATATATCCAATCCTACTACCATCATAGTTTCCCTTTCGACTGTGAGGGTGTACTAATACAATAATATATATATCCAATCCTACTACCATCATAGTTTCCCTTTCTACTGTGAGGGTGTACTAATACAATAATAGATATATCCAATCCTGCTACCATCATAGTTTCCCTTTCTACTGTGAGGGTGTACTAATACAATAATAGATATATCCAATCCTGCTACCATCATAGTTTCCCTTTCGACTGTGAGATTGTACTAATACAATAATAGATATATCCAATCCTGCTACCATCATAGTTTCCCTTTCTACTGTGAGGGTGTACTAATACGATAATAGATATATCCAATCATACTACCATCATAGTTTCCCTTTCTACTGTGAGGGTGTACTAATACAATAATAGATATATCCAATCATACTACCATCATAGTTTCCCTTTCTACTGTGAGGGTGTACTAATACAATAATAGATATATCCAATCATACTACCATCATAGTTTCCCTTTCTACTGTGAGGGTGTACTAATACAATAATAGATATATCCAATCATGCTACCATCATAGTTTCCCTTTCTCCTGTGAGGGTGTGCTAATACAATAATAGATATATCCAATCCTACTACCATCATAGTTTCCCCTTCTACTGTGATGGTGCACAAATATAATAATAAATAATTCCAGTCCTACTACCATCATAGTTTCCAGTTCTACTGTGAGAGTGTACAAATACAATTATAATAGATATATCCAATCCTGCTACCATCATAGTTTCCCTTTCTACTGTGAGGGTGTACTAATACAATAATAGATATATCCAATTCTACTACCATCATAGTTTCCCTTTCGACTGTGAGGGTGTACTAATACAATAATAGATATATCCAATCCTACTACCATCATAGTTTCCCTTTCTACTGTGACGGTGTACTAATACAATAATATATATATCCAATCCAATCCTGCTACCATCATAGTTTCCCTTTCTACTGTGAGGGTGTACTAATACAATAATAGACATATCCAATCCTACTACCATCATAGTTTCCCTTTCTACTGTGAGGGTGTACTAATACAATAATATATATAATATCCAATCCTACTACCATCATAGTTTCCCTTTCGACTGTGAGGGTGTACTAATACAATAATATATATATCCAATCCTACTACCATCATAGTTTCCCTTTCTACTGTGACGGTGTACTAATACAATAATATATATATCCAATCCTGCTACCATCATAGTTTCCCTTTCTACTGTGAGGGTGTACTAATACAATAATAGATATATCCAATCCTACTACCATCATAGTTTCCCTTTCGACTGTGAGGGTGTACTAATACAATAATATATATATCCAATCCTACTACCATCATAGTTTCCCTTTCTACTGTGAGGGTGTACTAATACAATAATAGATATATCCAATCCTGCTACCATCATAGTTTCCCTTTCTACTGTGAGGGTGTACTAATACAATAATAGATATATCCAATCCTGCTACCATCATAGTTTCCCTTTCGACTGTGAGATTGTACTAATACAATAATAGATATATCCAATCCTGCTACCATCATAGTTTCCCTTTCTACTGTGAGGGTGTACTAATACGATAATAGATATATCCAATCATACTACCATCATAGTTTCCCTTTCTACTGTGAGGGTGTACTAATACAATAATAGATATATCCAATCATACTACCATCATAGTTTCCCTTTCTACTGTGAGGGTGTACTAATACAATAATAGATATATCCAATCATGCTACCATCATAGTTTCCCTTTCTCCTGTGAGGGTGTGCTAATACAATAATAGATATATCCAATCCTACTACCATCATAGTTTCCCCTTCTACTGTGATGGTGCACAAATATAATAATAAATAATTCCAGTCCTACTACCATCATAGTTTCCAGTTCTACTGTGAGAGTGTACAAATATAATAATAAATAATTCCAGTCCTACTACCATCATAGTTTCCAGTTCTACTGTGAGAGTGTACAAATACAATTATAATAGATATATCCAATCCTGCTACCATCATAGTTTCCCCTTCTACTGTGAGGGTGTACTAATACAATAATAGATATATCCAATCCTACTACCATCATAGTTTCCCCTTCTACTGTGAGGGTGTACTAATACAATAATAGATAAATCCAATCCTGCTACCATCATAGTTTCCCTTTCAACTGTGAGGGTGCACAAATATAATAATAAATAATTCCATTCCTACTACCATCATAGTTTCCAGTTCTACTGTGAGAGTGTACAAATACAATTATAATAGATATATCCAATCCTGCTACCATCATAGTTTCCCCTTCTACTGTGAGGGTGCACAAATATAATAATAAATAATTCCATTCCTACTACCATCATAGTTTCCAGTTCTACTGTGAGAGTGTACTAATACAATTATAATAGATATATCCAATCCTGCTACCATCATAGTTTCCCCTTCTACTGTGAGGGTGTACTAATACAATAATAGATATATCCAATCCTACTACCATCATAGTTTCCCCTTCTACTGTGAGGGTGTACTAATACAATAATAGATAAATCCAATCCTGCTACCATCATAGTTTCCCTTTCAACTGTGAGGGTGTACAAATATAATAATAAATAATTCCAGTCCTACTACCATCATAGTTTCCAGTTCTACTGTGAGGGTATACAAATACAATAATAAAGATATCCAGTCCTACAAGTTTCCCATTCTACTGTGACGGTGTACCATGTTGTACTTCAGTTATTGCCAACGTACTCTTTACAAAGAAGTTTAAATTGATGTCATTACTTTTTTCAATCTTGTCGATGTTTACTTTAATATGATTATATTATAATGCAAACGTTCATGACCATGATGTGTTACTTATAAACACGAGGAAAAGTATATGTAATTTTACTTATCTGATTTGGTCTGAATAGTTATGTCCGACGTATTCAACAATTGCGCAAAAAAGCCGTCACACTTAGCAGCCAGGATAGTTGGACTATCGTACTCAACCACGTGACCACGGTCAAGTACCAGTACCCTATCGTAGTCCATGATGGTGTTCAGTCGATGTGCTATGGTAAGGACGGTACAATTCCAAAACGTTTCCCTGATAACTTGTTGAATCAGCTGGTCGGTCTTGTGGTCCACGTTAGCAGTTGCTTCATCCAGGACCAGGATTTTACATCGTTGAAGCAGTGCACGCGCAAGACACAGCAACTGCGTTTCACCAACACTAAAACCTGATCCATTTTCACCGATGTGATATTCGAGAAGACCATCCAGTTTGCTGACCCTGTTTTTCATTTGCACCTTCGTTAGTGCTATCCAGATTTGGTCTTCAGTAAAGTGATGGAATGGATCGAGATTGTGCTTGAGAGTGCCATGAAATAAAACAGGATTCTGAGAAATCACGACCATCGATCTGCGTGCTGCTTGAACATTTAATATACCGAGATCAATCAACACTATCAATGACTACGTGTCCTTGGGGGTCGGCATACGGAACAAGGCAGCTACCAGGGATGATTTTCCAGCCCCAGTTCGTCCTGCGATCCCCACTTTTTCTTGGGGTTTCACATCAAATGTGATGTCCTTCAAGACACAGGCGCCACCCTCTAAGTAGACCATGGACACCCCTTGCAGACTCAAAGCACCTTGGTCTGGCCAATCCTTAGGTGGTTTCCCTTGTCTTTCGTAACCTGGATCTGCAGGTAAGGTCATGTATCTTTTGACTCGCTCTACTGATATCATTTGGTTTTCCACACGAGAAGCATAACGCATCGCTATTGATGTCCGCCTAACAATAGAAATGACGTGTGCCAAAAGGAAGCCAACAGTTGCTGTTGAATAATAAATACACGTAATTAAAGAATATCTCCAACATTATGTTTTCATAACAAAATAAGCCTTACTTGAGTCTAATTGAAGATACACCGTGGCAACAGCAACCGCAGTCACAAATAAAGCACTAATTCCATCAGTGCATACACCAACCCATCGACTAGTGGACACTACCAACGAGAACGCCCTTGTGTGCAAATTTTGCAGACTGTTAAAACAAAAGCAAATTAGCGAAATTTAATGCTCTTTTTTCATTTTCTCTTATCGAAATCGCGAAAATAAAGCCTCGCGAAATGTTGTCTTAACAAAATCGCGAAATTAAGTACGCGCGAAATTATATAAGTACGAATAAGGTAGTTATTTTTAGAATGAATAAATCAGAGTAACCAACATATACTTTTAAAATACCATTCAGCTAATTCTCAAACATAGAACAACTTAAAAACAGGAAAGTTCATTGGTTGATTGTCAGATGTCATTCTGTCTGATTTCCTATAGTTTCTATGTACTTCCCACGTGAAATGCTGTATTTTCCGTGAAACCTGGTCCCTGGCATTGAAGCTTAAAAATAACTGTAAGTTCATAGACTTACCTGTAAAACTTCTCCACTCTCTTGCCCTCCATTTGTAACGAATGGATGACTTCTAGCCCTTCCATTGTCTCTGAGATGTGAGCGTAGACAGGGCTGCGAAGTATTGCTTCTAATCTGGACAAATCTCGAGCAGGCTTGAGGTAATAACGACAGAGAAGAAAGAACACTGCAAGTGTAGGTATCACCACAAATATCAACCAATAATTGACGATCCCTGTTAAGATAAGCACACCAAAGAAGTAAAAGCAATGTATTGTCATTTCGACAAACTTATATGGAAGATCATCATCCATTGCTCCAATGTCTTTAGAGAAACGATTCATTATTCTTCCAACAGGATTGGTGTCAAAGAACAGCACAGGTGACTTGAGGACGGCCAGTGTCATCGTATCGTGCAGCTTCTCTGAAGATCTGAGTAGAGCAGCAAACATGAGAAAAGTAGCCATGGCAGCCATGATGAATGACCCTCCAACCAGACCACCGTATATACCAAGGACAATGGCACTTTTCTGCTTTAGTACCGTCATTTTAGTCATGTCTTTGAGCCACCAGGTTGGAATTATCGGGGAAGCTAAAGGATCATAGAAAAATAACGAACACAAAATTCAAAAGGAGTTCTAACTTGATATTTGTGGCCATAGAAGCACGTACGATCCATCTGATATTTGTGGTCATTTTAGAAGCTCGTACGATCGATCAGTAATCAAACCCGCCCTCAGGCTTGATATTGGTGGCCATTTAGAAGCTCTCAAAGTCTGTATCCACATCGCTCGTACTTTCGATCAGATTACTCGTTGTGTAACCACGTCATGTGGAATCGAACTCGCCCTCAGGCTTCCCGCGGTCCGGAGCGTTGTCGGCCCAACTAAGAAGAAAAGCTAAAGGGAGGAAAGCAAAGTCACGTGATAATTTAAATTCAAATTAACAGAGGTCTCCTTTCATTGAAGTCAACATTATTTCTACTGATATCTTATTCCTCTCTAGAAAAGGATAATGTTATGTTTTGGCTAAGAAAAGGCATCGTACGAGCGATGTATACAGACTTTGAGAGCTTCTAAACGGCTACAAATATTAAGCCTGAGGGCGAGTTTGATTACTGATCGATCGTACGAGCTTCTAAATGGCCACAAATATCAT
Source organism: Actinostola sp. cb2023 (assembly GCA_033675265.1). Taxonomy (NCBI): domain Eukaryota; kingdom Metazoa; phylum Cnidaria; class Anthozoa; order Actiniaria; family Actinostolidae; genus Actinostola; species Actinostola sp. cb2023. The sequence continues at coordinate 388,937 of JAUJYZ010001194.1, read as the reverse complement.
ATCGATCGTACGAGCTTCTAAATGGCCACAAATATCAAGTTAGAACTCCCTGTGACAAATTCTTAGTGAACAATGCCGGCGAAAGTGTATTTTTTGTATGATCTAAAATTGTCATAGTGAAAATCGATGTCTCATTTAAGGCACACGTTTTGTTATCCTATCTCTACCTTGAGCTGCAGCGAAGAATAAAAACAGGCAAACAACAAGAACACTCGGTAAGCCAGAGCGAAAGTATTCCCAGTACAACCTCCATGACACCGTACCAATGGCTTTATCTTCATCTTCTTCAACTAAATCAAGTCGGTTTCTATGTTTTTTTCTTCTCATCTTTAATGATCTGAACATTTCGATCTTGTTTGGAATCTGATGTTTCATGATTTGCACATATATGGTGGACATTTTCGTCTTCCCTAAGCTCACTGAACGAACCTCGCCTTAAAATAGAACCTTTCTTAAGAACAACAATTTCATCGGCTCTGTGAAGATGTTGCAGTTGATGTGTGACGAGGATCCTTATTTTACCTGACAACTCTCCGCATATACACTTGTCGAAGATATGCTGACCAACCTTGGCGTCTAATGCACTGAGTGGGTCATCCAATAAGAAGATGTCGGCATCTGAGTACACTGCTCGTGCAAGACTTACTCTTACACGCTGACCACCACTCAGCATCACTCCTCGTTGACCTATCACACTTAGATCGCCTTTAGGAAACTCATGGATGTCTGGGTTCAAGTCACATACTTCTAAAACTTTCTCGTATCTTGTTTGGTCGAATTGTTTTCCGAAAACAATATTATCACGCACTGTTCCAGTGAATATCCAAGGAATCTGACTGACATAGGCCATTTTTCCAGAACTAGAAATCTGACCAGATATTACTGGAATCTCGCGTAGCATCGTCATTAACAAAGTGGACTTTCCACTTCCAACTGGTCCTGTTACTATTAGCAACATGTTGGACTCGATTTTGAAAGAAATGTCGTGAATAGTTGAAGACGTTTCATCCTCCACCCAACCACTGGAAACTTGAAAAAGCTCCAAATAAGGACCTACTCCATGTTTGGTATTGGATATTTCATTTGGCAAAATATCATCCATGTTTTTTAAAGCTGCGTACTTTAATTTCGAGTAGCTGTCATTATAATTGTATTTTGAGTTTTTTAGGAAAACGTTTGAAATATTTTCCAATGTTTTGGCGATTATCTTGTTGCAGTTCTTTTTTTCAGTTCTGTTCGTATGCTTCAACGAATATACATGGTTTTGCAGCAGATATTTTTGAATTCTGTTTATAGAAACAATGTTGTCGTAGAGATGTATGATGCCATAGATCTGATTACTCGATGAGTCATTCATTGCATTTAAAATAGAGACGATAGTGAATACATTGATGGGTGTGAGGTGGATCCCCGTGTACAGCAGGCTGATGACAGAAGTGAGTGACGCGATGGCTGCGAGAGGAAAACTAAGAGCCTTGGAGAGTGACAGAAGTACACTCTTGATGCGCACCAAGTTAACTTCTTTCCTGTAAAAAAAATATATGATATGGCTGAGCTAATTTACAAGACAATGGCCTTAAAATAGTTGTAGTTCCCGAGAGGCCTTTGAACATGAATTAATTTCACGGCTTAGGTTCTTAATATAATAAGTACGTGCTTCCAATATGCTGAAGATGATGTAAATTAAACACCGAAATGTTCAAGTCTTGATCACCTTGATTCTCAACTTGTTGTACTACAACAACATGAACATTTTCGGAATTGCTTTCCTATTAATATTTAATTGTGTTCAGCACTATTATTTTCTGCACCATTTTCTGACTAGCTCCCTAATGGATGATTTTTATTGTATTTTTGCCGTTTTTGAAATTATTTTTTTGTGCAAGCAAAGCAATAAGCTTTTGAGTTTCACATTTAAAATCTATCAAAACATCTTCATTAATATGCCGGAGTTCACCCTAGTAGAGCGTCTAGCTATTCTTAATCTTCATTTTTATTGTTGTTATTGTCTTCAATTTTATTCTGATTTTAGTCGGTTTAGTCAGTTAGTTCCATTTGCGATTCGGCGTCGTTTGGACGAAAGACTAAACCGTCAAATACTCCTGTCTTTAACAAAAGCGTATATAACATGTAATCTCATTGTTTATGGAATCTATTTTGTAATACCTTCTGAGAGTCTTGATGATGTCCCTGTAGTTCCATTCCCAAGCGTACATCTTCACGGCTCGTATTCCCGCAATAATCTCGTTCATAGCTGTAAGGCGCTTATCCGTTGCTGCAGCGTGTTTGATTCGATACTCAGCAAAAAGCTTACCCACAAAAACTTGCGAAGAACAAAACACAAGAACTACAAATGCACCAGATAGGGACTGCCATCCAACTAGTGTATACAATAATAGAAAGGACATGGGAGTATCGAAAAATATAGTCAAATTAAATTGTAAATTCATTATTAATTCTTCCATTCGTTGAGCATCGTTGGATACCATGTTAATCACATGACCAGTCGATTCTTTTGAGAGATTACTGCGGTTGGACTCCAATATCTTGAAGAGAGAAAAAAAATGTTAGGGCTATGACGTCATTCATATATCGCATAGACTTATTGCAAACGTTCAGGGTATTGGACTACCTTATTATATAGACACGAGTGATTTACTGGAAAATATATCACTCATAAAATTCGTACGAAACTACATCCGGTACCCGAGTGGCGTATTTTCCATATCCTCACTAGTGAGGATATCGATGACGTCGGTTTCAGTACTTTTAGCAAAAAAATATAATTTTCCGTCAATTTTTTTTTGGTCTATATAATAAGAAGAAAATTACACGGCGGTTTGAAGATATGAAATGTATTTCCTCGTGTTAAAAACAATATTTTACTCACTCGCTGCGCTCATTCGTAAAATTGTTTTTGCCACTCGAAAATAAAATTCATATCTTCGTGACCCCGTGTAATATCCTCTATTTATTTATCATAGTTTTTTTCATTATATATTATTTTTAACATTATTTTATATCTTAAGAGTATAATATTAGTATATATTTAAGAGAGACTTATGGAGAATTGTGTCGCCAGTTTCAAAAAATCGATTTCCCTCATAATATGTTTCTAGATTGCCCTAGGGTAGGGATGATTCGTAGTGTAATTTGTTTACCATAAATAACTTTTCTTTTTGAGAAAAATCCAAAAGTTCATATATGCCGTCTCAGGCCAGAAATTGACCAAAATATACACTGGTCAACCGTGACTCGTAACTTGTCTCGTGGTCCATAAAAACACAAACCTAGACCATTTTAAGTCCAGAATCCCTAAAAGGATGTGTTTGTTGCTTACCAGAGCTTTTAAGCCCTTAAAAGAGGGCTCTTCTGTAAAAGTCACCCAACTCGAGCAGACCTTGAAAAATCAAAAATCCCCAAACTTTGTCAGAATATAGCCTTGTAGGAACTAAAAATAATGATATAACTTTGGGATTGATTTGGTCTTCCATCTTCTATTTGTGAAATGATTCATATTCCGTGAGAGACGTTCCTTTTTGATAGTGTATTTATAGAAGCATTGATTTTTACCCATACTCCTTTTCGGTCTAGTCGCGTGGGCTTGAAGTCGATCGCCGACAACGTTTTCTGAATTAGCTGTATGCATGTCAAATATGCTCACGGCACAAATGAACATGTCACCAGTTATATAAACAAACGCAATCTTAAATCTCCAGATAACCACAGCAAGCCAAACCATTGCTTCTGAGGCTACGTTAGTTATATAAACAAACGCAATCTTAAATCTCCAGATAACCACAGCAAGCCAAACCATTGCTTCTGAGGCTACGTTAGTTATATAAACAAACGCAATCCCTAAATCTCCAGATAACCACAGCAAGCCAAACCATTGCTTCTGAGGCTACGTTAGTTATATAAACAAACGCAATCTTAAATCTCCAGATAACCACAGCAAGCCAAACCATTGCTTCTGAGGCTACGTTAGTTATATAAACAAACGCAATCTTAAATCTCCAGATAACCACAGCAAGCCAAACCATTGCTTCTGAGGCTACGTTAGTTATATAAACAAACGCAATCCCTAAATCTCCAGATAACCACAGCAAGCCAAACCATTGCTTCTGAGGCTACGTTAGTTATATAAACAAACGCAATCTTAAATCTCCAGATAACCACAGCAAGCCAAACCATTGCTTCTGAGGCTACGTTAGTTATATAAACAAACGCAATCCCTAAATCTCCAGATAACCACAGCAAGCCAAACCATTGCTTCTGAGGCTACGTTAGTTATATAAACAAACGCAATCCCTAAATCTCCAGATAACCACAGCAAGCCAAACCATTGCTTCTGAGGCTACGTTAGTTATATAAGCAAACGCAATCTTAAAATCTCCAGATAACCACAGCAAGCCAAACCATTGCTTCTGAGGCTACGTTAGTTATATAAACAAACGCAATCTTAAATCTCCAGATAACCACAGCAAGCCAAACCATTGCTTCTGAGGCTACGTTAGTTATATAAACAAACGCAATCTTAAATCTCCAGATAACCACAGCAAGCCAAACCATTGCTTCTGAGGCTACGTTAGTTATATAAACAAACGCAATCCCTAAATCTCCAGATAACCACAGCAAGCCAAACCATTGCTTCTGAGGCTACGTTAGTTATTTAAACAAATATTTGTATGCGCGCGCCTTTTTATGGGTTTTCTGTGGTAGAGCGCGCGCGCGTTGGGATCGATCCCTGTGCGCAAATGCAGTAGTGTGACTACATGCATTGTTGCCCAACATAGTTGATTTCTACACGCAGGGAGCCCAACATAATACGTATTTCGCACGCGCATGCTCTACTCTACCACAGGAAACTCATAAAAAAGAGGCGAGCATACAAATATTTATTTTTAATAACTAGAATGCTTAGAGATGACTTCTGCGGCTTTTGTTAAAAGTAATTAATGTAGAAATGAATACATCAGTTTTCGCTGGTCTCTTTTGGCGGGCTTCCTGTGCTAAGTAATATATTGGTCTAAGGTGCCGTAATACGAGCAACAAAATCGCGCAACTTGTCGCGCATCATTATTGTTCAGATTATTGAGTTGCAAGTTGCAGAGCAATGTTTCTCGTATTACCATCGTTCGCGCAACTTATCGCGCAACACATCCGAATTTTCGGTGTTGCAGGTTGCAAAACTTTGTTGCATGAAGTAGAAAGAGCTTCTACTTTGCGCAACAAAGTTTTTCAACCTGGAACACGAAAATGGGTTGCGCGACAAGTTGCGCGAACGGTGGTAATACAAGAACGTGAACATCGTGCAACTTGTTGTGCAACATTTAATGTTGAGTTGCAAGTTACGCGAACGATGGTAACACGGGAAACATTGCGCGATTTTGTTGCTCGTGTTATCGCTATTCTAGTTATTAAAAATATATATTTGTATGCTCTCACGTCTTTTTTAATGAGTTTCCTGTGGTAGAGCGCGCGTGTGCGAAATACGTATTATATTGGGCTCCCGGTGCGTAGAAATAAACTATGTTGGGCGATGTTGAGATGTTGGGCAACAATGCATGTAGTCAACGCGCGCGCGCTCTACCACAGAAGAAAACCCATCAAAAAGGCGTGCGCATATACAAATATTTGTTTTAATAACTAAAGTAGTCTCAGTAGCAATGGTTTGGCTTGCTCTGGTTATCTGGAGATTTAGGGATTGCGTTCGTTTATATAAATGGTGACATGTTCATTTGTGCCGTGGGCATATTTGACATGCATATATCAAGCAGAAATCGAGCAAACTAAAACATACTTACGTGAACCTACTGGTCCAGGGGGGGGGGGGGTACTCAGGGGAGGTGCGGAGACCTTATTGGGGTTTGAAATTTGCGGCTTGCGACTTTTTGGAGGTTAGCAATTTTTTGGTGGACATTTTTGTATATAAATATTCTGGCAAGGACTTTTTTGGGGTTGATAAAAATGATATCCTACCGTTCTCAATTTTATGTGGAGGAAACTGAATGGACTTTTTGGGATTACGTTCTGGGCCGTTGGACTGTTTTTAGTCTTGTTTTTGCGTAATGGACTTTTTGGGGGTTACAAAGTTTGGCCTCATGCGCACCTCCCCGTCACTGATACCCCTGAGTATCCCCCTGGGGGTATGTTAGCACCCTCGGTACCAGTTCGTCGCAATTGGCGAAAAAGACCCTTTAATGAGAATAAAGTACTTATTTACAGTAATTTTCATGACATTCCTCTTTTTTTTTAACACATAAGCAGATAAAGCTCGTTCTGTAAGACTTCATGGGCTACCTGTGTGTAACGCAATCGTTGAGTTTTAGTCATGACAGATCGTCAATGCTTCATCCCAAACCTTGAAGATAAACTCTTCTATTAAATGCTTTGCTTAGCAAACCGGATAGGATCGAAACCATCATTTGGTAAGTAGTTTTAAAGGGCAATGGAAGGACTAGAGTCATTAAGACAAATATTGCATAAAGCCGAATAAAAGTGTGCGTTCATTCAAATATTCATTTATATGAACCGCCAAAAATTCAGTTCCATCCAAGATTTCGTGGCATAAAATCTACCTGAAACATAACCCAGCTTTATTAAAGGTATAACGACAACATATGATGCATGCTGTTCGTGATCAACGATATTCCAAGGACAGAATGATTATTTTATCTTATTGTTGGCATAAGTTGCGTGACACGGCCAAATTTGTAAACAGTGAGATTTTGAGGTTATGACCTGCCTCGAACCCAGTCGCTTCTTCGGAGGGGAAGGGGAGGGGGAGGGAGACGAGAAAGCGAAAAGAACTGGGGAGCAAAGCACCATGGGAAGGGATTAGAGGGGATCGCAAAGGAGCAAGGGAAGGTCGAACTGAGGAAGGGAAGCGCCTGGCAGATCGTGGTCGATATCTGTGTCGAAGTTGTCGATTTCTGAAAAATCGCACTAAACGATGAATTTAAGGCCTAAAATGAGCTAAATATGGCCGAAGGTGGCTAAGAAAATGTCGATGACCTGAATTCCTCGCTTCGTGAACTTTCAGTATTAATAGAAACATGGCCGGGTTGGAGGTTTTGGCAGTGTAAGTTCACCGTTGATTTTATAGAAGAAATCACCGCTTGATGGATGCAATAATAGATGTTTGACAACACCGATACTTTGACTTTATTATTCTAGCCTTTTGGCGGTTATGTAATTACTAGTTCTAGAGAATTAGCGTATGTGTTTTAGAGTCAAACGCGTGTAATTTGACGACGGTTAATCCTTTGGTAGAACGATTTTCTCTTAAATTTTGCATCGAATGAAGCGTTTGAAGACTGTGTAGTGTTCAGGTTTCAGTGTATATAAACGCTCCCCATTCCATGCCTCTGGCTTATACCGAGATGAAAATTGTGTTTTGTAGAGCCGAAGTGACGCACAGAGCTAGCCGTGTCATGACACCCGCTTGGCAGGCTTTCCAGACGGCGTCAGTTTTTTTTAAATTTGAGCTGAAATAAAGTTTAGAGACTATATTTAAATAATATGTGGGATTGCCCTTGTCATTCTAGTTGAATTGTTATTTTTAGGCTATTTATTTGAGTTCAAACAGAATTTGTTTAATTTTCATACTGTGATGTAGTCACGGTAGTTTGACCTTGCGGGGTCATGTTCAGTTGCTCGTCTGTCGTTGCGAACGTTATAGTTTACATGGAAGTTTTATAGCTTTTTCGAATACCAGCTTTCAAAGAAAAGCTAATAAAACAAGAGTTCACCACAGTCGAGTTTGTGGACCGCTTCATGAACTGATCTATCGCTTTTGAGTGAATTACAACTTTGAATATTTTTGCATAAATTTAAGTCGGCCATGTTGGATTCATTATCTGCCAGGCGCTTCCCGTCTTTCTCCCTTCCCGTGCTCCTTTGCGCGTTTCGCTTTCTCGTCCCTCTTCCCCCCTCCCCTTGCCCTCCGAAGAAGCGACTGGGTACGAGGCAGGGTTATGACCTGAACATTATCGGCTCTAACTTTCTGGATTTTGAGTGGCCCCAAAATGTTATCACGTATTTCAAAAGAGGAAACGTTGCTCATCAATCAGCGTGCGTTTTACGCTCTGGATCGTCATACCAGTGGAGATATTTCTATTAAGATTTGACGAATTTTAGGCACTTTTGAAGTCCGTCCCAAAACGCCCCAAATCAAAAATCTTTAAAATATTTGAATTTGAGAGAATTAACCAACAAAACTCCACAAATGCAGTTTGATATCTCTTCGTTCTTCTCCAAATAACAGATAGTATGTCTGTTTTGATTTTGATTTTAAATCGACCTTTATGTACGAGCCATATTTCGGGGCGAAAATGGCCTCTTGGAGGGCGAAAATGGAAATTACGGTCGTTCACCAAAAATAAAGACCAAATCAATCCCAAAGTTATATCATTATTTTTAGTTCCTACAAGGCTATATTCTGACAAAGTTTGGGGATTTTTGATATTTCAAGGTCTGCTCGAGTTGGGTGACTTTTACAGAAGAACCCTCTTAAAATAGTTTGTTCTTATCTTAATCACGGAAGAGGAATATTGTCCGCGAAAAGGGCATAATTTTTAAAGTGACAAAACTCTGATTTAGGACCAAATTTCAAATATTTGTTTTACCATGTGCCATAGCTCCAATTTTTTTCTAACGTCGTATGTGGTTTCTCGAAATGTTGTTTTAAAACATACTTGAAAAGTGACTTGGGTTATTTTATCTGCGCTCCAAAACAAGCCTTTGAATATGACCAATTTTCATGAAACTGTGTGGTTGCTATGGCAACAACAAGCCCGTAGCGAGTCAATAAAATGCTATTTTATGATTAATCGTATATTCAAATAATAAATACAAGTTAGAAGAAGGTTTTTGTAAGTAAGACAATATTTATAGCTATCTAAAATGCACGTTTAATCAATTTTGGAATACATTTCTTAATATCTACTGAATAAATCAGCGGCTAATTATTCCAGTCCTGATATCACACAAACGTGACAAGCGGAGGCGCTTCAACACACTCTAATTAGTAATGATAAAAATCTGCCACTGTACAGTTTGACACGACCATGCATGACATTTTCTATGGATCGAATAGTTCAAAATTACCATGGGATGACATCAAACCAATTTGGCGGATCTCTATTTCATCTCAGAACTCATATATTGATTTAGAGGACCACGGACCATCTGAAAATCAGGCGCCTAACACTGTTGGGACCAGCTCTCATTGTGCACCTTAACTTTTGAGTGGGGGATCGATCGTGTTACCTTCTGCGAAATATTTTTTTCATTAAACGTTATACTCCTCTAGCTAATTTTATGAGCATTATATTCAAGAGCCTTTGTACTGAGAAGTTTTATAATACAGTTGAACCTCCATGAGAGACCTGCACCTCCGTAGGAGACCACCTCTCATGAGCGACCGCTTCTCAAAGCACCGTTTTGTCTCTCGGTCAAATCACTATATTTGTAACCTCTCGTAGGAGTCTACCTCTCGTAGGAGACCGCGACTACTTTTTGAGAGTATACGAACTGGGAATTTCTCTGTAATTTTACCTCGGAGATCACGCAAAAAATCATTTTAAACTGTATCCAAGTCGGGACAGCTTAGACCTTAACCAAGGTATCGATGTTCTTGTGTCCCCATTGAAAGTATATGTGAGATTAAACATTATATGACTTAGATTTGGGCTTCCCGTGGAGTACCTCCCATGAGAGACCACCTTCCGTAGGCGACCACTTTTTCTTTCACGGCGGGTGGTCGCCTACGGGAGGTTCAACTGTATTTGTTTATTTGTTTATTTATATAAACCCGGTGTACGCAATCGATGAAAATCGATGATCGGAAAACCAATCGAACAATCGATATCAATCGATGACAATTAATCGATTGATATCGATTGGTTTTGGGCAATCGATCACCAATCGATAGTCACACAAGAAAAATGACAATCGATGAAAATCCATTCTCGTACCCAGAGCTCCTCGGTCGGTCGTTCCTTCTCCCGTCGGTGGCTCTGGTAACAGCCATTTCTAGGCCGATGCTGATTGGTCCAAATGTCCGCGCATGCGCGACTTTCATTTGAAACTGCTCAATCGTGATTGGTCAATCTATAACGATGCTCGGAGCTTTTTAGAAGAGAATCCTCTGCGCATAGGTATAACACACAAAGCTGACTCTTTTTCTAACGGGCTCAGATGGATTTTCAAAATGGCGGACGGTCTGAATGGTGGTCATTGCTACTATTTTCTGCTAAGAAACTGCAATGATTTTACTGGTCACAAAGAAAAACACGCAAGTTTGGTTCTGTACTTGTTTTCGCTTCTCTTCTGTCGAGGCAAGTGATTAATTTACGCTATAAATTACCTCCTTCAGCTTCAACAACGGACTAGAACTACGATACCGTTGAGACAGAACAAAATCAGTTGGCTTCGTTTCGGGTTCCTTTGCAAAAAAATAAGCATCCATATAAAATGTCGTGTTTTTGTGAATGTTGAAAGAGTACAGAACAAGATTGGTGGGGTGTATTTTCTTCCCTTCTCAGTAAATGTGCAGATAAAAGTACAATCTTGTATTAAAGGGGCACTGTCACGACACGCGCATGCGTGAATCTTGGCTTCAATCTTGAAATCGTTAACCAACGCTTTCAAGAGACCCGAGGAAAATTCAAATTCAGTGTGTTAATATATCGAGTTATATCATTGTAATCCTTGCACTCTAGAAGATGATACTTATTCAGTACTTAGATTGATTGTTGTTTCGTATTTGTAGGTAGTTATTTTTGGTTTGAAGTCCAATTTTATACGCTTTTTATTTAATCGGCGAGAGCGATGGCGATGGCTTCTCATGGCGGCCGCCGGGATGTAGTGGTTGACAACGAATGTATTCAGGCGACAGGTTTATAAGTTTTGGTTTACTGGGAAGATAGAATACGGTTATACTACATATTATGAGTTCGCTATACTTCTCTTTAACAGCTCTGGAGTACCAAAGGAGGTAGGAAAGTATTCCGAACGACAACAACAATGTTTGACAACGCGTTCATTGACTTATTCACTCGAATTATTATGTTCTCAAAAAGAACTCAGTTGCATACATCATATCAATGTATTCCTTCGAGTTCATATGCATGTACTGAAGCTATTGCAAACAACTGTCACATTGTATGAGTTTTTATTTCTGCGAGGTTTGGAAGTAGTGACACAACCGTGACGGCAAAGAGAACTCAGTGATTATACTTTTCACACGGGAATTATTTTGTGCAATTCTCTTTTGTACTCTTACAATTTAAGAAAACACGAGTACCTTATACAGTAGTGACATGTACATCTTCGTTAGTCTTTTTTGAAGCAAAGAAGTAATATGGACTTGGTTTTTAGCGATGTGAAATGTGAATAACTTCATCTGAGACCTGAGTTGTCACCTCGGATTGTCTGCTATTTAAAATGCCGTTCCTTCACCAGAAGTCGCTATAATAAGTACTTATTTCATGAAATATTTAGGTCACACGCTGTAAAGGTTGTATATTCTGAATAACTTGGAAGCACTCTGCGAAAACTTGATCGTAAAACACTTTCAAAACACATTGAAATTTACTAGCGCGATTCTCTTCGTAAACACAGACGAGTTCGTTGACCTCTGCATATCATTAAAATCTCTGAATATCATTAAAATTGACGCATGCGCGCGTCGTGACAGTGCCCCTTTAAAAGACTAATAAATTACTTGCCATATCATGTTGTTGTATATATTTGTATTTGAGTAATACCCTGTGTATCATTTGCCCTATTTTTCCCCAAGGCAGACTCAGTGAAGTCTATTGATGAGAAATATTTCAGCATATTTCGTGTATCAGTAGTATTCTACATATATAATACATATATTTTAACATATTTTATATTTTAGCTTTCTTTCTTTCTTTCCTAATATATTAAGTTAGCCTGTTTTGAAGATGTAGAAATGCTTCATTAAGTGGATATTGACTAAGTTAATATGAGTCTAAATCTGGAAGGCGGACGGGACAGGAACAGGATATTTGATAATAGCACCTGGTGACATAGTTAGAAAGAATGTACCACATAGGCTAGATAACATAACTAGGAAACCACTAGGAATGTGTGGTTTAGTAAATATGTATATATAAGCATCTAAGCTGTACACATGACATGTCTTGACATGTACTATCAGCATTAGCAGTTCAGCATTTGAAGCAAGCGACTAAGCAGCATTAGCTTTATATAGCGTTACTATTATTTTTATACCGTTATTATTATTTTATTATTATTAATTATTATTAAAAGGCTGTATGCATTCTTATTTTTGAGAGGGGAAGTACACTATGCTGTTGTTATCCCCTTGATTATATTTTATAAATAGAGGTTATTAGTCGGCTATAGCATTGAATACGTCTATAATACTGTGTAGTAAAAATTCACAGCCGTATTAGATACTTAGCCGGTTAATAAATTGTTTATTATATATTTTGTCAAAGAAACTAGCTATTCTGGTGAAAGAAAAACAACAAATTACAGTGAAAACTTGGAAATCTCTGTACGAGCGCACGCTAGCCAAAACTGTAGAATTTCTCACGCTGATTGGTTAATTTTCATCACACGATTCTGCATGATTGATTGGAAAGCCAGTTTGAAGTAACCACACAAAATACGGTCCCATATTTCGTGTGCTCTCGTGCATATTTCGTGCATTCTTTGACACAAAATACAATAAAGTAAAATATTTAACTTCACCTAGTGGGTACTGATCAGCATTACATGCAAAAATATAAAAGGACCTGTGAAGCACATTTTGGTCTAGGCCAGCCTGTGTTCTCTAAGGTTACTACAAATAAGAAGTCAACCTGGCCTCGGGACAATATTCAATGAAACTTTTACAACTGTAATTTACAAGTGTAGCCATTGTTCTTGTAAAAGTTTTATTGAAAAGTGTCTGATTGGGAGGGTGGGGTAAATTTCAGCCTGCAGTTTCTAAATATACTTGCTTTTGCATGGCACGCTCAATTCTGGGTGTCCTCTTGTTTTATTCAAGAGTGTCATAAACATCTACATGTAATAAAAATAAATACTTCAATTTCCTTAATTTGCATACTCTTTCTGCAATCATGCACCTTTGTGTCACTGTCTACCCTACTACATGTAGCAGAGTTTTTTCTACTCACCAGGAAAGAGGCGCAGGGTAGCCACTGTCATGCACATTATTGAAAAATCTACAAATACGTCTTAGGCATAATGACCCTCTCTTTCCCTCTTTCCTTTCCCTCTGATTAAAGTGAAATACAAATGTTTATCTTAGCTACAATATCTAACCATGCAACTAGGAAAGGCTTTCTCAGTGAAATTTCTTTGAAAATACGCGCTCTGGTTGCATGGTTAAATAATAGTAATACATTGTCAAAATGGATTTCTTGCAATAGTCCCTTTTCGCGTTCACAGATCCCCCAGAAACCGCTGTACTTATTGATATCAGACGCATTTGTACAGGGTTAGCCTCGAGTCAGTGAAAATTATCAAATACAATGTATCAACAAGAACACGAAAAAATGTTTACATGAAACAATAGAAACATTTTTGAATTGCACGGACTGTTTTCTGAATCGAGGCTAACCCTGTAGTAAATGCATCTTTTGTCAAGGACAGCGGTCATCACTAAACAACGCGAAACTGGATTATTTGAAACTACAACAATAATATTATTATTGCCAAAAGTTGGAATCTACAATGTAGAATAAATCTGAATAAATTATGAAATCTACAACAGTCTATTTGTAGATTTCATAATTTATACAGATTTATTATTTATTATTTTTACTGCACTTGCAGTCACATAATGGTTGGTGAAATATTTTGAGACAATTATATCACATCCATCATTCCCTAATCTGCCAAAGAGCATGTTAGACACACTAAACATTGACATGTGAGAATGGAACAGTGGATGAAAAGATGCAAGACAAACTGACAAATAACCTAATGTTCCTTGGGATGCTACCTCTGACGATCAATCTAAGCCTGGATGATTATACATGTACCGTGTTAAGTTGGTCTTCTCTGAGGATGGTTATGATAATTAAAAAGTTGAATAAATAACACAGAAAACAATGTCAAATATTACACATCTTCTCTGATAGAGTCTATGTGTACCGGAAGTATGTTTCCATTGGCATCCACCACTTCTGGTGTTTCTAAAAATAGATTTAGTGAAATTAAGATATCCCAAGGGCAATACAGCGAGACTCCCTTGGCTCTGTCCCTTATGCCCTCTTGGAGTATTGAATTAAATTGATGAACAGGGCCCAGGGTTAAAATAGCTAACCTAGGGTAAAATATTAAGAATTAACACTAGGTTAGCGAATTTATCCCCGGGTTAGCGTTAACACGCTTTCGAACAACTGGGCCCAGATGTCAAGCTACAGGATATCAATAATTATATAAGTATATATAATGTACAAGAAATACTATTTAAAAATAGTATTACATACATGTACATTTTATGTACTTATTATAGTAGCTGAGTTTAATTATTGAAATCTGTAGGATTTTTTCTGTAAATGGCTGCAAGAAAAGCAAGAGTGTTACAAGAAATCCAGTGATTATTACTCAACATTCAACAGAATCCTGAGCCATTTCATAAATTAATGAAAGTATTAGCTTGGTATTACCTTACAAGTACCGTATTCACCGGCGTATAAGCCGCACTTTTTTTCCGAAAATCGCGATCCAAAGTTGGGGGTGCGGCTTATCTGCGAGAACATCGGGAATTGGTACCATAAATTTACATAAAATTAACATAAAAGTATAAAAGAGTACGCACATCATTCGTGTGTTTATTACTATTAGTTACTCCTAAAAGCATTGGCCGTTGGTTAGACGTTAAACAAGCAAATTAACGGGTGCTAACGCCTTTTCAGACACTAGTTTAACAATCGTGCTAACGGTTTTACTACAAGACCTAACGGTTTGCTAAAGTGTTTTTCATTGATGAGCGGGTTGGTTCACGTTCTAACACAACATGTGTCAATCAAGTGTCTCAAACATAACATTCTCACGTGCACGCTAACGAACCTTAGATTTTGGAACTGATAATGCCGAAAGTTGGTGGAAAAGACGTTTTGAATCAGTCATAGGATTGTATTGGATCGTGATTTGTGGTAAAGAATTCCATTGAAAAAGTGTCTTTATGATTAGTCTTTTAAAAATAGTCTATTACAAAGCTAAGATTATTGGTAAGCCTTTGAAGTATTCTCTGGGAGTTTACGTCCGATAACGCAAAGCATGTAATGTACATGTAGCTTTTTCAAGATTCCACTTAATGTGTGATTTCTACTAATTTTATTCCAAAAAAACTTTTTTTCCAAAATTTGCAATGCCAAACTCGGGGTGCGGCTTATCTGCGAGTGCGGCTTATACGCCGGTGAATACGGTACATTGTAAGTTTTGGCATTAAAAAAAATATATAATTCATATTTTTTAGAGTTTTTTATTTGGTTCTGCACATATATTACAGGAAATGAAAACAAACTAAGCTAAATGAATGTCACTGTTTTACTATATTAGCAAATATGAAAAGAAAGTGCATAAATTATATATGTAATTAACTGTAGGGTGTGTACCAGTGGTGGTTGAAGTAGTAACAACATTTACAACTGTAAAAATATCTATTTACAACCTCCCAGATCTGTGAAGCATGGCTGCATGGTGCAAAAAATATAAATTTATGTTTCGATCAACATCTGTCAGAGAGTTCAGAACATCAAATCTCCACTACTGGGTCAATTAAGACTGATTACACTAGGGGTTTATCCTTAGTTATAGCCTGCGTAGGCATGCTCTAGGAAAAAGGGTGGTTCAATTAAGCTACCTTAGTTCCAAAATGTCAGATCTTATTTGTTCCTAAGGTATATAAGCAACCATGAGTGTCTTGAGTCAGAATTATCATCTGATATTATGATACAAAAATCATCACACATGAGCAACATAGCACAATTATCACACAATTTATGTGGTGGTGGCAGCACATAATTTTTACGCCTAAAAGGTACCAACTCTAAAGTGACAAAAGCTACAACTGTCATTCCGGCTGTCATTATCTTATCTTGGGTCATTGATCTTGGGTATCTTATTTACTGACAAACACCCTAAATGGTACCGGCTTAGTCTCTTGTGGTCCTTTTAGATTTGTGTTACCCTAAGAGGGTGGTTCACCTTTTATATGGATCCTTTTGTTCCACACGACCCCACCAGCTTTAGCTAAAATAAGTAATATCGTGTTTAAATAAAAGTTATGGTATTGTATTGTAATTTCTGAAGACAAAGGGACTGCTGAAATTAAAATGCTTTAAAATAACTACTCTTCTACATGAGATAGTGTACTAGCTTCTCTCTCAAAAAGAAGAATGTAAACAGCCTAATAATATTTCTCATCAATAGACTTCACTGAGTCTGCCTTGGGGAAAAATAGGGCAAATGATACACAGGGTATTACTCAAATACAACAACATGATATGGCAAGTAATTTATTAGTCTTTTAATACAAGATTGTACTTTTATCTGCACATTTACTGAGAAGGGAAGAAAATACACCCCACCAATCTTGTTCTGTACTCTTTCAACATTCACAAAAACACGACATTTTATATGGATGCTTATTTTTTTGCAAAGGAACCCGAAACGAAGCCAACTGATTTTGTTCTGTCTCAACGGTATCGTAGTTCTAGTCCGTTGTTGAAGCCTGAAGGAGGTAATTTATAGCGTAAATTAATCACTTGCCTCGACAGAAGAGAAGCGAAAACAAGTACAGAACCAAACTTGCGTGTTTTTCTTTGTGACCAGTAAAATCATTGCAGTTTCTTAGCAGAAAATAGTAGCAATGACCACCATTCAGACCGTCCGCCATTTTGAAAATCCATCTGAGCCCGTTAGAAAAAGAGTCAGCTTTGTGTGTTATACCTATGCGCAGAGGATTCTCTTCTAAAAAGCTCCGAGCATCGTTATAGATTGACCAATCACGATTGAGCAGTTTCAAATGAAAGTCGCGCATGCGCGGACATTTGGACCAATCAGCATCGGCCTAGAAATGGCTGTTACCAGAGCCACCGACGGGAGAAGGAACGACCGACCGAGGAACTCTGGGTACGAGAATGATGAAAATCGATCATCGATCGATTGTTATCAGGTTCAGTACATGATTTCGTGACGTAGTCCTATCGACCTCTGTACGTTGCCGCTAAAATGTCGTCTATGGAAAGCCGCTGGGAAAGTCACGAAGTCAGTCTAAAAGTGCGATCGATGCATCGTGAAGGGTTATCAATGTTGTCTTTCGATCAATCATAAGGCAATCGATAACAATCGATCAATCATAAGGCAATCGATCAAAGGTCACATATTTTTGCTTCATCGATTGGCCATCGATTTCCGATATCAATCGATTAATTGATATCGATTGATATCGATTTTCATCGATTTTCATCGATTATCGATTTCATCGATTGCGTACACCGGGATATAAAGCACCATTAAACATTCAATATTTTGTTAGAACTGCATGAACGTGAAAACAATGTGATGGTGCATCTTTGCCTCCTGACTTCCTGGTCTGGTACACGGTGTAGTGAAATTTGGGAATGTCAGTTCTAATGATACCAAAATACTTTAATTTGAGTCGAAAAAGGATTTTGTTTTCCACAACAATTAATACATACCACAGCAGGCCCGTAGCAAGGAGAAAAGTATTGTGAGGGCACAATCTGGACGAGCGGCGAAGGTCCGGGCTCCTAGGGGGTGCGGAGGCATGGTCCCCCGAAACGTTTTGAGGTATAGGGTCTCTGAAAAAGCATTCCCTGCTTTGTGAGAGTAGTTTCCAGGAAGTTTAAGCTGACAGAAAATTGATCTTGTGGCCGAATTGTAAGGAATGTGCTGAGGGGCTGCATACGTGTAAATCATATGTATACATAACGATGTGTGTTTCTAATTGTTGTCAATTCGGCCGGTGTTCTTTCAAGTAAATATCAAGTGAAACTTTTTATAAGGAGAAAACAAGTGATCTTCCCTTTTCATACTTCCAAAATCAAGCGAATCGCCCCAAAATCCTACGATCCACCCCCCCCCCCCCCCCCACTAAACCCCCCTCCCCCACCAAGAAAAAAGACCCCCCCTCCCCACTATTAGGAAGGGGATAAACTTGCAGCATTGTTTTTCACTGAAGATGGTGGTAATAATTTTTCTTGTTAGTGGTGGTGTAGGTTTTCTTTCGTCCAAAAACAGCAAGATTTGAGGATTTTTTTCCAAAATCACCCAACCCTCCACTCAAAAGTTAAATACATGGTAGGCCCCTTAGGGAGGTACAGCAAAAAAAAAACAGTTCATTGCCGATATGATTGAGCCGTGACCAGAGCCATTGTAACGCGTTGTTCAAATTATTTTCTGATTTGACCTATTCTCAACATAGTTTTGAGCCCCTAGCTCCTCCCCCTCCACCCTTCTCCCAAAGATACCGTAGTCGGTAATGTGATGATATACCGTACTTTAATGAAATACACAACGGTCCGATACTCGTGACTCATGCATAGTATTGAGAATCATGCTGAATGACCATGTTGCTGACTCCCGGGGTGCCACCATAGTAGAAAGTTATAAATGATATAATGTAAAATAGACATACCCGTGAGATAACCTGTTGTAGTTTAATCTTGAATTCCTATATATGGTCGACATTCAAACCTTCCATTTCACCTGATGATGACCTTGTAATAAAGTCGAAATATCGTAGTTTAACAGCCCATTTCATCTTTATTTAAGATGCATTTCTTCGGACTGATCATGACGTTCCTACTCATTTGCTTGAATTGTCGGATGGTAAAGGTTTTTAGTTTAATATATAACATACGTAATATTCGTAAGTGGCTTTTGATAAGCAACTAAAAACGAAGCAATTAGATCAAATGTGCGAAATGGCAGGGTGTGGTACCTTACCCCATTTAAATTTCAAAACAATGTTATCTATATCCTACACAACACCTCAATCAACGATATTCGCAAACGGCGCATCACGCAATGTGTGATTGTATAGTGATCCCAGACACAAAAATATGGGCAGTATTACGATTTCCAAAAAGGATAATGTTAACAATTTTATTGCTAACGAAGTAGTGCCTATAAAGAGTGAAATTAGAGGATTCAGAGTGTGTTGAAGTGCCTCCACTTGTCACGTTTGTGTGATATCAGGACTGGAATAATTAGCCGCTGATTTATTCAGTAGATATTAAGAAATGTATTCCAAAATTGATTAAACGTGCATTTTAGATAGCTATAAATATTGTCTTACTTACAAAAACCTTCTTCTAACTTGTATTTATTATTTGAATATACGATTAATCATAAAATAGCATTTTATTGACTCGCTACGGGCTTGTTGTTGCCATAGCAACCACAAAGTTTCATGAGAATTGGTCATATTCAAAGGCTTGTTTTGGAGCGCAGATAAAATACAGTAAACACCCGCATATAAGAACACACGATTTCGGAGGTCAGGCTGATTGTGTTCTTATTTAGTGAAAAATCAGCCTCAAGATGTTCTTAAAATGTTCTTAAATTTTGATTTAGAAATTCAGTACTGCACAGTAGTATCAAAAATGTTGCTAGAGGTTTTTATCATAAATGTACTTCAAACCACTAGATAATTTGAAGAGAATAAAGGTGCCCAAAACTGACAGCTCATCTCAGCTGATAGAATTGTCTGGCAGCAGGCTTATATGGGTAATTTTGATACCTTCCCCATTTTATAAGAACATTTTGTATTTTCCAGGCTGATCTTGTTCTTATAAAAATGGTGCTTTATTTGCCAAATTTCAGCCGGATGTTCTTAATCCATGTGTTCTTATATGCGGGTGTTTACTGTAACCCAAGTCAGTTTTCAAGTATGTTTGAAAACAACATTTAGAGAAACCACATACGACGTTAGAAAAAAATTGGAGCTATGGCACATGGTAAAAAAAAAATTTGACATTTGGTCCTAAATCAGAGTTTTGTCAATTTAATAATTATGCCCTTTTCGCGGACAATATTCCTCTTCCGTGATTAAGATAAGAACAAACTATTAAGCTCTGGTAAGCAACGAACACATCCTTTTAGGGATTCTGGACTTAAAATGGTCTAGGTTTGTGTTTTTATGGACCACGAGACAAGTTACGAGTCACGGTTGACCAGTGTATATTTTGGTCAATTTCTGGCCTGAGACGGCATATATGAACTTTTGGATTTTTCTCAAAAAGAAAAGTTATATATGGTAAACAAATTACACTACGAATCATCCCTACCCTAGGGCAATCTAGAAACATATTATGAGGGAAATCGATTTTTTGAAACTGGCCGAATATTTACGATTTTGCTTCATACATTGTAATTAGTATTATATATTATTTTCAATATATTTTTAAATTCATTATATTTAGAATTGTAAAGCGCCAATGGACAGCGCTAGAAATGGCGCTATATAAAATATAGTATTATTACTATTATTATGTTTTGAAGTTTTCGCAAAATCACAATTCATAGAAATAATTATTTATTTTTTATCAAAGTCAGATTCCGCACAAAGGATGGCATTACTCACTGTTAAGAAATCAAAACGTTGCAACAAACAAATACTTTTAAAAATCTTTCTTAGGCGCTGGTGATAATTTGTGAGAATTACAACAGCGTAAAGTGTTGTATTTTAGGTTGGTAATCCTGAAACTATATAGCTCGGTATAGTTGATGTGCAATTCTTCCATCGCTTGGCACTGTATGTACACAGCTCAATCCCTTTGAATGCGAATCAAAAGCTTTTGTTTTCTGCTACATTTTGTTGTATTTTCAAGGGTTTCCATCCTTTTCCGTTAATCATCAAGCGGATTTTTTTAATAGAAAATGAATTAATAACCATTTGTTTTCCAATAGGAATGTATACCTTTTTTGAGCATGTATATATTTTGTCTGCGCATGCGTTACATTCAGATTTGAAAGTAACATTGTTTTGCAAAGTGCACTAACTGCTGTGGAAGATTTAGTGAGCGATCTTAGTCTCTAGAATTAAGTTTTAGAAAATCATTGAAAGGAAATCAATTGTCTGCCTACTTTTGTGGTGCTGTGGATATTTTTTGTCCGTATAAGGGTCGTAGATGATAAAATATCAAGGAACAAAATCCGCCAACACAAGGCAACAATTATTTCTACGGAGAAGTCGGTTGGAATGAGTGATACTCGAATACTTCAAATCCACCGCAAATCAAGCAAGAGGGACAGTTTCAACTCCAACAAACAAGACCTTACGAAACTAGCATGGTGAAGCAATAAATCACGGAAGAAAATTGCTGGGGGTGAGCTACTATTAAAGAGATGTTTTTCTTGTAATTTATAGTTTTACACATCACCAAATCCGATAAACGATTCGCAAACACAATGCTGAATATAAACTCAATGTGAATCAAACTTATATGAAACGGTTTACAACTGATTCTAAGAAGTCCACTGGTGTAAAAAATGAACAATTTTAGAACAATTAATTTCTCTAATTGGTACATCCAGCGAGAAGTCCTGGCGCTTTATATGCCTGAGCGCTTCGGAGAAATAGTCGAGTGATGTATGTGGTAATATATTTCTCTAGTTGGTGAGCGCTTCGGAGAAATGATCGAGTGATGTATGCGGTAATATATTTCTCTAGTTGGTACATCCAGCGAGAAGTCCTGGCGCTTTATATGCCTGAGCGCTTCGGAGAAATAGTCGAGTGATGTATGTGGTGATATATTTCTCTAGTTTGTTCATCCAGCGAGAAGTCCTGGCGCTTTATGTGCCTGAGCGCTTCGGAGAAATAGTCGAGTGATGTATGTGGTAATATATTTCTCTAGTTTGTTCATCCAGCGAGAAGTCCTGGCGCTTTATTTGCCTGAGCGCTTCGGAGAAATAGTCGAGTGATGTATGTGGTAATATATTTTCTCTAGTTTGTTCATCCAGCGAGAAGTCCTGGCGCTTTATTTGCCTGAGCGCTTCGGAGGAATAGTCAGTGAGTGTTGTCTGTGGTTACATATTTGACTGCTGTAATTTAAGAGCCGGTTTCGTTGCAATGTATAGTGTTAGAAGTAACACCACTCGTTCTCGACAGACCTTTACAAGATAGTCCAGCAAGACCCCCAACAGATGCGGTAATAAACTATTACCGCATCTGTGGGGGGTTCTTTGGTAACTAAGTGACTGCTGCTCGTTATGGTGTCCTTTGTAGAACGAGGTATCTATCTAACAATAGTTCCTATTGTTGTACAATAGTTCCAATTGTTATTCAAATATTGACCTGCTTTAGGTCATTGCTATCTCTAGTGTTTTCCGTTTGTAATATGGTATAATCAGTCAAAAATTATAACAAATAGAGTGTACTAATACCATAGTACCAAAATAATACGTATATATGGCAGTCATAGGAATTTTTTCTTCTTCCAATTTATTAGATGTCTTTTCTTAAGAAAAGTCCTTACGAAAGCTGTCCAAATTAATAATTTGAAAAATATGAAAATAATACCATAGGTGCTTGTATGGGATTATAGATAGATGATTATACAATTATATCTCAAATCGAGGGACAATTAACTGGTTCTCGAATGCAAAGAATAAGCTTCGAAGAAGTCAATTTGTGCTATTTTCGGCTGGGGGGCTAGTTAAATAAATAATTTTACAAGAATGTTGATGATTACGGTGTTATAGAAGCAACAGTTATGGAAGTGTGCGGTTGTCAGAGGAGCAGTGTTTTCGAGCTGACCACCGGCACATATATGTGTTAACAATTGGACTATATCTACGACCCTTATATGGAAAACAATATCCACAGCACCACAAAAGTATTGGCAGACTATTGATTTCCTTTCAAATATTTTCTTGAACATCATTCTAGAGACGAAGATCGCTCACTAAATCTTCCACAGTGTTCAGTGCACCTTGCAAAGAAAATGGCGGCAAATCACTTTCACATCTGAATTCTAACGCATCCGCAGACAAAATGTATACATGCTCCTTTTGTGTGAAAACCTCGTCAATTATGAAATAAGTCAGTTATTACCTCCGTTCTCGGTAATTATCTCTTACTTATTATTAATTTAGTACCAGAGCAAAGGACATATAGCCCAAGTCGATCATTTCACAAGAACTGTATTCAAGTAAATCTAATGTATTCAAGTAATTTACATACGAAACATATCTCAAAATAACTCAACCAGACCGGTTACAAATCACTGATTAGCGATGAGTTACCTAAAGCCGCATCTACTCAAGCAAATTTTCCGTGACAAGTTTTCCTTGTCAAGGGAAACTTGCTCGTGTAGATGACAAAAAATTGTCAATTTTTTCCTTGTCAAGGGAAACTTGTCAAGAAAAAGTTGTTCGTGTAGATTTGGCTTAAGCCTAGTTTATGAAAAGGCATTGCCTACGACTACCTTACCTTCTTGTAGGTGATTCCAATACACGCTATCTTAAGTCGCATCCCAACTAATTGTGCCCTTAAGCCGTTGTGATGAAGAGAAAACGCACGGACTAAACTTGTGATTCCGATACCCACTGCTGCACCCAGTAAATAGAAAGTGTTTTGGGGAGATTCTTCGAAAGCGCATTTCAGATAGAACCACAATAGTAGAGGAGAAGAATAACTCGACAAGGATGCTAAAATCCTCAAAGTGATCAACCAAATAAAATCAGTCCAAGGAATAAATATAGCCATTGCTTTCCACAGTCGTGGTTGTCTGCCATGCTTTTGTGCACATTCGATTTCTTGTTGCCATACTTCTTCAAAGTCTTCAACAATGAACTCTGTTTTGTCCTCATCTGATAATTCAAACAGGTCGTCTTGATTGAGTGGTCGTTGACTGCCAAGTTTTATAAGACTGTTCATCCAAGATAAAAATATCAGGGATAGAATACTTGCTTCATCTTTAGGATTTGTATGCTGATCCATGAGTCTCGCTTCTTTTCGACTTGACTTCAGAAGAGAATGTAAATCAGTGAAAACACTAAATCCCCATGACCAAAACCAGGTCAAGATTTGAACAACAATAGGAACTATTGTTAGATATGCCTCGTTCTACAAAGACATATTCAGGACATGTCTTTTTAGAACGAGGCATCTATTGTTATTCAAATCTTGACCTGCATGGTTTTGGTCATTGGGATCTAGTGTTTTCCAAATCAGTTCAAGGAGAAGGGCTTAGTTATAAGTTACGCATGCGCATTACAGGGAAAACATTTAGTGCAATGAAAAACTCTGACTACTACAACAATAACTATTTGCTTAGTATCCTATTTTCAACAGTCTCACCCAGTACTCCTTTGAGCTATGGAGATCTGTCGGCCACTTTCAGACAAAGATGCAAAAGTAAATAATGAAAAGGATGATGAGGAAGGGTCTGAAAGCAGCCACGGGAAAACGGAGTACAGCATGAGGAGCCCCGGACCGTTTATTTTTGTTTTGCGAGGAACAACAAGGTGACCAAACTACATATTTGCGGTAAGAATCCTCTCCAAGAGAGCCTCACGGTGTAACATATTATTACCTGATTCCTGAGCTTAGAATACTCTTGTGTTGGTATACGGCGACAGATTAGCGCTGAGTTTTAAAATAACTTTCGTGTTTGATTTAACTGCCTTCATATATTATCAGAATTTCTTTATATACAAATTACGTATGTAACAACGTAAATTCGAGACGACATTAAATTAACAATTTCTTTTGAAATTCATCTAAAGTCGTTCTTCTAAACAAGCTTTTACAATTGTAATGATTACATTTTTTTCCGAATTGGCTATACACCATTCACCACATCATTATTACAATACAAAGAGCACTGATTTTATTTTTGTCCACATCATTCCCGGTTATATATGTTTTAGCGACACTCCTTACACGGGCAACAGGTCACGTAGAGTCAGTATTTTGGGTAATATTTGTATTTTCCGTATTGGTTTATAAGCTCTCCGAAGCTGTATTTGTCTGTCTGTATTTGTTGCTGGTGACCCCCAACAGCAATCCGAACCCCGACATCTGGTTTTATTTATGACGTCAGCGAAAGATAAATAAAACCAGATGTCGGGGTTCGGATTATGTTGGGGGTTCGGATATCTAAAGGTCACCAGAAACAAATACAGACAGACAAATACAGCTTCGGAGAGCTTATAAACCAATACGGAAAATACAAATATTACCCAAAATACTGACTCTACGTGACCTGTTGCCCGTGCTCCTTACTTGTACTTGTCATCTACGCCCGTTCACATGCGTTTTAATCCAGTCCGGATTTCTTGAATAGTAGGCTTCAAATAATAACACAAATTCTTTGGAGAGAGAGAACATTGCTATCATGAGAAATGAGGAGAAGATCTCTAATTTCTTTGAAAGACGACATTGTTTACACGTATTTCAGTAAAAAGTATCGACCCTTCGTAACCGTAACCGTTGCGAGCGCGTTTTTATATTTTGGCGGGAACAACGGCGTTCTCTCCCTAGTCTTTCCCGGTCCCTCAATTCGCCGTCGCCTCAAAAACGTCCGGTGCTTAAAGGAGCACTCTCACAGGTAATGCATTGCGCGCCGTGTTGTTGTTTACATACGGGGTACTACTTAGATTTGATAAGAACGCACGTGAAAAGTACACGTGAAAAGTTCGCCTTTCGAATTCCGATACGGATCAGCAATGGCAAGTCCGGAGTTCTCCAGAGAAACTCTTCCTTCTCGTGTGGTAAGTAGAAATCCTCCATTTTCGTATCATACGAAAATGGCGCTGAGGGGTTCAAGGCGCGCAATGCATTACCTGTGATAGTGCTCCTTTAATATAAGTTCCCAATATGCACTCTCTGCGGGCGCGTCTTGCGGAACGCACACAGGAAGCCCAACATAGGACGTTACTCAGCACAATCAGCGACACTAATACGTATCGCGCGCGCGCGCTCTACCACAGGAAACCCATCAAAAAGACGAAAAAGGTGAGTTCGTTCAAATACTACATACTGGGAACCAACACTGGGTCTGTGTTAGCAATTTGGGATGTTCCTTGGGTATGATTAACCTATATGACAGCCTCTTCCATGACTTCGATTACATATGAAGTGAATAATGGGATGGTTCAGTATGAGCTTCGAATTTGCGAGTTATAAAGGTTTGAGATCGCGATCGTGTTATGCTAATAATATCACGACTTCATTTTGACGTCATTTTGGTTGCAATTTATTATACAAAAGCGCCCTTGTGCAAATCATCATTGACATTTTTTTTAGTCTGGCAAAAAGTTTTCTACAACTTATATAAATGATGTTGAACTTTTTTTTTTCTATTTCAGAGAAGAGTGCTGCTTGAAAAAATATCAATAAGTTACGGCGTGCAACCAAGTTTACGTCACCGAATTAGCATATATCACGATTTCAAACCTTTTGATAACTCGCAAATGCGAAGTTCAAAACACAAAATACTGAAACATCCCACTATTCACTTCATATGTAGTCGATTTTCAACAGAAACAGTTTCGCTTCATATGCACTGAGGATGTAGATTTTGATATACCTCACATGCGCCTCATCTTTATACAACTGTCTTAAGAACAAGGAAATGCTTCTCTTTCCAACTCTGTAAATTTAATATGAATGGTTTGGTGTTTTTTTTTTTCATCAGTGGCTACCATGAGGAGAAACGGTCTGACTTTTTATGTCAGAATAAAGAATTTAGAACACTTGAGAGATCAGTACATCAAGCTTAATAGCCTCCATAAACTTCCCCCTCCATTTCCCCATCCCCTCTCCTTCCCCATCCCCCTCCCCTTTCCCCTCCCCATCCCCCTCCCCTTCCCCTTGCCCATCTCCCTCCCCTCCCCCCTCCCCATCACCCCATCCCCTCCCCTTCAACATCCCCCTCCCCTTCCCCATCTCCCTCCCCTTCCCCATCAACCTCCCCTTCCCCCTCCCCCTCCCCTTCCCCATCCCCCTCCCTTTCCCCATCCCCCTCTCCTTCTCCATCCCCCTCCCCTTCCCCTCCCCCATCCCCCTCCCATCCCCCTCCCCTTCCCCATCTCCCTCCCATTCACCATCCCCCTCCCCTTCCCCATCCCCCTCCCCATCCCCCCCCCCCCCATTCCCCATCCCCTTCCCCATCTACCTCCCCTTCCCCATCACCCTCCCCTTCCCCCCTTCCCCATCACCCTCCCCTTCCCCATCTACCTCCCCATCCCCCTCTCTTTCCCCATCCCCTTGCAGAGCCTGTTCACAGGCTATTGTAGGCTTTATGCTGATCTCTCAAGTGTTCTGGTCAACGTAACACTATCTCTAAGAAATCGAGCTCGATTTTGAAATCTTAATCTTAATTAATCGTTCACGGGCTGAAAGCCTAATGACTCCAGAATACCAAGCAAAATGTGACGGCCATTATTTGTTAAATTATTAATATTCAAGCAAACATGCAATTTAGCAGATAGGCAATAAAGTCTGTTATTTTTTATTTTATGTAAAAATAAAAAGGAAAGGTAAATAATGACATGATTTTGATATGTACCCCAGTTCACTGCGACTAGGCTAACACATTTATATAATCAGGTATTTTAAAGTTTGAAGGAAATCAGCTGGGCTTATATATCTGTGTTTAATTACCTTCAGTTCATCTGCCAGTGAATATCGATATCGCAAGAAAACACTATATAATGCTATAACAATGTCAACAAAATACATAATTAACGACCTGAAAACACGTCCATTTTAATACCAATTTATTTGAATAATGAGATATTAATATATATATATACAGCGTTTTGCAAAAATTCTGTAAAATCCTAATTGATCGATATATCAATATATAGTAATTTGCATAATCCTAATTCTTTGATTTTAGCTATTATTAAACCTGAATCTAAACCCAATTAACCTTTGTAGTATGTATGTGAAAAAATAATTGAAAAATTTGAATTTTAGAGGGCTTATTCAGCCATTTTATGATGAAAATTACCCACAATGCACCCGATATATTGATATATCGATCTATATTGCTTTTACATAATTTTTGCAAAGGGCTGTATCTCTCTATCGATCCATATATTTAAATATCTATCTGTCTGTCTGTCTTTGTACATATCTATATATCTATCTATTTATCTATCTATCTATCTATCTATCTATCTATCTATCATTCTATCTATCTATGGCTATCTATGGCTATCTATCTATCTATCTATCTATCTATCTATCTATCTATCTATCTATCTATCTATCTATCTATCTCTCTATCTCTCTATCTCTCTATCTCTCTATCTCTCTATCTCTCTCTCTATCTATCTATCTATCTATCTATCTATCTATCTCTCTCTCTATCTCTCTATCTCTCTATCTCTCGATCTCTCGATCTATCTCTCTCTCTCTCTCTCTCTCTCTCTCTATCTATCTATCTATCTATCTATCTATCTATAAATTGATATAAAATATTTTCCGAGTTTTTTTAAATAAAGTACTCTATATATCTATCTGGTGCAGGTGCTTTTTTTATACCTTAATTTATTAACCTGCAGGTACGTAAATATCGTATCGGACATGGTATTTGGGATAGTTGACGGGTGGTCTGATTCAATTTCGTTTTATTCTTGTTTCTACCTAAACTCGCTGCATTTTCGTAAACAACTATTCGTATAGATGAGTTGGTCTGCTGCAATACTTGTACTTGTTCTGCTGTTGGGAGTACACCACAGCACGAGTACTAATATGCACGTTAACCGTGATAAAGGACTCATTTTTGATTTCTATCCTGCACATAAACTAGTGTTGCCACTAGACATGGAAGGTATTATGCAGCACTCAGTTCGAGTTGCTGACAAAATGGATTGTGTGTTCGCATGCACTAAGGTTGATTGGTGTCGTTCGGTTAATCTTAAAACCACACCTCAGAGTAACGGTCTGTTCGTATGTGAGATGATGTCCTCAGATCAGTTCACCAGCAGTAGTAACATGACAAGTGACAAAGCGTACAATCATTATAGTGTTAAGGTAGGTCATTGGAAAAAAACTCTTAAAAACGAAATTGAACAACAACAACAACAATCTTGTATTAAATTGTAATGTCAGGACTCCAGAGATATATAGAACTCTCGTAGATCGGTCTAGCACTATAGCGCGCTAGTAATTTTAAAATAGCATACGCATTACAACCCCAGGGGGGGGAGGATACTCAGGGGTATCAGTGACGGGGTGGTGCGAATGAGGCCAAACTTTTTAACCCCACAAAAGTCCAACGGCCCAAAATCGTAACCCCCCAAAAAGTCCAATTTTTCTCCTCATAAAATCGAGAACGGTAGGAATATCATTTTTATCAACCCCCAAAAAAAGTCCTTGCCAAAATCTTTATATCAAGAAAAGTCCACCAGAAAATTGATAACCCCAAAAAAGCGAATTTCAAACCCAAAAAAGGTCTTCGCACCTCCCTGTTACTGATACCCCTGAGTACCCCCCTCGGCCCCCCCTCTGGGATTACAACAAGATCGTTACACAGAAGAAGATCTGAGCAAGGAGCGTAGTTTACAAAATACTAATTTAAGCCATAGTTATATTAACAACAACAACAATATTAACATTTTTCAGACTAATGGCTGCAAAGTCGATTTAATAAAGTATCTATCTATCTCTACTGATCTATCAATAAGAATAGCAGCAACAATATCAAACAAGACAAATCATTTTGTTCAGATGTTGTATGTCTTCTCAGAATCCGTGCCAAAAGGAGCCATGTCGTAATGGCGGTAAGTGTATCTTCCAAGACAACAGACAAGACTATAGATGCAACTGCAAACAAGGATTCCAAGGAGAACACTGCGAGAAAGGTACAGCAAAGTTAATTAATGTTTTAAAAAACTTAAGCCGATAACGAGGACTTGACAGGATTTCAAATCCCGATCAATTAGTCGAATTGGAGGCCTTTGACTGACGGCTTCAAATACTCAGTAATAATTCATTACGACATTTTGTGAAGTAAAAATGCTTCATTTTCTCTTGTAACTATGTAATGACGAATAAGAATTCAATGTCATTTTAAAATACAATTTAAATACAACGCGATTCTCAAAACGCAATCCTCGCTAGCGCTATATATATCAGCTCACATGCAGCATTGGGATATGGCAAGCGAAAGGTCGTAGTTTTCATGAATCTCGCACGGTAAGAAATATAACATTAGATTATGAAAAATATAAGCAGTTAAATACGAAATAAAATTTAGAAGATCATTTACAGTGCGACTACACCAACCAAGGCCACTGAAACAAATTTTGAATCAAAAGTTCTAATCACATTTGTGGCGCCGAATAACATCATAATGCTGTCGAATTCTACAATTTAAACTGTTTCTTGTTCACTCTTGATTATATATATACGCATATAAAGTAAAATATCTGTTTTTAAAGCGAACATTTGAAAATTTGTGCAGATTCTATTATGGTTTAAATACTCAATTGTGATTGGATAATTTGTATGGAAATTTGTTTGGGTGGCCTTGGTTGGTGCAGTCGCTCTGTAATTAAACATTTATTATACGTCGGCCAAAATAAAATATAAAACAAGAATCGAGAGCAAATTGTTTTATTGATGACAGGACTACTAGTACTGAGTCCAAGTACTTTGAACTATATACACCTGTTTCGAAAAAGGTTGTCAGAGAGAAAGGCAATAGGAGAATGATGAATGGTCATTCTAAGACCAGATGGAACTATATAGATGTGTATGTATATGCAAATAACCTGACAATTAATTTAGTTCATAAAGCTTTCAGTTGTAAGTAATTATTACGAAACCAAAATAGAATAATTAAACTGACCAGCAGTCAACTTTGGTCTTTAAATAACCATTCTCCTTTCTCCTTTCTCTCTGACAACCTTTTTGAAATAGGTGTATATTTCAATTACAGCGAAGAGCACTTTTTCTTTCAAATCTATTTGTCGTTTTGGGAGCCTTTTCCGCTTTCCTGAGTAAATATTGTTGTAAAAACCAAATCGAAGTCGCTTTTCTATGGTCTGTACTCTTATCGACCATAGAAATGACGTCAGAAAATGATCGAAACTTTGCAGTGAAACCATGACAGATGTATTGGTACCTCATCTTAGTAACTTTTTCTATCATTTCAAATACATCAGTAAGTGTAGCTCTAATTGCACTTTTTTCAATGAATTTTGACGAAACTTTTAGAATAATTGCTGTTATCAATTCACATTATTTTTTCCGGGTCTTTCATTGGTCGAGAGACGACTACGTCACTGCAGATAACTGCCTACGAATAATTATACTCACGCGCATTACGGTGCAAAGCTATTTTGTTCAAAATAATGTGATTGATAAAGCAATTATTGAACTTGTTTTTTTGCACAATATCGTGATATGACCCTCTTCCTATCACTTTCTAATATCCCTGCATTCCTTTTCAATTTCTCTCCTCCCCCCCCCTCCCCGATCCTCCTAATTATAACCCACCTTCAACAAATCCCCACCCCACCCCACCCCACACCCGATCGCGAACCCTACACACTAACTTTAACTACCCCTTGCCCAGCACTGGTCCGAATACCTCAGTGCTGGCTTTATCTGGAATAGCCAATCGATTACAAAAAATAACTGATGCCACTGACCAATCACGATATTTTGTTCAACCTCGTCAGGAGTCCATTAGTATAGGAGCGCGAGATTTCGCTCTGTTATTGTAAACAAGTATTTCGTTGTATTTTATGTGGGTAACTTTTTGGAAACTATACTAGTGTTTGTCTTAGTAAACACAAGGTAATGAGTTTATCCTTTTCTTAGCAACCAATAGAATGGATACTTGTTCATGCGTCATCTCACTAAACCTGGTCAAACCACTATGTTAATTTAGCCACTAGAAATATCTGTGTAAGTAAGATCTTAGTTAGTCTATTGTTGGTCCGCTTATGGTACAGTTATGTAGCTGACTAGATCATTGTATTGTTGATCAGAAGAATAAATATATGGTTGAACCAGAGTACTGAGTACTGTGCGCCCCCAAGTACTATATCAAATCATGTGTTTGCTGATGTAAAAAACAGTTAATATAATTTGTCTCAGCGTATTAGATGATAAACTTTTTAGAACAACTGTTCATTTTTCGGACCATCTCTCAGCCGCGGACATTATCAGCCGATATACCAGTCGCCAGAAGGGGTTTATTTACTAAATAATCACGAAGCCTGAGGCGAATAATTTTCTTATATTACTTGGGCTTGCTGTGGAATGTCCGAGTTAAAAATGAGCATGTGGCTCTTTTTTACAGTGGCCATAAATCGCCAATTTATTCACTACAGCGCATTCTCTCTATGCTGCTAACAGACAGGGAAGGATTGTAGGTTTGGGGGAGGGGCGCAGTGACAGGTATTTCATATTTCGGGATATTCCGCAGAGTACCGAGCTTTACCGACAAGAAAACGGGTAAAGCGCATGCTCAAACATAGTTTTGCTTTACTTGGTCAACGAAGGCTCAGAGCACATGGTCTCAGCTTCACTCGACTTGAGTCGAAGTACCTTGTATACGATTTCCCAACAATTAGTATAGTACTGGGAAGTGTTATGAAAATGGACTAAAAGTTATTGGCGATGCGTGACACTGTACTTTTTAGGTTGAATAATGATAACAAATTAATTTCTTCAAAGTTTCAATTGAATTGGGAAGTGCTTACTGCTTCAGGTTGATAATCATATCCTAAAGAACATCCTTTGGCCATTTTCTGCCTCAAATCGTATGTACGTGGTTTATTTAGCAATAGTTTAAATACTATAAATGTTAATCCTAAACTTTCACTCATTATATAGTTTATATGATTCGTTTTATTGCTGAGTTTGTGAAAATATCATTCATTTGTGAAATGGTTTTTGCAAGAAATTCGCTATGTTAAGCGTCATTACACATGTGTTTTAATCAGTGAGTGAATGTTGTCCCCGAACACACGAAAGTTTGGTCATAGTGAAAATAAATGATATGCATCGCAGATGTTCTGACCTACTGGTGAACCTAAATATAGGGCTAACCTCAGGATCTACCTTTTCAAGTACTCACTAAGAGTAGGGCACGTAGTTCCCGGTGTGTGTGGCCTGACCTACTGGTAATCCTAAATATAGGGCTAACCTCAGGATCTACCTTTTCAAGTACTTACTAAGAGTAGTGTACGTAGTTCCCGGTGTGTGTGGCCTGACCTACTGGTGAACCTAAATATAGGGCTAACCTCAAGATCTACCTTTTCAAGTACTTACTAAGAGTAGTGTACGTAGTTCCCGGTGTGTGTGGCCTGACCTACTGGTGAACCTAAATATAGGGCTAACCTCCGGATCCACCTTTTCAAGTACTTACTAGAAGTTCCCGGTGTGTGTGGCCTGACCTACTGGTAATCCTAAATATAGTGCTAACCTCAGGATCTACCTTTTCAACTACTTAATTAGAGTAGGGCACGAAGTTCCCGGTGTATGTGGCCTGACCTACTGGTGATCCTAAATATAGCGCTAACCTCAGGATCTACCTTTTCAAGTACTTACTAAGAGTAGGGCACGAAGTTCCCGGTGTGTGTGGCCTGACCTACTGGTGAACCTTAATATAGCGCTAACCTCAGGATCTACCTTTTCAAGTACTTACTAAGAGTAGGGCACGAAGTTCCCGGTGTATGTGGCCTGACCTACTGGTGATCCTAAATATAGCGCTAACCTCAGGTCTACCTTTTCAAGTACTTACTAAGAGTAGGGCACGAAGTTCCCGGTGTGTGTGGCCTGACCTACTGGTGATCCTAAATATAGGGCTAACCTCAGGATCTACCTTTTCAAGTACTTACTAAGAGTAGGGCACGTAGTTCCCGGTGTGTGTGGCCTGACCTACTGGTGATCCTAAATATAGGGCTAACCTAAGGATCTACCTTTTCAAGTACTTACTAAGAGTAGGTCACGAAGTTCCCGGTGTGTGTGGCCTGACCTACTGGTGATCCTAAATATAGGGCTAACCTCAGGATCTACCTTTTCAAGTACTTACTAAGAGTAGGGCACGTAGTTCCCGGTGTGTGTGGCCTGACCTACTGGTGATCCTAAATATAGGGCTAACCTAAGGATCTACCTTTTCAAGTACTTACTAAGAGTAGGGCACGAAGTTCCCGGTGTGTGTGGCCTGACCTACTGGTGATCCTAAATATAGGGCTAACCTAAGGATCTACCTTTTCAAGTACTTACTAAGAGTAGGGCACGAAGTTCCCGGTGTGTGTGGCCTGACCTACTGGTGATCCTAAATATAGTGCTAACCTCAGGATCTACCTTTTCAACTACTTAATTAGAGTAGGGCACGAAGTTCCCGGTGTGTGTGGCCTGACCTACTGGTGATCCTAAATATAGGGCTAACCTCAGGATCCACCTTTTCAAGTACTTACTAAGAGTAGGGCACGTAGTTCCCGGTGTGTGTGGCCTGACCTACTGGTGATCCTAAATATAGGGCTAACCTCAGGATCCACCTTTTCAAGTACTTACTAAGAGTAGGGCACGAAGTTCCCGGTGTGTGTGGCCTGACCTACTGGTGATCCTAAATATAGGGCTAACCTCCGGATCCACCTTTTCAAGTACTTACTAAGAGTAGTGTACGTAGTTCCCGGTGTGTGTGGCCTGACCTACTGGTGATCCTAAATATAGGGCTAACCTCAGGATCCACCTTTTCAAGTACTTACTAAGAGTAGGGTCACGAAGTTCCCGGTGTGTGTGGTCTTACCTACTGGTGATCCTAAATATAGGGCTAACCTCAGGATCCACCTTTTGATGTACCTATAGTGAATACTGATTACTTCGAATAAAGTACTATTATCTATTTATTCATCAACTATTGAACTTTAGTTATTGGCTGTATTTACACTTCGATGTTACACCATATCCTCGCAATGTATGCATCAGCAATTAAAAAGTCAATTATTATTAATATTATTATTATTATTATTATTATTATTATTATTATTATTATTATACGAAGTTCGAGTATCGTCAATCTATGAGAGAAAATTGCCTTCACTGATGTATTTGCGAAGCTTAAGCTAATTACATATGCATCTTTACTCGAGTGTTGCTCTCACACCTAACAAAACAGCATCATTAAGAAGCCCGAGTAAAGGATAATAGTGTGTCTTATTGTCGATAGATCTAGAACAGGAATCAAATAAGCGTTGGCATATCTATTTTTCTACCCTACCCTAATTGGTAGAGTTTGTTATGCAGTGCGCACGATCTCTGTTACGCATGCAGCAGTTCAGTTCAGTTCAGTTCAGTTCAGTTCAGTTCAGTTCAGTTCAGTTCAGTTCAGTTCAGTTCAGTTCAGTTCAGTTCAGTTCAGTTCAGTTCAGTTCAGTTCAGTTCAGTTCAGTTTATTGTTAGCGAACTGAGCAGATTCACCGGTAACGACGAATCTAGTTTCCGTTGATGTTCGTGAAAAGACTTTACTAAGTCTATCGGAGATATTTAGACACTGAGTATTGTAAAGCGCATCTGGACTTTTAGGAAGATGCGCTGTATAAATTTTGTATATTATTATTATTATTATTATTATTATTATTATTATCTACTCCAGGAATATAATGTTGAAATGTTGTTATCCTTCAATGAAATGTTAACTTTAAAGTTGCTGCCTTGATTCAAAAGTTTGACCTCAGACTTGCTTCAACATGTAGTCTAAGCACACTGAACCAGCACAAGTGCAGTACTTACAATTACAATAATTAATAGTACAAAGGTTTGAAATGAGTTCTGACTAACAATACAAACCACGTTATTCACTTTTATTACAGATTTCAAATCCTGCAGGTTTACAAATCTTGGTACAAGCGGTCGTTATGGTCCAACCTCTATTGGCAGCCATTACGATGGTCAAGATCACAAAGGACAGGTGTCTGTATCAGCAGGGATCCAAACATGGACAGTACCATACACTGCACAGTACAGAATAGAGGCGGTGGGTGCCAGTGGTGGATATGCTAATCAGAGCAACACTCTTGCATACCGTGGTCGTGGTGCTCGCATGATTGGTACGTTTTCATTCAACAAAGGAGATCACATTAAAATACTGGTTGGACAAGAAGGTGGTATCGCCAGCTCCAGTTGTGGATCTTGTGCTGGGGGAGGGGGTAGTTTTGTTGTTAAGTCTGACAACACCCCCCTGATAATCGCTGGAGCAGGAGCTGGTACTGAGTGCGCTACCCAGCGTTACGCTAGGTCTGATGGCAGCGCGTCCACATCTGGTAACCAAGGACACGGCGGAAAGGAGTGGAACGGTGGAAGTGGCGGTCAAGGTGCCACAATGGCTGATAGTGGCAACTCAGGTAGAGACAGACCTACGACCTATATCAAATACATAATAGCGCTAGTATAAAACAATTGCATTTGTAGGTGGTGGGGGAGGAGGTTTCTATTCTTCTGGTCGATATAACATATATAATAGCGCTAATACAAAACCATTGCATTTGTAGGTGGTGGGGGAGGAGGTTTCCATTCTTCTGGTCGATATAACATATATAATAGCGCTAATACAAAACCATTGCATTTGTAGGTGGTGGGGGAGGAGGTTTCTATTCTTCTGGTCGATATTAACATATAATTTATAATAGTGCTAATACAAAACCATTGCATTTGTAGGTGGTGGGGGAGGAGGTTTCTATTCTTCTGGTCGATATAACATATATAATAGCGCTAATACAAAACCATTGCATTTGTAGGTGGTGGGGGAGGATGTTTCCATTCTTCTGGTCGATATAACATATATAATAGCGCTAATACAAAACCATTGCATTTGTAGGTGGTGGGGGAGGAGGTTTCTATTATTCTGGTCGATATAACATATATAATAGTGCTAATACAAAACCATTGCATTTGTAGGTGGTGGGGAGGAGGTTTCCATTCTTCTGGTCGATATAACATATATAATAGCGCTAATACAAAACCATTGCATTTGTAGGTGGTGGGGGAGGATGTTTCTATTATTCTTCTGGTCGATATTAACATATATATAGCGCTAATACAAAACCATTGCATTTGTAGGTGGTGGGGGAGGAGGTTTCTATTCTTCTGGTCGATATAACATATATAATATAGTGCTAATACAAAACCATTGCATTTGTAGGTGGTGGGGGAGGAGGTTTCTATTCTTCTGGTCGCAGTAGCAAGAACTTTGGGGGATCTACGGGTACTGGTGGAGAAGGTGGTGCAGGATTCTTGCAGGGTGGAAATGGAGGGCGGTCGTATCAAAACAGTGTCCTAGGTGGATTCGGCGGTGGTGGTGGGGCGTATGGTTCAGGAGGAGGTGCAGGTGGAGCAGGGGGATACTCTGGGGGTGCTAGTGGTGATAACAATGGCCAATCCTCTGGGGGAGGGGGAGGATCGTATAACAGTGGAACAAACCAAAGTAATACTTGTTGCTCTAACGACCAGGGCCATGGGTACGTAGTTGTTACTAAGGTGTAATACCACGTAAGTTCTAATACCAAGGATGTGTCATCTACGCAGTGATTTGAGATATTTGTCATCCTAGGTTACCTACGCAGTGATTTGAGATATTTGTCATCCTAGGTTACGGGTCGATGACCCATTTTAGGGTGGTAAACAATACCTAAAACTATACCCATTTACTTTTGTCAATATCTACTTTGTGCATGTATCTTATTTCTCTAAAGAAATACATAGTACAGATAGAAAAAAGCTGTATTTACACTTGAACCTCCCGCAAGCGACCACCCAAAACGTCAAGCTTTGTGGTCGCTTACGAGAGGCGGTCGCTTACGAGAGGTTCCAACTATAGTGATTTGACTTGGAACTGAACTTTTGTTTTTTTTGGAAATTAGAGGTGGTCGCTTACGAGA
Organism: Actinostola sp. cb2023; assembly: GCA_033675265.1. Taxonomy (NCBI): domain Eukaryota; kingdom Metazoa; phylum Cnidaria; class Anthozoa; order Actiniaria; family Actinostolidae; genus Actinostola; species Actinostola sp. cb2023. The sequence goes on along the minus strand of JAUJYZ010001194.1, from coordinate 351,035 downwards.
TTCTAAAGTGACAAAAGCTACAACTGTCATTCCGGCTGTCATTATCTTATCTCTGGTATCTTATTTACTGATCATGACAAACACCCTAAAAGGTACCGGCTTGTCTCTTGTGGTCCTTTTAGATTTGTGACACCCTAAAAGATACCAAATCGCGAATCTGGACCCCTAAAAGGTACGACGAGCATCCCGACCACTTTATATATGGGAGTCCTCCCCCCCCCCCCCCCCCCCCTATTTTTTTTGGGGGGGGGGGGGGGGTTCGCTTAATAGAGGTGTCCGTTTTAATAGAGTGTTATGCCACGCTTTGCAACCATTTTCTATATTTAGTAATTAATCAACTGAGTAGTTTTTGTAGTCTTAGTCGCTTTGTTTATTTTGGTAAGTGGTCGGTTTTAGCAGGGGTGTAACCAACACGAACGTTGTAGTTATTACTTGCCTGACATTGTTGTGCTGAACATTTATAGTTTTTAGCCTTTGGAGTTCGATATCAGAACATAACTTTGTATTTGCTATATTGGTATTTGGTATTTGAAGTGTAATACTTATTGACGTTTTTAGTTAGGTGAGAAGTATAACGCACATAGAATGGATTTAGTTAGGTGAGCTGGTCAACCTAGTCCATGGTTGATCAGAGTAGGGGAATTCCCCATCGCATGTAGCTGCATGTCTTATGACCTTGTAGAGTTTCTCTTAATTGGCGATTGTTTTAATTATCAAATTGGTCTCCACAGGAAGTTCTGTTTGGGTTATGTCTCACCAGCTTTTCATGAGAAAGTGCTTATTCGTAAAATTTACCATGTAAACATTTATAGTATTAGTCAATTGTATAAGAATAGATACAGTCAATCCAAAAAAGGCTGTCCAGAATATATACACATATACACATATAACTATCACGTGACCGCATATACAGAACACATTAAAAAGGTTAAAAAGGTCTTAAAGTGTTGATTTTATACTGAATAATGTAGCCAAAAGCTAATTATACGGTCACGTGATAGTTATATGTGTATATGTGTATATATTCTGGACAACCTTTTTTGGATTGACTGTACATCTAATGCCGCATCCTGTAAACATTCAACTATGAAATGAGACAAACACTTGAGAGTGAGAATACTCGAAGTGTTTGTCGAGTATAAATAGGGTACCATTTGGATGTACTAGGTAGATGGATGTACTAGGTAGATGGATGAGAAGAGAGCTGAGCTAATAAAGAAACGTCAAAGAAACAAAGTCTTCAATTCGTTATCCTACAGTAAGGTATATACTTCGGCACAACCTTGAGATCCTATTCGTATTTAACAAGAGGGAGCTGGAGTACGTATTTCACAGCAAGAAATTAATAAAAATTGTACAGTTCTCATTACTTTTCGGTATCTTTTTCGTCTTGCTAGGGGGACAATTGCCCCCTTGCCCCTGTGCTGTGTACGACCCTGGGATTCCGCTTAATACTGGTTTCACTGAAGGGTTATTTCTTCGGACAAGCCGGTTCTAATATTTATATTGTAGATTCTTTATTTCTTGTTTATTAACTTTGCATGTATATTCTATGTACAAGTGTTATCCTATGAACTTATGATATAATGTTTCTGTGAGCTACATGAATGACTAGAAATATAATAATATTGTTGTTAAGGCGCTATATAAATGTTATTTATTATTATTTATTATTATTATTATTGTCACTAATGTATTTCTTGTGTTTCTGTTTTTCCTTTAACACGACATAACAATTTGTACAGCCTTTTTAGAGTCAGGCACTCTATAGCTACAGTACTTATTTACAACTGAACTCCGGCCATGCCTGGTGGAATTCCTCCCTTGTTTAATGCTACGCTGGAAATCGAAGGCAGCCATTGTATAGTCTTGGTTGACTGGGAGTAACGTTACTCTGAGTTCACTGTATGAACCCGATCGATGTCAGTCTCAGAAAGCCGCAACTATTGCTGCAGGCACGCTGCATTGCCATCCTGAGTAGGATTGGAATATCTGACCTGCAAACAAAATTATTAAAGTATCAGAATATTTCATATTAATTTAAGACTTTGGTCAGATTTTATTAATGACTGACGAAGATATGAATTTTTGATTTTTTTTGCAAAGAAATGTATGTGTCTAGCATGATAACGAGGCATGGCCGGCGGGCATGAGATGCCCAGTCATATACAGCTAATTCAGAAAACGTTTTCGGCAATCGACTTCAAGCCTACGCGACTAGACCGAAAAGGAGTATGGGTAAAAATCAATGAGTCTATAAATACACTATCAAAAAGGAACGTCTCTCACGGAATATGAATCATATCTGCTTCTGTTTCCTTGTTTTAAAACGCGTAGGTATACATTTACAGATTCACCTGGTGCCATTGTCACCAAATACGAAAAGCATGCAAGTCAATTATCATATTTACCCATACTCCCTTTCGGTCTAGTCGCGTAGGTTTGAAGTCGATCGCCGACAACGTTTTCTGAATTAATTTAGCTGTATATATTCACTTTCCACAAATGCTTAGTTTCAAAAATTCATATCTTCGTCAGTTTAAGGGTAATATTTACGAAACTTTGCAATTTTACTATAATTATCGATGTGACAAATTTGATAGTGATCTTTTTCCGATAAATCAAATGTCTTATAATGATGTCACGCTTTTCTTTAAAATTTGATCAGGAATATTCACTACCTACAGATGCTGTTACAGGTATAACGTACCTTTTTCAAAGAGTTCCTTTAGTTGTGAGAAATCTTCATCTCTCTGGATAAGCAGTGGTGACCACGACATGTCATCTGACATCTGATCGACAATCTATAATAATCACAATAAACACTCAATGTTGAACATTGTTTGTCTGACTGACAACAAAGTTGAAATAACTTAAGATATCGTTTCTGTTAAATATTTCTTTGACAACAACTTCTGATGTTCTAAGAATAAATTTATGAGAAGGCCTGGTTACACTTCAAAATGACTGCCACTACTAGATTGTGTAATTGTCTGGTCAAAACAAAACTGTAGTTACGATATGTATTCCAAATCAGTTAATATTAATATTAATATTATTATTAGTAATAGTAGTAGTAGTAGTAGTAGCAGTAGTAGTAGTAGTAATAGTAGGAGTAGTAGTAGTAGTAGTCTAGTAGTAGTGATATTTTTAGTAGTATTATATTTTTAGGTTTTAATTAGCATTCTAAGCGCTCTGATCATTGTTATGGATAGTGGCGCTATATAAAATGTATTATTATTATTATTAGTAGTAGTAGTAGTAGTATAATTATTAGTATTATTAATATTAGCTATAGTAGTATTATTAGTATTAGTATCAGAGCTGAACCTTCAAGATATATCATCAGAGTGTGCCTGGATTCAGTTGATGCAGCTGGTTTCAACTTTCCATTTTTGGCGTTTTTGTACTAGTACTAGTCACGCAGTGAAAAGTGCCAAAATTATGATTTGAAAAATTATTCAGGCAATTCTATCATTTTTTAAGTGATATACTCAGGTAGAAGTATCCCAGGGGGGGTACTCAGGGGTATCAGTGACGGGGAGGTGCGAATGAGGCCAAACATTTTAACCCAAAAAAAGTCCATTACGCGAAAACAAGACCCAAAAAAAGTCCAACGGCCCAAAATCGTAACCCCCAAAAAGTCCAATTTGTCTCCGCATAAAATCGAGAATGGTAGGATATCATTTTTATCAACCCCAAAAAAAGTCCTTGACAAAATCTTTATATCAAAAAAAGTCCACCAGAAAAATGAAAACCCCAAAAAAGTCCCAAGCCGCGAATTTCAAACCCCAAAAAAGCCTTCGCACCTTCCCGTCACTGATACCCCTGAGTACCCCCCCTGGGAGAAGTATGTTAGGTATATAACGGTATTAAATACTTGTATCTCACCTCGATAATCTCTCGATCGCACGGGGCCAATTCGGTTGACATTCGCCTTCGAGATTCTAGAAAAACAATGATCGAAAGTATCAGTTGTCATTAACTGCTTATTTTTGTGTGGTCGAACCAACACTGCACTGTCTGACAATCCTATTGATTTTAGTAATATTTGTGGATACCTTTTAATTTCCTTGCCTTTGTTCTGCTGGCCTTGTCTGGCTTCATAATGTAAACTTTCTTAGCGTTTCTTCCCCGTCCGTCGCTTTCCTCGCGCATCAGTTTAATCTCAGGCAGTGAATTCAAAGCACATCTGAAGTTTGTCTTCCATCTCTTACAGAGTACACCAAGGCTCTCAGTATTCTGTTCTGGGCAGAACTTGCCAGTATATATCGCCCATTCACGGAAGACTTTTATATCCCTTTCAAACTGCCAGTCTTGTCGTGAGCCATGTTTCCATGAAACTTGAAATTTCCCTTGTTCTCGATCGATCCATTTCATCTCTTGATATTCGCCTTCGTCCAGCTTCTTTCTAATCCAGCGTCGCATAGGTAATCGTTTGGGGGACTTCATTTTCGATTTCACTTTGTAAGTGCTTAATATCTCTGCAATCAGTCTTGGATTGTCTTTAATACTTTCTTGATTCTTGATGAATATCTGCAGAAATTCCCAAACAGAAAAATAACTACTTTCATTCAGAATTCTGAGAAATCAGTGTAATCATGTGACTCAAATTAAAGTCGAACAACATGTCCTGACGTGCCAGTGTCACGCGCGCTTATTTTAATTTAGTGCATCGGTTTTCCAAGAAAATAACTACAAACCGACTCCGGCCTTATTTTTATGGAATATGCAACAAAACTTATAATTGTGTCACTCAGTTCCATTTTCTCTCGTTTTGATTGTTCGATTGTTTGGCGGTGGACTAACCCGCACGCACTGATTTCTTGGACCTCCTCCTCCTCATGAGGGCAAGTAGGCCATGTAGATGTGGGCCTTTGTAGGAACTCTGGGCCTGATGCGACGTGGCGTAATTAAGAAATAATAATAATGATAATAGAAAGGGTGGGAATGCGTGACGGCCCCTAAAAACGCCTGTGTACGTGGGAGGCTAAGGAATACCACGCAATAATATATATCTAGTACCCGATCTCTGCTTCAAATTTTAACCTCGACACTGGTTTAAATGTTTTTGTTCGCGGTTTCTCGCGTGGTATCGCTATAATTGCTTTGTACAAATTGTGTAATTTTTTTTACGGAACATTTTTCTCGCAACGATAATCTGAATCTACATACGAGGTTACTGAGATCAGCCTGGAAAACTGTACGAGTGAGTGAATAAATATCTTACCGAGTTTTGTGGTATCAACGTTTCAACTCGACGACACTCGACTCTGGCGGAGGCTTCTGTTTACGTTTGTCGATTTGTCGATCTGCTGATGCATCTGTGCTATAGCTGGACTGATCTACAATTATATACGCATGGGCCAGCGCCGGTCTGGGGGATTCCCCTAAATAACTGCCATGTGACATTGTTATATGCTTGCGAAGCACAATGACCTCATTGGATATTTTAAGATCTCAACTGAAAAAACTACCCAACATCATTCAGACCCAATAGTTTTGATGCTCCATTTCATTGACATTATTTATTATTAGAATATTTACTCTCCCTGGGTTATGCATTCTACCAATCATCGATTTACCACGACCTGTCATATCAGGGGAAACCCCTGATACATCCTGTTGTTAATTAATAACAAAAAGCATTTCTAAGAAGGCCTATATTTGAGATCTGTGTAAAGAAAATTATTGTCACTTCCTTCTTTTAGTCTCAATCGTTTCCATTCTGCGTACTTCATGCACTTTTTTACTTTGTTTTAATTGCTATATAATTTATTTGATTTTCTTCTTTTTTTGCACTCAAATATTAGCAAGACTGACACGTTTTATCTGGTATGGGAAAATCCCTTGTTGTTTTCACATTTCCCTCGTGTTAAAAAGGGGGGGGGGAGGAAGAATGATGCTGAACATCTAACATCAATTGGTCGTTCGTATTTTGTGATACCATGTGTATCGATTTCAACGAATTTAATTTCTCAATAAAGATCGACATGTATTTGCAGCAACACATAATAATATAATCAAAGACGATCGTTATTGGTTTCCTTGGGATTTTCATCCTGCATGGTTTATTGGTCCTGTCTGTGGACGACGTCTCGACAAAACTTAGTTTGTCCTCCTGAAGAATAAACCATGCAGGATGAAAATCCCAAGGAAACCAATAACGATTATTCAACACTGCAACATAAGGGTTTCTGACTACAATAATCGCAGACGTTGATATGGAAGTAAGATGGTTAATGTAAATCACGGCTAAACAGCTAAAAGACGGTCCCTAAAACATGACGGTCAATATAAGTTGCAATATTTGCTGTTTTACAGTTGAATATCCATGCATGAATCATATGTTATTTGGAATTGATATTCGACTAATTCGGCGGTTCCCAGAACTGTCTGGCGGCGTCGGGGGTTTCCCCCTACTCGAAGAATTGCAAGCATGAGCTCTTTTTACGTTGACTTTGATGGACCAATTGCAAAAATAGATTTCAACGAAATGATGTTTACTGCATCAGCTCACTGAAAGCGATCACCAAACAGCAATTGTGATTGTGCTGGATTGCGTGACTGCAGAGTGACCGCGGGGACATTTAATTATTTTACATGTACAGTGACTTCACTGGATGCTGAAATCAACTTACCATGCAGAACATTTCCCAGCGAACGAATTACTTGATGTTCTGTTGTAAGAAGTAAGTAAAACTGCCTTGTTTTTCTAGTGTCAGACCTGGACATTCGACTGATAATTTCTTATAGAACTGAGGTGAATTGCTCCACTGTATAGTGGTATAAATACAACTGAGTCTACCGAAATCAGTCGAGCTGGTGATTATACGTGCAGTAATAAAGCATCACAAGCACTTATGGTTTCTGGCCCAAAATTACACTAGCTTTAATTAATATGTCCATTTTGCAATCTCAAATAAAAAAATGACCAGTAAATATTGAAAACCCTGAAGTCATCGAATTCGTCCATAAGCTTTTTGGGGGATTTGGTTTCACAGATTCTGTGAATTGATTGAATACATCAGTGTGATTAAATGTACTAATGTTTCACTGGCGTTATTAAATAATCCTTTCGTTGGTCTTACAGTTGGTCGTAAGCAGTTCTATTACACGACGTTAAAGTTTCATTGTACACACTTGTTCGTTGTATACTAGGTTATCCTTGGTTAGTCACGGGTTTGTTTTGGTAAATATTATAATTACCAGTTTCATAATTTATGCTGATGAATAACTGTAGTAACGTGACAAGAATCCCTTCTGCTTCTAAATCTGTCTAAAGGCGTTGTTACGTACCGGATATACCAGATAAATTAATTCAACCATTCAACATAATCACTATTGATGAAGGGAGTTTTCGATCGATCTCACTTTGGCCTCTTTGGCCAAGTTCCCTTGTTTGCCTTTCTTCTTTTTCTCTTCTTTTCTTTTCTTTGAAATATGACAATATTGGCAGTTCACTACATGGGGTCGGTTTGTTTGTTTTCCCAGCTGTCATATTTCCAAATACGGTCTGTAAACAACGCCGAAAATTTCCCTGATTAATCTCCCTGGAGAACCCCCTACAGTTTGCTTTAGATATCAGACTTGATTCATTGTCGTATATATATGAGCTGATAGGGGCTGATAATAACTTGGCAAATGAACTATTCCAATAATAATAGGGAACCCCCTAAAAACTACCTGCAGACTGTTGTTCCATTTCAAGGAGGGGCATCAGCTTTGCAATCATTTTGAAAAATCACTGGAACTTTTAGAATTATGATCGATGCCAAGAATTATGCTTTTACTGCGGCTAGAAAATATCTGCAGTCTTGTGCTCGACAGCATTACACTATGGGGGCACGACAGTCCCACAGGCAGTCAAACCTCATTGCATGCGTCTTTTTTGTTGGGATTCCTGCGTGCAGTTTCACCTGCACAAATACGGTGACAAGGCCTCTCATATAGCTATAGGATTCCCCCAGTGGCAGTGGCATATAGAGTCGTTTTCGTACGAGTGGGAAACTACGGCAACGGGGCAAAAAGCTATAATAATAATAATCGAAGACATTCTATTCAACCAATCACAGCGCGCGAAATCATTGCTCAACCAATCAGAATGCTTAGACACGGTACCGTCGTCGCACTGCACAAACCGTACCGTAACTACTTCCCACTCACTACGAAATTAAAACGACTCTATTCGATCAAGTTGATTGTAATGTACTGTAATTCAGTTCATACTATATAACGTATTTCTCAATTTCTGAATGCTAGCGTGTGTTTATAATTAAGCCAGTCACTGAGGGTGGTCACGGCGAGGATTTGTTACGTCTCCAGTGGTTCTTTTTCCCTCCAATTTAGATTAGTGAGTGTAATGTGCAGATCAGAGACGGACGGCCATTTTACGTGTTCATCCGTGAAGGTCTAACCATGGAATTCGAAACAAAGGCAGCACCTTACAGCGAAGAGGAACAGGCATTGAAATATCCACCCTCCCTAATTTTTAGGCCATTTTTGTCCCTCCTCCCTGTTTTTTTCCCGGTTGTTTCTCCCTGCTCCCTCTAATATTTTTAGGCATTTATCCCTTCTCCCTCGTATGTTGCTCTCCATTCCTTCTACTCAATTATGTTAAGTCTCTGAGTATTATTGTTACGACAAGGGACTGTACTGAACCCACGACCTCTCGCACTTGTAATATGCTAAGCTGACTTTGAATGAATAATTACTGTAACGTGACAAGAGCCCGCCTCTAGCGCCCTGCAGGGGGCCGGTTTTCGTTCCCTTCTGCTTCTAAATCTGTCTAACTGTTGTTACGTACCGGATATACCAGTCTGGCAGACATTCTATCCCCCCCCCCCCCCCCCGGGGGGGGGGGGGGGGGGGGGGGGGGGGGCAAGTGGTAGGGGTGATCGGCAGTCGGTTTTGAAAACGACCCCTAAAAGGTACGCATAAATTAAAAGAGCTGTTGAAGCCATACATGTTGATTTCAACCCCTAAAAGGTACGACCATATATGGCGAAAAAGTGAATGTGCTGATATCGTCAGGAGCCCATTACTGATATCGTTTAATCAGCCGATTGGACAACATCTTTATTATGTTCTTTCAATTGACTACTAAATTAAGGTACGGACTCGTGTGACGTAACTGACTTTTGTGTCGGAACCCTATAGTTCACACAGGAAATATTTCCAACCCTAAAAGGACAGCCGATCACCCCTACCACTTCGACAGAGGGTAGTCCTTTGGCCAAAGTTCTTTAGTTCACTACATGGGGTCGGTTTTTTTTTTGTTTGTTTTCCCAGCTGTCATATTTCCAACTACGGTCTGTAAACAACGCCGAGTTTCCCTGATTAATTAATCTCCCTGGGGAACCCCCTACAGTTTGTACAATTCTTTGAAAGGAACTATTCCAATAATATCTGCCCTTTGGGGAAACCCCTAACCCCACCGGCTAAGTGCTGTTGTTCCATTTCAAGGAGGGGCATCAGCTTTTGCAACGATGCCAAGAGTTTTACCGCGAAACTATAAATCTAGAAACTATGTTTAGTCTTGTCACGACAGTCTCTGATTAAATACACTAATAGCTCAACGTCGCGCAACAATCAGTTCTAGAACAAGGGATTTGTTACTCGGTCTTAATTTTTAATATATTTGTCACGTGACATTTCCCAGGAGTACTTTGCGTGCTGATAAAATTAACCACCCAGACCTCTGACCTAGCTGTCGATTTGCCGTACGGTCTACCCTGACGTGAATCGAAACGTCGCTCATGAACCATGAACCATTCGTTGTCCTACCGTGTCAATATTATGTGGAGTTCTTCTTTTTCTACAAGAGTGCACTCCTATCGCTAACCGCAAAGTGCAAATAAAGTTATTACAAAAATTCCGTCGTACTCTAACATACCTAAAAAAGGTAACTTCTTTCTTCTTCAAAGAAAGGAATACAATATTACATAGTATATCATAATCAAAGTCGTTATGTAAAAGCCATTCAAAGCCAAATATAAAGTCTCTGAGAGTCAAACTCAGACTAATGTCCAAAGTGCCTAAGAACAGAAATAAGGTAGTCCTTCAGTCTTGCAGGGCGTGACCTCTCCCGCTGTGGATAACGCCTTCAGTGCGGCGTGGTCATACTTTCCTCTTTAGCCGAGTCACAAATCTCTGGAACTTCTTCTCACCAGGCTCTCTATTCTCAGCGGGCATGCTTTAGAAGAATGACGAATTGCGAGTTACCTCGCTCAGTCACCATGGATCCTTTCCTCGCTACAACTGTGTGTGGATGAGGGTGAAAAGAAGTGTCACTTTTCTTCTTCGAGTCATCTCGTTTAGCAAAGGCCTTGTCACCTTCTTTGAGTAACGATGGCTTGACATATAAGTTCTTGTTGTCTGCAAATTCCTTCATCTTGATATTTGCATGTTGATCACGCTCCTCTATCTCTGTAGCAGGGACGGCTTCTATGACCTCTGGTAGTTTTGTCTTAATAGGTCGACCAAACAACATTGTAGCTGGAGCAACCTGCGTCGTGGTGTGTGGGGTGGCTCGGTAGTTCCTGAGAAATCTGTTGAACTCTTGCTTGTAGTTCTTAACGTGTTCCACTGCTGCGGTTTTGACAACTTTCTTTACCGTGCGCACAAACCTTTCAACCTCTCTATTGGCTCTTGGCCACCTGGGAGTTCTCTTGCGATGCTTGAATACAATGTCTTGGGCAAATGCCCGAAAGTCATGGCTCGTAAATGGTGGACCATTGTCTGACTTAATAACATGCGGTATGCCAAATTCTGAGAACACTTTGTGTAACCTTGGGTTGACAATTAACATTCTTGTCATAGTGATTGGTTCTAAACCATTAGTAAATCTTTATACGTACAACAAAGTCATCAATGGGAACATGTTTCGTCCTTACGGACCTTATCAACCCGTTACATCCATACGTATGAAGTCCAATTAAGAAGAGTTTCAACGAGAATAAACATTGGGAGTCTCCCTCCTCCGCCATATCAGCCACCATTTGAAATGGGAGAAGATGATATTAATTATCGTCGGAAAAAAGCCCTAAAGGAGACCTATCTGGGCGTGGCTCAAGCATTATTTGACCCCTAAAAGATGCCATTCTAAATCAGAAATATTACAGATTTCCTGCCTGATCGGTCTAGACCACCAACACAATATAGGTCGCTTTCATTTCCTCGCGAACAACCCTAAGTGATACTTTGATGATGGCTAAAAATATTTGCGTACCGTCGTGAACACCAAAACCAGTAATTTACACCCCTAAAAGAGACGACGATCATCCCCGCCCCTTTAGTATTCCTCCTCCAGTGACATGCAGTGGCATTCGAGTTGATGGAAACGAGTTGAATGTAATGTACTGATGCATGTAATGTAATTCAGTTCTCACATATCGCATTTCACAATGTCCGGCATGTGCGCTGTAAGTATACCAACTTTTGTCGGATCGCTGGCTATCCAAGGAGCAATTTTTGCAGCCATGTTCACAGGCATCCCAACCATTGCTTGTTAGGCTACATATAACTAACAAAACTAGCTAGATATTTGTACGCATGCGCGCGTATTTTTTATGCGTTTCCTGTGTGCGTCGAGCCGAAAGACACGCTACTACACCCGCAAAATCCAGTATGCATTTGTGCGGGCGCGTCTTACGGGATGCGCAGAGGGAAACCAACATAATACATTTCTACGCACAGGGAGCCCAACATAATATGTATTTCGCGCGCTCTCTGCCACAGGAAACCCATCAAAAAGACGCGCGCATTCGTAGAAATATATATTTTTATATTAATTATAAGTGGCCTCAGAAACTCGGAATGGCTGGGCTGTCTGTGCCATGTTGCTTACAATCATGGGAGGTTTTAGTAAGTAGCGTGTGTTTGAACCAGTCACTGAGGGTGGTCACGGCCAGGGTTTGTTACGTCCAGTGGTAGTGAGTGTACTGTAGTTAGATTAATAGCGTAAAAAAACTTTAATATCGTGTATTACACTCTGAAACTGCTTGAGTATCAAGTACAGCTTTACAACGTTTAACCAACAATATTACATGAATGTAATTACCTCAAATGACGCTAAATTATTAAAGTACGATTAGTAATTCGATCAATTGCGAGCCATTTTTGATTGGATATACATCGTCTGACTCAGTAGAGTAAACTAATAGAGGCTCAGATATAATAATAATAATAATAATAATAATAATAAATCGGTTCTTATATAGCGCATATGTCTTAATGCATGTCTTACTTGTCCAAACTAGTATCCACTCTTTCAACTGTAATGACGACACTCACTTTAACCTTAATTTACTGTTGAATTTACAACTCTTATCGATTGCTTAGGTATCTTTCATCAGAGTAAACTTGTCATACAAAGGTTGCTCTTGAACGAAGTAAAATATATATAATGGTGTTGCCTTGGTAACCGACTTGTTTCCATGGTAATAGAAACACCTTCACTTCCGTTACTAATTGGAAAGTCAGGCTGATTGGTTTGCTGGTGACGTAATACCCTTTAGGATCTCACTAGCGCTCTCTGGTGTCAGCGGTGGAGGGGGGTTGCCTTGGTAACCGTGCGTCATCATCGTGTATTCATCAGATGGTATGCTTCGCTTCAAGAGAGTAAGGGGTGCTGGTCTTTTACGGGTTGACCTTGGTGACCTTTGCACCAGTTGTTCTGAGTTAATATAGAAGATAATAGTTAATTATTGTTTATAGCTTTTAATCATCAATCATCATCATCATCATTGCCATCACTATCATCTATTACATCATCATTATCCACATCATCATGATCATCATCACCTTAACATCATCATCATCATTACAGTTATTATTAGGATTTATTATCAATGTTATTTACCTTGGTCATTCAGTTCGGCTTCATACTCGTCAAAAGATGAGGTTGAACCGCTACCGTTGGACGCTGTATCGCTGTCACGTGACATACGGTCAACAAGCTATGTCAAATAAAATTACACTTAATCACAAGGCATTTCAAGAGTTTCAAGTTTTGTACGACACAATTTGAGTTAGCCGCCAAATTTGTATAACGCTGGATATAAACCCATCTGGTTGCTATAGACTGAGTGTTGGCTCAGTGTCAATTGAAGACAGATAATGAATAGGCAATAAGGAATAGGCATCGGATCTCTACATTGTTGATAGTCGACACGAAGAACAGAGAAACAAAATACAATTTTCCTTACATCAATAATTTCCTCGTCGCTTGGAATCGTCTTTTCTGTAAGAAAAAAACATTCAAATTTTGAGACTAAATACAAATACAAATAATTATTGTGCTCGCAACTGACAAATCACGATAGTTTACTCAACCTCGTCCAATAATTGTTTTATCATTCACGTTATTTTCTCTCACCTAAAGCAACCATTTTATAGTTGGTGTATGATGTCTAACGAACGTTACCGACTCAATAAATGTAGATGTAGAACAACTCTGGAAAATAATCGAGCTGCCATTGTCGAAGAGAACGAAAGCACTTATTCGTAGGAAGTTATCTGCAGTGACGTAGTCGTCTCTCGACCAATGAATCTCACGGAGAAAATAATGTGAATTATATTTACAATTATTATATATAGTCAAGTCAATCAGAGAACGGAGCACGGTTTGATGACGCTGTTTTTCGGCTGTTTGGTTTGAACCAGAATTCTGAAGAAAACAAACCAAGCGCGCGCTCGATGGCGTAACTGGCGTCAGTAGCGGGCGCACTTCACTCGCTAAAATGTTATTCAAAAACACAACAGAATCCTCAACTTTCTTGCCCTTTTTCTCACCATTCTATATAATAAAGCAAATTATTAGAACAGCTTTTTCCATGCTCCGTTCAGTAATACAGCACTCAGGAAGTGCCGAGAGCACTCTCCCTACACTTCTTTCGTGCTCTCGTCACTTCCTTCGTGCTGTATTACTGAACGGAGCACGGAAAAAGCTGTTCTATTTGTTAATTACGCGCAAGTTAAGATTACTAGGACGTACCGAAAGTGAATGACAAGTTTTCAATCGACTCACGGATCACGGGTACTAGAGCATGCACGGAGGTTAGCTAAATAGATCTTTATATTACCCCAAGCAACTTTGTAATGTTCTGCAGGATGATTGGTTTTACCGGTTAGAGTCTATTACCTTCTTTGACATTGTTGATGTAGTGAGCATCTGTCATGGAGACTATCGCGTCCTGGAAAACAAAAAAAACAATGAGGGTTTATCACATAATTTCAAAACTCGTAGGACAAACAAATGATTAGTAAAAATTAGTAATCAAATTAGTAAAAATGTGAAGTTTGGAAAAGATCGCTCCACCGAAATTACGAAGATATGAATTTTCAAAATCGAAATTTTGTATGAAAACCTTTGTTGGAGGCAAGAGTTGCCTCCAAGCGTAAATTTCCAAAGGTTTTCATATAAAATATCGATTTTTGAAAATTCATATCTTCGTAATTTGTGGAGCGATCTTTTCCAAACTTCACATTTTTACTACTGATTTCAACGAGCTCTTTCCAGCTATGATAATCATTTTTTGTCCTATGAGTTTTGAAATTACATGATAAACCCTCATTGAAACACACTACTCCGTTTTCGTTTGAAAACGCATACCTTTTTATGCGTTTTTACCGAGCGTCCACACTGAAAACGATCGAAAACGGAGACGTTTATCTATGAAAACGGAGGTTTTCGAAAACGCTTTCCAAAGCGGAGACTTTTGAAAACGCAGGTCTATCGTTTTAGTATGGACGGCAAAAACGGAGCTTTTCAGAAACTCTACGTCACAACTCAGCCCCAGTTCCCCGCGAGAATAGCCTATAGTATCGCTGGCGCTACTGATGCGTATTGAACAGCAAAAACGTCCGAGCAGAGCCTGGTGACTAAACCGCATCTTTGGATCATCGTTTTCATCCCCTAGTGTGGACGGTAGAAAACGATGTGAAAACGCTAGTGTGGATGCAGAGCTTTTTATCCGTTTTTCGGTCAAAGGAAAATGGATCGAGGTATATTTAAAAACGGATTAGTTTGGACAGGGCCTGAAACTAGTTCATGTGAAAGTATCCTTTGTATTTGCCGTGAAATATAATGACAAACTGGTTAAGGATCATGTGACCAAACCCATGGTGCTTTGCGCCAATGTTTACATGCACCTGCTAAAACTCTTTCAAATCTCCTTCTAATTTAGATTTCCGTAGCTTACGAAATTAGTTTATGCGCGCAAGGCACCATGGACTTGGACACAGGGTCTTTATACAGGTCAAATGAAAGCATATATATACATTGTTGCCATGGTTACTGTTGGTTACATTAGTTACAATGTTGCCATGGCTACCTGATCATATTCTTGAACGCACTGATCAAGAGACTCGTTTTCAGGCAAGTTCGGTTCTTTCTTGATGTCTGGATACGTCATCACACCGATATCTAGAGAGTACGACATATAACTGCATGAGAAACAGTACTCGGCTATCAGTGTATGTTTGGCTTTGTACGTAAACACAGATGGAGGAGGAGGGGGGGGGGGGGGGGGGGGGGGGCAGGAGTTTAGACATCAGTTTGAAACATTGGTGTGGAATATGGAGCTAATGTTTATTGGTATACTCTAGCAATTCCTATAACTCCCCGAGCCTTACTTCCTCTCTTCCATTCCCATCTATTTCAACAAACGTTGTCGCGTTCAAAGCAACAAGCGTTGAGCCAAGACCGAAGTGAATGCTGGTTTTGTGTTGGCAAATTGTTCAAATCAGACCTATGTTCAATGAATAATAATAATAATAATAATAATAATAATAATAATAATAATAATAATAATAATAATAATAATACATTCTTTTATAGCGCACTATGCTAATGACGTCTCAGTGCACTTGATAAACTGACATAAAATGAAAAAACGTAAAATATGTAAAAAGAAACGAAGTGTGATATGCAAACAAGCACGTGAAAATATTCACAATTTGTAATTATAGGAATTCTGTAATCATTGTCAGCACATAACCAGCATTCACTTCGGTCTTGGCTTGACGATTGTTGCTGACGCGACGTTTTTTGAAATAGATGTACACCGGAAATGGATATTTGGTTTACCTTTCATTTGCGGTCTTGGGTCAAACCACGTGGTTAAGTAATCATGGTCCTTCATGTGTGGTTGGGCAAAAGCCGTGTAGGTACATGTTGGCCAGAATGTGAACAGTGACTGGGGATTGACTGGGTGCGTGGTACAGATGGTACGGCAACTGTCTGAATGCTGGATAATGGTGGAGGATTTCTGGTGGAAGAACACATAATTTATACACAAATATGCATTAGTAGAAAGAATAGGCAGAAAGAAACATGATAAAACGAACGAGAAAAACAAAGGGAGGGAGGGAGAGAGGGAGGGAGGGAGGGAGGGAGGGAGGGAGGAGGGAGGGAGGGAGGGAGGGAGGGAGAGAGGGAGGGAGGGAGGGAGGGAGGGAGGGAGGGAGGGAGGGAGGGAGGGAGGGAGGGAGGGAGGGAGGGAGGGAGGGAGGGAGGGAGGGAGGGAGGGAGGGAGGGAGGGAGGGAGGGGAGGGAGGGAGGGAGGAGGAAGAATGAAATGTAAAAAAGAAGCAATAATTAATGTACTAAATTGTTCTTCATTCTGCTCTCTCGTCTATAATCCTCACCCTTTCCCTGCATGTGTTGTAAATCTTCTATTAAGCGCCTCCCCTCAAGTAAGCGACTCCCCTCTAAGCGCCCCACTTCTAACACCTCCGAAATTTAATATGCGCCCAGCGCTTAATAGAAGATTTACGGTGCAGATATGTGTGTATAAACTCAGTCGTGACTTACATGTATTACTGAGTGTCGTTTTATTACTGGTGGACTGCTGATGGTTTTGCTTTGGTTCACCTTAGATGCAACATCTATAGAAGTACAACAATAAATCACATTTAACCTAAGTTATCATTTTGAACTGAATATTTCGTTCTTGTTCGTGTCAGTTTTTACGAGAGCCAATAAAAGACTGCTGTTTGCCGGTAGCTGCTATGTTGCAAGGGATGAATTTATCAGGATAATTGTGTTCTAATTCACTGTGTTCTAGACGAATTCGAGTCAAAATTAAATTTCATATGATTTCTGGTTTCACGGCTTTGGATAAAACTGCTCTACGAATGTGAATCAGTTCTCAGTTTCGAAAACACAACATATTAGACACCTTGCTAATTATCCATATTAACTAAGCCTTTAACAATAGAAGAGCTTATATAAAGGATTTTGCATTGAAAAGACATGCGTTTGCTGAATAAATATATATATATATACATATAGAAATCAGAGTGTGTAGTCACGTGCCGAACTGACGACTATGAAAGTAACTTCCGGGTACAGTATGCAATTGCATCAGCCGGTCAAGCCATACAGCTATACTGTAGAACTCCCATTTAAACTCCGATATTAAAGCGATATTTATTATTTCTAGCTTTTGCACTGTTTCCTGATTGAGATTATTTATTCTGCTGGTACGAACATCGACTGATGTGAATATTTAATACTAGTACTGACGATAGCCAAGTGAGAAAACGTTTTAACTTCAAACTCCTGCAAAAATTAGATCAATTCTTGCATGTTGCTACGGTGCAATGTAATTGTAACTCTTGTTGGAATCTAACAGCTTCACTAACATAAACAACCACTCAAAAAGTAACATAGATCGTCCTGTTTCGATCCTGTTGCAAATTTTATTCAGTTAACCCTTGTACGTATAAACAAGATCAAACAACGGATAATTTTACATAATTTCACATGCTCTGTTCTATGATAATATTTACCTTTAGCAGTCTTCTCCTTTTCTCGAGCATGTTCAGTGTTTTTTCTTAGCATCTGGTATACCTTGTATGCATTATTCCCCCTTGTAACTCCTCTGGCCTGCAGTTCTTTGATGTCAGGTAATGCATTCAAGGCACAGCGAAAGTTAGCTTTCCATCTTCGTGGGTCGGGCTTGTCGTACTGTTGTCTGTATCTACCGGTATGCACAGCCCATTCTTTAAAGATACACGCGTCTGTATCAAGACTCCAGCCTTGCCTTGAAGCATGCTTCCAAGAAACTTGGAACACCTTCTCTCTAGAGTCAATCCACTTCACACCAGGAATATGTCCTGTGTCGAGCGCGCTTTCCAACCATGGGCGGAGGCGAAGCTTTTCGACCGGCATTTATGAACACTGACTGACTGTCTTCTCACTGATCAAGAACTTCAGAATTCTGTGTCTACAACGAATACAAGCAGCCCTGACTGAAAGTGCATTCAAGATTCAGTGAGTAGGATTTGATTTTTTCGCGGAATTTTATTGGTCGGGGATTCCCCCGCTTTCTTGGAATCGAAAGTAAAATACGTCATTGTTTATGTTTGTTGCGTGACAGCCTGGCGTTAATCAACCGGAAATGGGAAGCCGATGTAGTGCTGTGGCACGTGGAGAACAAACAATCGCATCTTTCGGTTTATAGAATTAAAAAGAGTTTGTTTTGAATATCTTTGATAATGATTTTACAATTCCTTCGCTTAATTAAATCAGATTCCAAAAGTTGAATGATTTTAAAATGTTTTTGGGGCAAGACAATTTCGACATGAAGTTTGTTGCCCCATGCAGTCTTGGCTGCTTTTCAAATCGAAAGAAACACTGTTACAATTATATAGTTTTGATGCTTTCATTATCTTTGAGTGTACTGACCAAACCCAGTGAACTACTCGCATTTATTCACAATAATGAAGTGTTAGCAGGTAAAATATATTTTGTAATGACTTTATCAAATACGAACGAAGCTAGCTATAACAAACAAGTTTGTAGATTCAGCACATAAAGCGAAAGTGCACTGTAGCGAGAGAATCGGATTGGCAGTCGTCACTTTCGAATTAGTGTCTGCTTTCGCTCTTTTTATCGCTTTCTGGATTAACAATGCATGGCGGAATCGATACTCCGCTGAGACAAATCCTGATTAATCATTTCCGCTGATTTAAAGTTTTTAGAATGTCATTCGGCATAACATGTAGAAGAAAAATCCAGTTCAGTTATGAACTTCATGCAGCCTTATGGTATACCATTCTGGGTTTTGGTTATATCATCACATAGAAAAAGGAATGCATTTATTATTATTATTATTACTATTATTATTATTATTATTATTATTACAATCCAATATTTTGAACAATCCAAGCGATCATTTTAAATTTTGTAAATAAGGATTTTTATCAGTATTTTTCTATCTCTTATTTGTAATTTGTTTTGAGGAATAAAGTTATTATATTATTACTATTATTATTACTATTATTATCATTACTATTATTATTATTATTATTATTATTATTATTATTATTATTACTATTACTATTATTATTATTATTATTATTATTATACTGATTTTTTTTCTCGCTCGTTCATTCGTTCAACTGAGCCATCAGCCGGTTTATACTGTTGACAATAGACAAAGATTACAGCAATATTTATCACCGGTTTTGCCATAGCCTATTCGCAGGCTAGTTTTGACACGGCCTAGATCGACTTCAATGAGCCACAGGCAGCCCAATCTCTTTATCTGACAATATTTAGCGTATCAACACAAGCCATAAATAGATGGAAATTTATAGTTGCAAAAATATGAATTCTTTGAAATAAAAACACGAAATATATTTGTATGACATTTCATGTGTCTGCTGCAGTTGTTATTTTTACGATTAAGGCCTTATTTCAATTTTGTTTTCTTCCCTCCGATCCCTTAAGGCCTTAATCGTAAAAATAACAACTGCAGCAGACACATGAAAATTTATAGTTGCAAAAATATGAATTCTTTGAAATAAAAACACGAAATATATTTGTATGACATTTCATGTGTCTGCTGCAGTTGTTATTTTTACGATTAAGGCCTTATTTCAATTTTGTTTTCTTCCCTCCGATCCCTTAAGGCCTTAATCGTAAAAATAACAACTGCAGCAGACACATGAAATGTCATACAAATATATTTCGTGTTTTTATTTCAAAGAATTCATATTTTTGCAACTATAAATTTCCATCTATTTATGGCTTGTGTTGATACGCTAAATATTGTCAGATAAAGATATTGGGCTGCTTGTGCTTGAAAAAAGAGAACAAGACTCTGCTTGTGTAAAAACTATTCACCATTATCTCTGCCAAACACCATGACATTTATCGCACGATCAGTATAGGCCAGTCAGGCTTATTTGGCACTTGGCGTTAGTAAAATTAAAGTGAAGATTTATTCACGACTAATAACACTATTCTAAACTTAGATTGATTTAAATTTCATATTAAAAACTCTCCGGCTAAGCACTGTTTCACGGTTTTAGTGCTTGCACTCTAACCCTGAGTTCCAGGGGACAATTTCAACCCCGGCTCGCTCCGACCAGCGATTCTATGTTTAGAGGAAAGGAAGTAAAACACTGGTACTGAATAATTTATTCCACTGAAAATATTGAAACTTGCCCGACAGCAACAAATCAGTACCCATGGGAGGGAGCACTGAGAGGGGGAGTAGCTAGAGGGCGCACCGCCACATGAAAGAACACTTTCTAGTGAAGGTCAGAAAGGATCGACTCCCTAAGCAAACATTGTTTGATGTATCAGAGTTCCTATCTGAACGAGAACAAAGATTAACACGTGGCATGAAAGCCCATGTAATGGCTATGATTTCCGGTAGTGTTCCAAGAATCATTCACATCCGCATACGAAGGCTGATAATACATAGCTTTCAAACCTATACAACATTGATTAGTTCAATAAGTACACTATAAAATCAGTTAGTTATCGGGGCCGGGTTAAGGCCAGTCCCCTACCGGCTGCAGCTCCAGTCCGTACCATGTATCTTGCCTACACACATGATTTTATACCTTCATTTCAAGACATTTATAATTACCATCAGCCTATTTTTAAGTTTGTTGAACATCTTTTATACACACGATTTGATAGTTATATTTACGTGTATCTTTTTTTAGATTTATTTTTCGAATACTGTATTAATCATTATATTGATCAGTGTAAGCGCATTGAGACTTTCTATATGCGGAAAAACGTATTTATTACTATTCTTAATTTATTCAAGAAAAAAAACCAATACGAATATACAAACAAATAAGTTAAATATAGTTAAAATATATCATAAAATAAACTCAACCAAATACAGTGTATACCGTATACCTTAGAATGAAACCGAGCACTGATGGAGGCGTCACGGACGTTAAATACCGTACCTCTCAGGAGTTAAACTTGGTACCGTTTAGCCTAAAACGAGTGTTCTCCCGGAGTTCTCCCAATACGCGGTATTTGCCCGTAAAACCAACTAATATTCAAAGTTGTTTTCGAAATTTACGACAAGCAAGCTTCTCCTGGCTAACAGAAGAGTACATTTATTTATTTATTTTATTTATTTAGTGATTACGAACCAGTGACAACATTAATCAGTTCGAATTACTTTTGTTCGAGTTAGCTTATAACATGTGGATGTGTGTGGGTGTGTGTTTTTGACATTAGCAATTAGAAGAAAAGATCAGAAGGGAATTCATCAGGGGTCGGGTATACTGGGTAATCTTCTTATTGGGTGGGACGTGGTGTAATGTATTTTAAAGGGGACTTCGTGTCCTATTGTACAACACCTGCCTTATGGGCGAATCTTGAAAATAGAAGCACAGTGGGAAGGGGAATACTGGCAAGACAAGACACTCATTACTTATTGGGAAGTAAGGGGAAGGAAATAAACGAAGGGGAAAAGCAACTCAAGACTTCCCATATACCTTTTCACTGTGGTTGATAATGGTTATTAAACTCCGACAATCAACAAATTAATTCAGTGCAATAAAAAGTTATTATAAAACCATGGCTTTTCAATAACAGAAACATGAACTATTTACACAATGGAGAACTATTTAAATAAACTGTGGACTATACCATTTTACGCAAGCGCGAACGTCTTTTCAAAACACAATCTTACAGTACTCTTTCTCTGCCATCCCCATAGCTCCTATAATGAGCTATTGGTCTCGGTAGCAATGGATGTCTACTGTACCAGTTTGGAGGGCACCGGGGATAAGGGACGTTATACCTTCCAACATGGAATGGAATGGGCTGAGGACGATAACAAGGTGGTGCTGTTGGAGGACGGAGATAGACTCCATGAGATCTCTGACAAGGAGCGTGTTCAAACCATGTTGGTTGTGGTCGAGGGATATCGTCAACTAAACGTCTCAACTTTTGTGGAGGAGGACAATGACGATAGTACGAGGAACCTTTATAGCAGTATGAAACACTGTTATTCTGTAAACCTGTTTGTGGTAACCTCTTTGGTGGTAAAGTCTGTGTTTGGGGTTGAAGGGGCCATTGTTCTGTGGAATGTTTGCTTTCAGTTACATTGGAACTTTGGTTTTCTTTTTCACCTGCATATTTGTCATTGACATGTGTAGCTATTGTTACCGTTGCTTGTGAAGGCATCTCCTTTAATTTCCCTAATAAGTGATCTTCTTCTATACCTTCATGTGCTGCAGCATCGTTGCTATCGACCACTTGTTTGATCAAGTTAAGCCTTTCAGCATCACATTCTTCGGTATTGCACTCCGATGATTCTTCTAGTTTTCTGGGCTCATTCAAATCCAATCTCTGATTTGCACTTCTATATGCAGGAAGAGAAGAGGTGTCCTCTGAAGGATCATCCAAGACCAAACCGTCCATTGAAGCTGCCGTCGTAATAACTTGGAAGTCAGATGAATGTACATGGCCTGAAGAACTAACTTGTTCAGTAGTCTGTTCATCAACACATTGCACGGTATTCTCTTGAAGTTCGTATATCTTGGTTGTTGCATCCACTTCAAGGTGTTCGATAGCGTTTTCTTTCACGAATGTTTCAATTTCCTCTTCAATTTGCAAAAAGTTGACCTCTATTAGCATGGCCTCCACAACCTGCAGACCATTTGCCCAACTCATACTGGAGTCCTGTTTCGCCTCAGTTGCGAATCTCTGATCGTCTCGTGCATCATCAATGCTTGCACTACGTTGGTCTTTGTCTATCAATGAGAAACGTTCATATTTCTTTGTCGAATCATTGCTATCATAGGAGTTAACAATAACAGTGCCGCTATCATCAGTAGTGGTTCCTGTATTGTGTCCATCCAAGTCTGACTCTAGGGATCCCTGGTCTTCTTGCTTTAAACACAGCTTTTTGATCTCCATTATTCGTTCAGACAAGCTTGGTCGACGCTTTAAAGACATACTATGCTTCGTGGATCTTGAAAATGACAATGGACTAAGGGCACGTGGCGTCGACGATATTCTTTCTGTATATTCACTAGATTCATCATTGCTAATACTTGACGATCTCTCCCTGTGACTTTCCACTGTTTCTATGAAACTAGTGCATTTAGTAGTAGGATTCGAGATTACGTCGTTGGTTGTAATAGCTTTCATCTTGGTAAACTCGGTCTTTTTGATACAAGGCACCAGTTTCTCTCGATGTCTCTGATAAGCATTCCAGCTACGAACGTCTTGACTTGATGTTTCACACTTTCTTTGGGTGGTATTGTGATCACCTGAAGACTCGTCTGGTTTGGACAAATCGTTTGATTGTGGAGTATCTCTTACATGGTCATTGGTACTGAGATGGTGACTTCCAACAGCCCTGGACACCGGTACGACGGCTGGGTTGCTCTGGTCAGCTAGTATAGAGCGTTCGCATGGATTGCACTGTGGATGTTCTGAGATAACTGGTTCAGCCTGTGTCTCTTCAAGGAATGGTATACTCTTTGATCTCATGACTTGGAATAAGTCCGATAAGGTCAGGGAGGAGCTGCTTGTCTCTTTACCAGATTCGTCCTCGCTATTGGAAGTAGTATACCCCGCCTCAATAGACACTGGGTTATCGTAGGGTTGTGATTTCTGTAGCACATTAGAACTAATGCTAACTGATTTGTCGGGAGTAATTCTTGCTTGATCATGGTTTTTATCCTTCCATAGAATGCCTTGGATGGCACTTATTGTGGACGGTACTGATAGAGTCGTCTTAGTGCACGGTTTATCATTCGTCTCTATACCAACATCACTGATTCTCCTGCTCAGTTTACTATGTGTATTTGATGCATGATAATCCATAGACTTTGACCTAATGTATGGAGTAACTGGACGATGTGCTGGTCTGTTTGTATCCTGGGCAGGATTAGGGACTTCAAGTTTAACGTTGATGTTAAGGGTTTCGGGGGCAAAGAGGCTCGGTTGAGTAGCTTCAGGGTTAGGTATCACGGGAGGGTTCGATGAGAACAATGTGCTTCGTCTTCTGACGATACAAAACATACGCCATGGCTCTTCCTTTTCACAAAAACCTAGACAATCAAAAGACGTTCGTTAAGTTCTGTACACGATCTCTTCTTGTGCTTTCTGCAAGGCTTTAGCAGTACTCTAGCAGTACGCAAATTCAAACACCCTCTTCATCATTGACTCCACCATCATCATCGTCATCATAACTAATAATCATCATCTGCAACTTTACCGCCGATTACGATGAAACGCTACCACCTACACTTTGATTTGATGGTTTGTACTTTGCATTAGGTGGGCGTCAAGCACATGTGAATTATCGAAGTATGAATAGTTTTCACTCAATAATTCAATAGACCTTTTTACCGATACGGCGGCCATTTTGGATTATATTGTTTTGGCTAAAACATTATGGGATGCTCGGGGTGCAAATGACCCAAAAACTGTACAGTCTGGAGTCGTGCGGTTCGCGTCAATATATTATTTTTCTATGTCACTCTAGCCTTAGTGTTGTATGACTTACTATGTGCATGTGTTGTGTATTGTTGTATAATTTTGTACAAATTCATTGCTTTAAATTAGGTTTTCGTAGTTTTTCATGGCCAAATGGTTACTAGCTTGCACTCTGGGCATCCCATAATTCAAGATGGCCGCCGTATCGGTAAAAAGGTCTAGTGTATCGTTTATTAGCCATTTCCTACAAGATTAAACCAATATGAAAGTTATTCTAGCACGTTAGAGCTTAATCTAATTTCGCTTAAGGTGACTCGATGGGGTTTTTGAGTCACGATACCTCTCCACTTTAAGCCGCTAGCACACTACTGGAAACAATCTCAAAGTAAAGCGACTGTTACAGCTGTGCTTGTGAAAGATGAAAGTTTGAGATGAGGTAAGTTTTATGGACATCGGGGTTACCATAGCAACGTGGTGACGCCATCACCCTTTTTATTTAAAGCGTAGTTTCTTGCCTTCGAGGCAACTTTGGGGAAAACCCTTCTCAGTATGCATTGCTGACATGATTGCCTTAAGATCGACGAAATCTAAAGAAATTCTAAGAGAGCGTTTTCGAGAAATTTTAAGATGATTTTTTTAGGTACAAAAATACAGCCAAAACAAAACAATTGAATCAGTTTGTCACTATCCGCGCATTTAAGATGCAATGTAACGCATTTTGCACTTACATCATTCCTGTGCCATTGAACATACTTCTGCGAAGAATTAAAGGAGATCGCTAAATATGATTTCGAGAAAACCGCCTCAAAGTAAATGTGTCTTTTTGTCATTTTTGTGAAACTATTCTCTGTGACTACTAAAGTGGCCACGAAATGAAATCCGATTGATGAATGTTTTTTAAATTTACTCTTTAAAGAGATTTATTAATATCCAACACCGTCTCCAAGTTTCAAGTTTATTGAAAACTTATAACGCTGTCAGTTTTTAATCTCAATTCGGGAAGTATCGGCAACGATTTTCTTTTCTACTGGCTTGTTTATCTTATTATGCATCCCCATTGTCTTGAGTTTCCATACTCTTGTGAATTCCAGCACACTATGAATTAAATAGAACGCCTGATTGCTTTCTGAAGATGGTTCCGAAATATTCTAATCTGACTAGCCAACAATACAATATAACAATGAACGACTGGTGAACACTTGTCACACTGTCGTTCTAGCCGTAATGTGACCATGGTTCGCGTTTCGAACGACCGCAAAAGAAAAGCCTCTGTGATTAACAAAAACCGGGAGTTAGAAAAACAGAAAAGGACTGAAAATGAACGACAGTGTGACAAGTGTTCACCAGTCGTTCATTGTTATATTGTATTGTTGGCTAGTTAGATTAGAATATTTCGGAACCATCTTCGGAAAGCAATCAGGCGTTCTATTTAATTCATAGTGTGCTGGAATTCACAAGAGTATGGAAACTCAAGACAATGGGGATGCATAATAAGATAAACAAGCCAGTAGAAAGAAAATCGTTGCCGATACTTCCCGAATTGAGATTAAAAACTGACAGCGTTATAAGTTTTCAATAAACTTGAAACTTGGAGACGGTGTTGGATATTAATAAATCTCTTTAAAGAGTAAATTTAAAAAACATTCATCAATCGGATTTCATTTCGTGGCCACTTTAGTAGTCACAGAGAATAATTTCACAAAAATGACAAAAAGACACATTTACTTTGAGGCGGTTTTCTCGAAATCATATTTAGCGATCTCCTTTAATTCTTCGCAGAAGTATGTTCAATGGCACAGGAATGATGTAAGTGCAAAATGCGTTACATTGCATCTTAAATGCGCGGATAGTGACAAACTGATTCAATTGTTTTGTTTTGGCTGTATTTTTGTACCTAAAAAAATCATCTAAAATTTCTCGAAAACGCTCTCTTAGAATTTCTTTAGATTTCGTCGATCTTAAGGCAATCATGTCAGCAATGCATACTGAGAAGGGTTTTCCCCAAAGTTGCCTCGAAGGCAAGAAACTACGCTTTAAATAAAAAGGGTGATGGCGTCACCACGTTGCTATGGTAACCCCGATGTCCATAAAACTTACCTCATCTCAAACTTTCATCTTTCACAAGCACAGCTGTAACAGTCGCTTTACTTTGAGATTGTTTCCAGTAGTGTGCTAGCGGCTTAAAGTGGAGAGGTATCGTGACTCAAAAACCCCATCGAGTCACCTTAAAGTAATGTACAAACTCAATCCTCAAAGTCAAGGTGGCCGCGTTTCATCAGAATCGTCGGTAACATCATCATGGTTCCAGATGTAGTAACACACAAATATACCTCCTTCGAATTTAAGTACAACCTTGACCATTACTTCCACCATCGCCAGTACCATCATCATCATCATGATTACTAATTCTACAATCATCATCATCATCATGTTCTTACCTAATTCAACGGCAAGTTTACAGGAAGGTACGAGAAAGAGTATTGTAGAGCTGTCTACATTTACTATGGCGGCCTGCAAAGGTAAGTGCACAAAATCATGAAGAACAACAATGAGGGCTCGCCTACCCTTCCCTCCCTTAGACTTCGTAATCATGAACACCATACAGCAAAATAATAATAATTACGTGGTTGGCTATAAATAGAGTCGTTTTCGTATGAGTGGGAAGTAGTTACGGTACGGTTCGTGCCGTGCAGTGACGGTATTGCGCCATCCGGTGACGGTATCCAAGCATTCTGATTGGTTGAGAAATGATTTTGCGCGCTGTGATTGGTTGAATACAATGTCTTCGAATCCGTACCGTGACCGTAACTCCGTACTGTAAGTTTCCCACTCATACGAAAACGACTCTAAAAAAATTGGTAAGGATTGGACACTTTGCAACGCCAGACTACTGAAATCTAACTTGAATGGATTAATAAAGGTGCGGACACATGGTGCAACATTTCGTGCAACATTCCCAGCAGCATGTATTGTTGCAGCGTGTGTCCACCTCTGCAACATGTTGCGCGCAATGTTGCAGAAGTAGAATCGAGTCCTACTTCTGCAACATTGCGAACAACAAATTACGTCGTATTAGCGCGCGCTAGTCAATTGCGAGCAATTAGCTTCATGGGTGGACACACGCTGCAACAAAATTGCCAGCAATATTGCACGCAATGTTGCACCGTGTGTCCGCACCTTTATGTTGGATTAAAGACGGGATAGTCCATCTGCATTACTTACTGAATGGTCTCGCAAAGAAAGTGACTTGATAAAGTTGATATACATGTTGTTGTCTGATGGTCCACAAGGCTTTAGAGTACATAAACTGAATGAATAGCCACGGTACAACACTGTAAATATAATGAGATACTTGTATTAATATACCTGACAAAACTCACATGGTTTTATCCAGGCAGTTCTGATATATCTATAACTTTATATATACGTACTATATACCTTACCTCACCCATATTGTACACAATATACTCACATGGTTTTATCCAGGCAGTTCTGATATATCTATAACTTTATATATACGTACTATATACCTTACCTCACCCATATTGTACACAATATACTCACATGGTTTTATCCAGGCAGTTCTGATATCTCCTGGTATAACTTTATATATACGTACTATATACCTTTACCGCACCCATATTGTACACAATATACTCACATGGTTTTATCCAGGCAGTTCTGATATATCTATAACTTTATATATACGTACTATATACCTTACCTCACCCATATTGTACACAATATACTCACATGGTTTTATCCAGGCAGTTCTGATATATCTATAACTTTATATATACGTACTATATACCTTTACCGCACCCATATTGTACACAATATACTCACATGGTTTTATCCAGGCAGTTCTGATATATCTATAACTTTATATATACGTACTATATACCTTACCTCACCCATATTGTACACAATATACTCACATGGTTTTATCCAGGCAGTTCTGATATCTCCTGGTATAATTTTATATATACCTTACCGCACCGATATTGTACACAATATACTCACATGGTTTTATCCAGGCAGTTCTGATATCTCCTGGTATAATTTTATATATACGTACTATATACCTTACCGCACCCATATTGTACGCAATATACTCACATGGTTTTATCCAGGCAGTTCTGATATCTCCTGGTATAATTTTATATATACGTACTATATACCTTACCGCACCCATATTGTACGCAATATACTCACATGGTTTTATCCAGGCAGTTCTGATATCTCCTGGTATAAGTTTGAATAAATTGTCTAATGGTACTTTACTTCTTACATCAAGGAAGGACTTCCTGTGGTTGTATAAAGAATATACGTCAGTTATTCATTTCTCATATCTTGCCTTGTCTATGACCTATTTTGTTCATCTCTTC
Source organism: Actinostola sp. cb2023 (assembly GCA_033675265.1). Taxonomy (NCBI): domain Eukaryota; kingdom Metazoa; phylum Cnidaria; class Anthozoa; order Actiniaria; family Actinostolidae; genus Actinostola; species Actinostola sp. cb2023. Next base: position 321,923 of record JAUJYZ010001194.1, on the reverse strand, counting down.
TCATCTCTTGTCTTGTCTTCTCTTAGTTTCTCTTCTCTTCCCCTTTCTCCCATTCCTTTCTCTTCTCTCCCATTCACGTCTCATTTCTGCTATTCCTTTGTCTTTTCATTTACAGTGTCTCTCCTTCAATATTTGACAAGACAGCAATACTGACGAAAGTAACGCACAATCAAGCATTGGAGACACTGTGACAACACTTGTGTCGCATAAAGATAATAATAATAACTTTTATTTATACACGATACATTTTTAAAGCTACAGCTTGTGGGATCGTCTAAAACGTAATGGCTGTCATCGACGAAGTTTAATGTCAATAATAAATGAATAACTAATGGGTCTAGTTACAGTGTAACAGTGCGCAAGCGCTAGAACACATTGGACACTTAAACAAACAGTGTTTTTTTTTAACAAACGTATGTAAGTTGTTGTGTATTTTCATCTTGTCACATTTGAGGGGAATTGTTCATCTTGGGAACACATTCTTCACACAGGGTGGGGGTGGGGCACCATCCTACTACATGTAATATGATTCTCTTCTCCTAATGGAGATGAGGGTGATGTTGATGACTTACCATACTTTAAGACCAATCTTGTGACCGGCAAGTATAGCAACCACACCCAAACTATGAGTCTTCGTGGCAATAAGACCACGCCATGCCATAGTACTAATACCATCATCTATATAATGCTTTTTTGCATCCTGTAAAGATGTATATATATATGCTTGTTATAAAAATAATTTTATTGTAAATTTGCTCTAAGTCATATCAGATTGACATATCAGATTGACATATCAGATTGACATATCAGATTGACATACAGATTGACATATCAGATTGACATACAGATTGACATGTCAGATTGACATATCAGATTGATATATCAGATTGACATATCAGATTGACACATCAGATCGACATATCACATTGACATACAGATTGACATATCAGATTGACATACAGATTGACATATCAGATTGACATACAGATTGACATGTCAGATTGACATATCAGATTGATATATCAGATTGACATATCAGATTGACACATCAGATCGACATATCACATTGACATATCAGATTGATATATCAGATTGACATATCAGATTGACACATCAGATTGACATATCACATTGACATACAGATTGACATACAGATTGACATATCAGATTGACACATCAGATTGACATATCACATTGACATACATATTGACATACATATTGACATATCAGATTGACATACATGTAGATTGACATACATGTAGATTGACATACAGATTGATATATCGGATTGACATATCAGATTGACATAGATTGACATACAGATTGATATATCAGATTGACATATCAGATTGACACATCAGATTGACATACAGATTGACATACAGATTGACATATCAGATTGACACATCAGATTGACATATCACATTGACATACAGATTGACATACATATTGACATATCAGATTGACATACATGTAGATTGACATACAGATTGATATATCAGATTGACATACAGATTGACATACAGATTGACATACATATTGACATATCAGATTGACATACATGTAGATTGACATACAGATTGATATATCGGATTGACATATCAGATTGACATAGATTGACATACAGATTGACATATCAGATTGACATATCAGATTGACATACATGTAGATTGACATACAGATTGATATATCAGATTGACATACAGATTGACATACATGTAGATTGACATAGATTGACATATCAGATTGACATAGATTGACATACAGATTGACATATCAGATTGACATAGATTGACATACAGATTGACATATCAGATTGACAATGATACAGATTGACATATATCGGATTGACATATGGTTAAAACACTACCTGAGGAACTTGTGCACTGTCTGTACTGGGTTCAATTATGGTAGTTTCTTCATCTATTAAAGACAGTTGTTTGATGTCTGGTACAGATGGACATGCCTTCCTGATATGCATGACAGCATATGGCAAGCAGTGTCTTGGTCTGTTTACTGGCAAGCCTTCCTCATTATACTCGTACAGATAGTACTAGAAATGGCAAACAGTATATTATTTTACAAAATGTACTTTACTATTAGTAATACATGGTGATGAAAGTGATGACAATGATGACAGTGATGATGATGATACCCAAGCATTATTGTACATGTATGTACTAGTTGCAATGTGTGAATGAATACCTTTATTTAAGTGGCGTGGAATACCAGTTACAAAACCACTAAATGGGTACATGACATAAATATTTATTACATAGTCAAGTCAATCCGTGCGCTCTGATTGGCTTAAAACTGTGTTTTATCAGAGAACGGAGCACGGTATGATGACACAATTTTTTGGCTGTTAAATTCTGAAGAAAACAATTTTTAACCCAGCACGCGCTTGATGGCGTAACTGGTGTCAGTAGTGCGGGCACTAAATACTCGCTATTAAAATCAACAGAATTCTCAAATTTCTTGCCATTTTTTCACTCTTCTTGTTCTTTTTTATCAAAAATCCATAGTTTCTATATAATAAAGCAAATAGAACAGCTTCAACAGTGCTCTATTCAGTAATAAAGCACTTAGGAAGTGCTGAGAGCACTTAAGAAGTATAGCCTGGGAGAAACATGAGTCGTTCACTTCTTTCATGCTCTCGTCACTAACACTGAGTTCTTGACATGAGAGTAGCTACATCAGTCACAGACTGGTTTGGTATATTCTGATTATTACTAACCTTAGTTCTTGACATGAGAGTACATGTAGCTACAGTACATCAGTCACAGACTGGTTTGGTATATTCTGATTATTACTAACCTGAGTTCTTGACATGAGAGTTAATTACATGTAGCTACATCAGTCACAGAATGGTTTAGTATAGGGTCATTTCACAGTATTTTGGACAAAAATAATAATAAATGAAATAGGTAAACAATGATTAAAATCCACTTCTTCAATAAGCAGAATAGCTCAAGTTTATGATTAAAAAAAACAATACATCATTGTGCTAAGTAATAACATTCATTGAAAAAATGAACTCTGAATACGAGAAAAGGGTTCAACTGTGTTACGGAGGGGAAAATGCATTTTTCTCTTTACTGCAAGATATATGATTAACTCAACCATTCCATCTATGTAGCCACATTGTATCAGGCATGTGTTATCATAAAATAAGGGATATTTTTTAGAAATGATTGCAAGCAGGAATTAGGAACCCAAGCAAAATGCTGTTTTCCCCTCCGTAACAATATTAGGTAAAAAAGTTATCATTATAGCTACATCTTTGAGCTTAAATCTCTGGCATTTTGATTCCTTCCAATTTAGAGGGGGAGTGTACAGATGAGCCACATTTGCCTTCAATGTCTTTTTGTTTGCTTGAAATATTATGACATGAAAAAGTGTTACGGAGGGGAAAATTTGTTACGGAGGGGAATATATGTTATACAAAAGGAAAATATATGTTTGATATTTCAACTGTAGTTTACACATTTGTGTTTGAAACAGCCAGTTTGTAAAGTAGTATTGATTTAACAGTCACCTATAGCCTTAAGTTTATAAAGGCGTACAATTTCTTTGTGCTTTTCCATGTTTTGGGTACCCTGTGTCTATAAGTTAAGAAAATAGGGCATTTCCTCTTATTGAAAGCCAGACTATTTCCATTTCTTTTTAAAACTTGTAAAAGACAAAGTTTGATCAATCCTGCATAGTATGACATGCATTTACTTTTATTTTAAAAGTGGATTATCATTTTAGTAGCTGTGCACTCTAGCTGATGACCTTAAGCTACTGTCCAGAGTGTTTAATTATTATTAAGACAAGGTACATATACTTTATTCAGTATGTTAATTGAAGAAACATGTCCTTAATCCAAGAGTATACTAAAAAGTCTTATCTTCAAGTGTTTAGTAGTGTTTTCTTTGGCAATTTACATGACGGACAAAACGTTCCCCTCCGTAACTTCCCCTCCGTAACACTACCACCCTTGACATTTAGCTATACAGAGAAACAGCATTGACAGATAGTATTTTTCTTTTCATAATTTTAGATTGTCATCTAGTTGAGAAATAAGAAAAATCAAAAGCAAGCCTTTAAGATATTGCAACTTCAGAGAGTTTTCAAGATGAAAAATGTCAGCAAAAAATTGCATATTTTCTGTTCCCCTCCGTAACACAAACTATTTTTCCTGCTGGTCTATGCAGAAATATGTGAAATGTTATTTAGTCATACTCTATTTGTAGTACATATGGGTCTGTATGATATCATGAACAAAGTGCAGAAATTGATTTCATAATTACATAGTAACAGTCAATTAAAATAGTTTGTCTTCCCCTCCGTAACATTTCAAATACCGTGAAATGACCCTATATTCTGATTATTACTAACCTGAGTTCTTTACATGAGAGTTAATTACATGTACATGTAGCTACATCAGTCACAGACTGGTTTGGTATATTCTGATTATTACTAACCTTAGTTCTTGACATGAGAGTACAATGTAGCTACAGTACATCAGTCACAGACTGGTTTGGTATATTCTGATTATTACTAACCTGAGTTCTTGACATGAGAGTTAATTACATGAACATGTAGCTACATCAGTCACAGACTGGTTTGGTATATTCTGATTATTACTAACCTGAGTTCTTGACATGAGAGTTAATTACATGTACATGTAGCTACATCAGTCACAGACTCAGGTTTGGTATATTCTGATTATTACTAACCTGAGTTCTTGACATGAGAGTAGCTACATCAGTCACAGACTGGTTTGGAATATTCTTGGACACGTGACAATCATAGTTTGGTGTGGGTTCCATGCACGGCACTTCGCCTGTTTGCCTTGTTGTTACTGGCTTTACTCTACCTTTCACAATCTGCAACCAATTAAACAGAGAAATCATCATCATGATCATCATTGCCATGCATCACAATAATAATTTAAGAAGAAGAAAATCATGTACTGTACATACATGTACATGTACATACATGTATTAGTATACATACATACATTTGCAAAAATTCTGGCCGCTATGAAATATCAATATATCAATATATCGGGTGCATTATGGGTAATTAAATAATACTATGTTGAGTTTTCTAACAAAATATGAAGCAAAACAACAAACATATGACTAAAATAAACATTATACTAAATATTTCTACTAACTTTGCTGGCGTCAGCCCGCTTTAAGGGGAATTTTCGATTATTTAATTACCCATAATGCACCCGATATATTGATATTTCGTAGCAGCCAGAATTTGTGCAAATGACTGTATTATATATAATATGTACATGTACTGGATATAAGAAGTCATTTAAATTCTTGTAGTACTGTATTAGTTAATATGTGTCTGAGTTCGAATCATGTTTTTATATTAAGCGCCCCCTCAATTAAACAACCTCCCTCATTTAAGTGGCCCCCTTTGAAATTATTGAAATTATAAATAATTTGAAATTATAAATAAGCGCCCAGGGCGCTTATTCGAGGAAATATGGTAATAACTTACCCTAAACACTACCAAAAAGATTGTCCACGAGTTTGGCCACACAGACACACTCTTTAAACAAAGATCTGGACACCTCCATAATGACACACCCATTTTACAATCACCAAGAGTACTGTTATCACCTTGACAACACAGCCCTTGTTTACAGTATTCCTTGACCTTTGAGCTGTAATACTCAGCCGTAAAGGCCAGACATTCTGCCAGCTCTTTAGCAGACCTTCCTCCATCTTTCATTTCTGTACGTTTGGTTTGGAACTCTTGCTCTAGTACAGGATTGTCAACTTTGAACATTTTTGAAATGTTGAAGCTACGATCGATTTCTCCTGCCTCCCATGTGACATGGTTGATGGAATTGATGAGGTCTTTGCCTTCTCTAGAATCTAGTGTTAATTCTTGTTGACAATCTGAGGAAAATAAAGGTTTATTCATTCATAATTAATACTTTCAGTAACTTTATACATTCATGACTAATTTTGCAAAATCTTACCAGAAACCATATATATATAGATCTATAATTATTCTAATATGTCCATTTATTAAATGACCGAGTATCTCGAAGCCTGGTATCTAGCAAATCAAGCAATTTGATTGGTTAGATTCTTTCTCGGACCGGTCTAGATTCTCCCGTAATAACCGGTCCGCACATGCATCTTAAAAATCTGTAAATATTGTTTCTATCATATGGTTTCGAGTGAAATTTGGAAGAAATGTGAACTCGTGGGTTTTCAAAGAGCTCAAATTTCACTCCTAATAATATATGAAAAACATTTTAAAACAAAACATTAGGAGTATTTCACTGAAAAACACCAAAATTCGCTCAATGGCGACGTGATGATAGCGACAGTAGCACGCGCACTGTTTCAACTACAATTTTATTCAAAACACAACAGAATCCTCAACTTTCTTGCCATTTTCTTCACCATTCTTGTTCTTTTTTATCAAAAATCCATAGTTCCTCGGTGTATCACAATATTTTCAACACCAAAGTCGAGGAAAAGTTTGATTTTAAGATGTTTTAGTTATTCAGCATCGAGCTAGAAATATGTCGCTTCACACGCTTTCTTGTCAAACGTTTTCAAATAAGTTTTGCAGTAAAAATACTGGGAAGCCATTCTAGTGTAAGGCTTGTAAGATGCAAATTAAAGGGCAAGTTTCATGGAAATTTTTTTTTTCTAAAAATGATTTGTTTAGTATTATATAATAAAGAACACAGGCCTAAAGCAATATGGAGAGAACCAAATCAATATGGAGATAAAAGCTTACTAGTCTTACTCTAAGAATTACCAGCTCTAAGCCAATCAGCATCTTTCATTTTGAGACGAGTTTGACCTCAGTAACATTACTGTAAATCAACCAATGGCTCATGACCTTTGTGGTAAGAATTACCACTAGCAGTAATGTTACCACTAGAGGACGCCACATGTTTACAAGATATTGTTTCAAATGAGTAGAACAATGCACGAAACGTAAACGATATCACTAAAATAGCACAGGAATTCAAGCTAAGTCGATTTTGGCGTAAAAATCAAATATCGCGGATTTGCTCTTCTCTCCGCTGCGGTTTTACGTTAATTGCCGTTACCAAGAACGTTTCCGTTTATCTGTCATTACACTGACAAACTAAACATGCAGGTCTGATAATCATGTAAATGTTGATAAAAAGAAATATTTGCAAGTCATATCGATCGAATATGTTTATTTTAATTCCAACAAATGTGTTTGCATATACACATTTGCATACTTAACGATTTAATTTCAAAAATTATTATCAGAAACGAAGAAACGTAAATCGATCCCCGCGCCATTTATTTTCGCGCCATTTTAGTTATTTTGGTAATTTTAATACATGGAAAATTAATCATAAAATTTTAACGATAAGCGATTTATTCTTTGAACATTCGAGTTCCGTCAATGCTCTAGTCACTTTTACTAATGTACGTACCTACCGCCGATTAATCGAAATGTTCGTTCCAAAATATTGTGCACGTGGACCTCCTTGTGAACGTCTAACAAGTACACCAAATTAAGATGCTTTATTCCATGTAAGAGTTTTAGAGATACAAATACCTTGCTGCTTTTCAAATCGTCTTTTTCTCCATCTGCAACACGTGCTCGCTCGATGAAAAGTACGTACGTATGTGTTTGTTATGAAATACATCTAGTTGACTTTCACTGGAAAACTTGGCTCTTCATTCCAAAGGCACAACAAAAACATCGACTTAAAGAGCGATATCATTATACGACCAGCAAGAATTATTTCAAGGAATGATTAAAACACTTAAATTGGCGCTTTGTGTGTTGCCACATAAACCATATGCATAAACCATCTCAAGTCAGTCCGTATTGCAGTGTCGAATTTCACATTTACCCGTGCAGTGTGTCACGCTCGATGTCATGAAGTTAATTTATTTTGTGTCTCATACCTGAAATAATGTTTCCATGTGCCCAGAATCTTTCTTAATCAATGATCGGTTAAGTTCCTATATTTCTGTACTACTTAGTACCATTATTAGTCGATTTTGTCACCAACGCAAATTAAGACGGTGTCACGCGGCTAGTGTTTGTCGAAAGTATAAAGTAAGCCTTACTGTGAAGACATCTTCTTATTGGATGCTTTGTAGTAAGGTTACTACTAAATCCGTATCTGTTTGTTCCCTTCGATCTGACAAGAGTAACTATGTATATTCCAATCTAAATAATTATTTTATTAGTCTTCGTGCGATGCTATTTCCTATATCGTTACATTTATGCACAGTGGAAGGCAAATTGTCTTTATTCTGCCGACACGCCTGGTAACATTACTTTAAAAGCGTGCTTGTACCGAGATGCGCTTTGAAAACGATTGCCAGTAGCGCTCTGAAGGAAAGACGTTAAGCATTGTAGGTTAGAACAGGTATATCAGTCGCAATAAAGAGCTCAAGGTTTTTGTCATTAGTAGTGATAGTTGTAGTTGAAGTATTATATGTATACACTTGAAGCATAGTTAGTAGAGTATGCTTGAAACTATGCTTGAAGTAACCGTTTTACTGGTCTTTAGTAATTCTTACTGTCAAGACCTTTTCTGATTCGACGGTCGACAGTAACATTACCCAACTTGAAAGCTAATACCGGTAAGCGAGACAGAATGGTGACTATACTTATTATTCTCGGCATTTATTAGAGAAATTGGTGGATAATATATTCTGAAATATCTCAAGGATCGCAGCGTTCGAAGAAAAAAGTGTTCTGCAACCTTGCAATCGTTAAAAAATTATTATTCGATCTCTACGATCGTTGTGATCCTTTAAATGATTGTGATTGAGAAATTGTAATAAAAACCAACGATCGCAAGGATCCCGTTTTCTGCGATCGTTGCGATTATATGGAAACCAGGCTAATTTAGCATGTACAGAGAGACCTGAGAGACCGCTCATACTGTTGATGTATTTACACACTTGAAGTAACATTACTGGTCCGGCTGAGTAATTCTTACTGTCAAGACCTTTTCTGATTCGACGGTCGACAGTAACATTACCCATCTCAGTGAACGCATTTTTCCCCTCGATTTACGCTCTTTACACTGAAACGGCATTTTATAAGACAAAAGAAAAACGCCGTTTTAGTGTGGACGGAAGGCCTAACCCCTTTGTCTAAAGGCCCCTGCAAACCTGACCAGAATCGGCACTAAAACGATAGCAACGATGGCAGAAAACGGTGTTTTGCGATCTTTGCGATCGTTGGTTTTTTATTACAATTTCTCAATCACAATCATTTAAGGGATCGCAATTATCACAACGATCGTAGAGATCGAATAATAATTTTTTAACGATTGCAAGGTTGCAGAACACTTTTTTCTTCGAACGCTGCGATCCTTGAGATATTTCAGAATATATTATCCACCAATTTCTCTAATAAATGCCGAGAATAATAAGTATAGTCACCATTCTGTCTCGCTTACCGGTATTAGCTTTCAAGTTGGGTAATGTTACTGTCGACCGTCGAATCAGAAAAGGTCTTGACAGTAAGAATTACTAAAGACCAGTAAAACGGTTACTTCAAGCATAGTTTCAAGCATACTCTACTAACTATGCTTCAAGTGTATACATATAATACTTCAACTACAACTATCACTACTAATGACAAAAACCTTGAGCTCTTTATTGCGACTGATATACCTGTTCTAACCTACAATGCTTAACGTCTTTCCTTCAGAGCGCTACTGGCAATCGTTTTCAAAGCGCATCTCGGTACAAGCACGCTTTTAAAGTAATGTTACCAGGCGTGTCGGCAGAATAAAGACAATTTGCCTTCCACTGTGCATAAATGTAACGATATAGGAAATAGCATCGCACGAAGACTAATAAAATAATTATTTAGATTGGAATATACATAGTTACTCTTGTCAGATCGAAGGGAACAAACAGATACGGATTTAGTAGTAACCTTACTACAAAGCATCCAATAAGAAGATGTCTTCACAGTAAGGCTTACTTTATACTTTCGACAAACACTAGCCGCGTGACACCGTCTTAATTTGCGTTGGTGACAAAATCGACTAATAATGGTACTAAGTAGTACAGAAATATAGGAACTTAACCGATCATTGATTAAGAAAGATTCTGGGCACATGGAAACATTATTTCAGGTATGAGACACAAAATAAATTAACTTCATGACATCGAGCGTGACACACTGCACGGGTAAATGTGAAATTCGACACTGCAACACGGACTGACTTGAGATGGTTTATGCATATGGTTTATGTGGCAACACACAAAGCGCCAATTTAAGTGTTTTAATCATTCCTTGAAATAATTCTTGCTGGTCGTATAATGATATCGCTCTTTAAGTCGATGTTTTTGTTGTGCCTTTGGAATGAAGAGCCAAGTTTTCCAGTGAAAGTCAACTAGATGTATTTCATAACAAACACATACGTACTTTTCATCGAGCACGTGTTGCAGATGGAGAAAAAGACGATTTGAAAAGCAGCAAGGTATTTGTATCTCTAAAACTCTTACATGGAATAAAGCATCTTAATTTGGTGTACTTGTTAGACGTTCACAAGGAGGTCCACGTGCACAATATTTTGGAACGAACATTTCGATTAATCGGCGGTAGGTACGTACATTAGTAAAAGTGACTAGAGCATTGACGGAACTCGAATGTTCAAAGAATAAATCGCTTATCGTTAAAATTTTATGATTAATTTTCCATGTATTAAAATTACCAAAATAACTAAAATGGCGCGAAAATAAATGGCGCGGGGATCGATTTACGTTTCTTCGTTTCTGATAATAATTTTTGAAATTAAATCGTTAAGTATGCAAATGTGTATATGCAAACACATTTGTTGGAATTAAAATAAACATATTCGATCGATATGACTTGCAAATATTTCTTTTTATCAACATTTACATGATTATCAGACCTGCATGTTTAGTTTGTCAGTGTAATGACAGATAAACGGAAACGTTCTTGGTAACGGCAATTAACGTAAAACCGCAGCGGAGAGAAGAGCAAATCCACGATATTTGATTTTTACGCCAAAATCGACTTAGCTTGAATTCCTGTGCTATTTTAGTGATATCGTTTACGTTTCGTGCATTGTTCTACTCATTTGAAACAATATCTTGTAAACATGTGGCGTCCTCTAGTGGTAACATTACTGCTAGTGGTAATTCTTACCACAAAGGTCATGAGCCATTGGTTGATTTACAGTAATGTTACTGAGGTCAAACTCGTCTCAAAATGAAAGATGCTGATTGGCTTAGAGCTGGTAATTCTTAGAGTAAGACTAGTAAGCTTTTATCTCCATATTGATTTGGTTCTCTCCATATTGCTTTAGGCCTGTGTTAAAGGTAATATACTATAACTAAACTTATTTGCAAGAAAATCTATTTTCAAGAACGAATTTATTTTCTGAAGTTTCACTAATCGGAATTCGAATTTCCCGCTCGTGTGACGTCATGGGGGTCCAGTATCACCCTTATTGCTCTCTTCAGACTCACGTTAACCCTCTATGATTTCTAAATCATTTCCCAAATAAAGAATTTCGAGTGAACTCGGACTTGAAGACTCGTCCGCCATGTTAACTTCAAGCCGGCTGCGTTCAGTGCGTTGGATTGACCCCCATGACGTCACTTCCGCTTCTTGCTGGTTTTCTCGATTTCCGTTGTTACGATGCTTTTTCGATTATTTCCAAAAGAGTATTCAAGTTATTATTTTAACTATTTATTAGTGAGACCAATTACTATCATTTGATATAATTTCCAGCTTTTTGACAACACCCATGAAACTTGCCCTTTAAATGAGTTAATATTTAGTTTACTAAAATGGTCATATAATAAAACTCTTATTAACTGAGCTTGGTCGGTCTGTACAGGAAAATCTTGACCTCGGTCGAGGTACAGACCTTGCTGAGCTCGGTCTGTACTTTCACGACCTCGGTCAAGATTTTCCTGTACAGACCTCCCGCTCGGTTAATACGACCTAATTATAGTCACGTACATTGTATATATATGTACATACACTATGTCAAATGATGTTCACAAAACTATGGTTCAACTTAGCTAGTTTTTCATCTTTTCCCAATCATTGAATTTACAATATGTACATGTATTATATCATATTAAATTCCTGGTTATTATGAGGAGAATGTAGGTCATAAACTGGATCTACAAGTAGGGTTTAAAGCGTGACATACCTTCACTTAACAGTCTCTTTTTTCTTGGTATTGTGTATTTTTTAAGCCCGCATCCTTGAGAACTACTTTGACCCAATTCATCCACCATGATTAATCTACTAAACAGGAACACACAATCATTAAATACTCTACTAGAGTGGTGCCACAGCAGCTGGTATATTACATTACATTACTGCGAAGTATTTAAAGTAATAGTTAATGCTATACCAAGGGGCATGTTGATGATACATGTATATATGGGGGGTCAGAAAATTCAAGATCATTCAAAAACTTGTGTACTGGTCAACAGATCCCCTCGCCATTAATACCCCAGTATATCAGTATATCAGTATATCCCACTACACATGGGAATTGTACACCATATAATTTTATAACATAACTATAATGTAACATGTGCATTGATTGGCCAAAGGATGTATATTCCGTGTGAGAACACATAGCAATTGTATTTTATAAACAAAATATAAAACTTGGCAGCTGTGCTCTATTGAATTATAGAAGCACTTGGGAATTGAAAGAAGACTCGAGAAGTGCAAGAAGCACTTGGCTACACCTCGGCTATGCCTCGTGCTTCTCCTAACACTTATATCATCTTCTTCCAATTCCGACATGCTTAACTAATATTAACTCGATAGAGCATGCTGCCTCGTTTTCTATTTCTTCAGTAACACTCTATTTATAAATGAAAAATCAAAAAAGGAAAACAGCAGTTACAGAAACATGAAACCGCACATGAGCAAATAATTCTCAAAGCAGACATGTACTACATTGTACATATTGTTGGTATGTATTATGCAGGGTTTGATTGGTGGCAACACAAAATTATGCAATTCTCAAAATATTCTACAAAACAAATCTAATCCATAAATGCAGTGCGTCACTTGAGAACAGTGACACCACTCACACCACATTTTGAAGTCATCTGACATATCATGCCATCATGTATAAGAGTACAAGCACGGGTTCGGGTCTTTTTATTATATTATTGTATTTAGTACTTACCATAATTTAGTATATATTGTAACAGTCTAGTCGCATAATTTGATCCAATTCAGATGTTAATTTGTGCGAAACAAGTATATACAGCTTATTTGACATTTTAGTGTGTAGTATGGCTGGATATTTTTACGAGTCTGCAGTATTTTGTCGAGCCCGTAGGGCGAGACAAAATACAAAGACGAGTAAAAATTTCCAGTCTTACTCCACACTAAAATGTTAAATAAGTTATTTATTATCCAACCCTTTTGTGATGCGAAAAATACACTCATCCCGTGAAGGATATTTATATAAAAGTGCGCGCGCGAAATAGACGAGTAAAAATATCGCTGGATATTTTTACTCGCTCCAGTCCTACTTGCGCGATATTTTTACTCGTCTATGTGTAGTTGGATAATAACATTAATTATTATTGTTATTATTATTACTACATGTGTATTATTATTAAGCTTATTATTAATTTCAATTCTGAATTCGATATATGCATGCATGAGTGACTTACTTTTAAAAGCTTATTTGTTTACTTAAATATTTGAAATTTAATCGATTATCTATTCGTTCACGTTATCTTAATTAAGCTTAACTTAAATAAAGTTGAAATCGATCACCATCACTCACAGGTGATAATGTCAATAATAATCTTGAAGGATTTAAATTGATTGCTTTATTTCCTGTCGCCGTAGAAAACATTCTTACTGTACTCTGGTAAAATAATAACGTTGATGAATCACAGAGAATACTAGGCAGTTTTTCGCTCGTTCGATGTCATGCAGCTTCGAAGTTCGATGATGCAAACCTGCACACGTACACAACGACACTAGTCACGCTTCAGTAAAACAGAATTTAAAGCTGAAGCATTAAAGTATGATGAACCTAGGTTTAAAATGATTCAAAAAGAACTGCAATAGCTGGAAGACACTGAAGGGGAGATCTGGCAATTGTGGGTAGAAGATCGCTGAGTTTAACACAAACAAAATAGTCCAAACTCCTCGATCAACAACCACACACTGTCACGACATTTTTACAACCCGGGACTACAACATTCCCATTATATTTACAAATATCCCAAGTCAGTTCAACATATCTGTGTAAACGCCACTGACAGTGAAAGGAGTATTATACAGAGTCATCAGTGCAAAAAAATATTGATTTTAAAACGAGGTCAGCTGCCGAGTTTGAATCCAAAATGGCGTTCGGTCACAAAAGCTGCAATCAACCATAAAAATATGCCTCAAAACACCACCAACCTTTAATTCTTAACTCCGTTTATGGTGACTCACCTTTGTGGTTGATCCTTGGACTACCATTACTTGTTGTTTAGGGACTAAAATAAGCGGCTTTTTTAGCCAGTAGCAGGACGACAACAGTGCAAGTTTGCATCTGAATGAAAACATTGAAAGTGACATATATCGATGACGTCACTCTTCTAATCGCGCGCGAAAAAGCGCACCAAATATAATTTTTGAAAAAAACTAATGGGTGTTATTTCTAACAGATCATTTCAAAAATAGCGAGTCAACATTCGGGAAAGCTGTGTAGCGGAAACACATTTTTAGTTTTCGGGATATGTCAAAAAATAATAGCTCCGCGCTAATTCGTATCCCCGTTATCAGTCGAACACCGGCTAAATCACCGAATCTCTAGCCTGAGAAAATAACCGCCTCTCATCGCGTTTAGTTTATCTTAGAGCTATATATGCTAACATAATATACCTCAGTCTGACCAACCGTCGTACGCGCACAGTCAGAAGTGAATGAATGAATAAACGAATGAATTTAGTGACGTGTCAAGCCGGCTAGCATGACTGCCGTATACCTGTTTAAAAAGCAGGTATACTAATTGTTCGGCGTAAATAATCGAACGCGTTCGGTAATCGAACTCAATCCAACTACAATCGTTCGATTAATTTGGATTGTGTTCCGCAATCGAACATAATCAGCTTTGCAGTTTTTCCGCTCTGTCGAACTCATATAAGTGGGTACTGTAGCATGATTAGCCGGGCTTCATATCGTGAGAGAATGGGTACGAACCCTAAATATTGTAATAATCAACACAAGACCAACACAAGACCCACATAGCCCAAACGAGCACATCGAGTTAAACAAAAACCCAATGTTTCGTGTTAATCGGATCAATATTGAACGACTTACGGCCAATCAAAAATAATGGAATTTTCAAAGAAATATTAATGTATGGATTGCAGGCCAACTGTCCGCTGCTCCATACATTTCTTTGTAAATTCTAGCATATTTGAATGGCCGTAAGTCGTTCAATATTGACCTGATTAACTCCAAACTTTAGTTTTTGCTTAACTCGATGTGCTCTTTCTGACTATGTGGATCTTGTGTTCATTATAACAATATTTAGGGTTTCGTACCCAGTCTCTCACGATATGAAACCCGGCAATGGGTGTGTCCCGCTACACCTGTACTGTAGCATGATAGTAAGTGGTAGGGGTGTGTACCGCTACACCTGTACTGTAGCATGATAGTAAGTGGTATGGGTGTGTACCGCTACACCTGTACTGTAGCATGATAGTAAGTGGTAGGGGTGTTTACCGCTACACCTGTACTGTAGCATGATAGTAAGTGGTAGGGGTGTGTACCGCTACACCTGTACTGTAGCATGATAGTAAGTGGAAGGGGTGTATACCGCTACACCTGTACTGTAGCATGATAGTAAGTGGTAGGGGTGTGTACCGCTACACCTGTACTGTAGCATGATAGTAAGTGGAAGGGGTGTATACCGCTACACCTGTACTGTAGTATGATAGTAAGTGGTATTGGTGTGTACCTCTACACCTGTACTGTAGTATGCTAGTAAGTGGTAGGGGTGTGTACCGCTACACCTGTACTGTAGCTAGTAGGACAGTAGGTGGTATGGGTGTTAACCGCTACACCTGTACTGTAGTATGATAGTAAGTGGCATGAGTGTGTACCGCTACACCTGTACTGTAGTATGATAGTAAGTGGTAGGGGTGTGTACCGCTACACCTGTACTGTAGTATGATAGTAAGTGGTATGATAGTAAGTGGTATGGGTGTGTACCGCTACACCTGTACTTTAGAATGACAGGAAGTGGTATGGGTGTGTACCACTACACCTGTACTGTAGTATGATAGTAAGTGGTATGGGTGTGTACAATATTTAGGGTTTCGTACCCAGTCTCTCACGATATGAAACCCGGCAATGGGTGTGTACCTCTACACCTGTACTGTAGTATGATAGTAAGTGGTATGGGTCTGTACCTCTACACCTGTACTGTAGTATGATAGTAAGTGGTATGGGTGTGTACCTCTACACCTGTACTGTAGTATGATAGTAAGTGGTATTGGTGTACGTGTGTACCTCTAAACCTGTACTGTAGTATGCTAGTAAGTGGTATGGGTGTATACCGCTAAACCTGTACTGTAGCTAGTAGGACAGTAAAAATATAAGTGGTATGGGTGTTAACCGCTACACCTGTACTGTAGTATGATAGTAAGTGGTATGGGTGTGTACCGCTACACCTGTACTTTAGAATGACAGTTAGTGGTATGGGTGTGTACCACTACACCTGTACTGCAGTATGATAGTAAGTGGTATGGGTGTGTACCGCTACACCTGTACTGTAGTATGATAGTAAGTGGTATTGGTGTGTACCTCTACACCTGTACTGTAGTATGATAGTAAGTGGTTGGGGTGTGTACCGCTACACCTGTACTGTAGTATGATAGTAAGTGGTATGGGTGTGTACATCTACACCTGTACTGTAGTATGATAGTAAGTGGTATGGGTGTGTACCTCTACACCTGTGCTGTAGTATGATAGTAAGTGGTATGGGTGTGTACATCTACACCTGTACTGTAGTATGATAGTAAGTGGTATGGGTGTGTACCTCTACACCTGTACTGTAGTATGATAGTAAGTGGTATTGGTGTGTACCTCTACACCTGTACTGTAGTATGATAGTAAGTGGTATGGGTGTACCTGTGTACCTCTAAACCTGTACTGTAGTATGATAGTAAGTGGTATGGGTGTATACCGCTAAACCTGTACTGTAGCTAGTAGGACAGTAAAAATATAAGTGGTATGGGTGTTAACCGCTACACCTGTACTGTAGTATGATAGTAAGTGGTATGGGTGTGTACCGCTACACCTGTACTTTAGAATGACAGTAAGTGGTATGGGTGTGTACCACTACACCTGTACTGCAGTATGATAGTAAGTGGAATGGGTGTGTACCGCTACACCTGTACTGTAGCTAGTAGGACAGTAGGTGGTATGGGTGTTAACCGCTACACCTGTACTGTAGTATGATATTAAGTGGTATGAGTGTGTACCGCTACACCTGTACTGTAGTATGATAGTAAGTGGTATGAGTGTGTACCGCTACACCTGTACTGTAGCATGATCGTAAATGGTAGGGGTGTGTACCGCTACACCTGTACTGTAGTATGATAGTAAGTGGTATCATAGTAAGTGGTATGGGTGTGTACCGCTACACCTGTACTGTAGCTAGTAGGACAGTAAGTGGTATGGGTGTTAACCGATACACCTGTACTGTAGTATGATAGTAAGTGGTATGGGTGTGTACCACTACACCTGTACTGTAGTATGACAGTAAGTGGTATGGGTGTGTACCACTACACCTGTACTGCAGTATGATAGTAAGTGGTATGGGTGTGTACCTCTACACCTGTACTGTAGTATGATAGTAAGTGGTATGGGTGTGTACAATATTTAGGGTTTCGTACCCAGTCTCTCACGATATGAAACCCGGCAATGGGTGTGTACCGCTACACCTGTACTGTAGTATGATAGTAAGTGGTATGGGTGTGTACAATATTTAGGGTTTCATACCCAGTCTCTCACGATATGAAACCCGGCAATGGGTGTTTACCGCTACACCTGTACTGTAGTATGATAGTAAGTGGTATGGGTGTTTACAATATTTAGGGTTTCATACCCAGTCTCTCACGATATGAAACCCGGCAATGGGTGTGTACCGCTACACCTGTACTGTAGTATGATAGTAAGTGGTATGGATGTGTACAATATTTAGGGTTTCGTACCCAGTCTCTCACGATATGAAACCCGGCAATGGGTGTGCACCGCTACACCTGTACTGTAGTATGATAGTAAGTGGTATTGGTGTGTACCTCTACACCTGTACTGTAGTATGATAGTAAGTGGTATTGGTGTGTACCTCTACACCTGTACTGTAGTATGATAGTAAGTGGTAGGGGTGTGTACCGCTACACCTGTACTGTAGTATGATAGTAAGTGGTATGGGTGTGTACCACTACACCTATACTGTAGTATGATAGTAAATGGTATGGGTGTGTACCTCTACACCTGTACTGTAGTATGATAGTAAATGGTATGGGTGTGTACCTCTACACCTGTACTGTAGTATGATAGTAAGTGGTATGGGTGTGTACCACTACACCTATACTGTAGTATGATAGTAAATGGTATGGGTGTGTACCTCTACACCTGTACTGTAGTATGATAGTAAGTGGTATGGGTGTGTACCACTACACCTATACTGTAGTATGATAGTAAATGGTATGGGTGTGTACCTCTACACCTGTACTGTAGTATGATAGTAAATGGTATGGGTGTGTACCTCTACACCTATACTGTAGTATGATAGTAAATGGTATGGGTGTGTACCTCTACACCGGTACTGTAGTATGATAGTAAGTGGTAGGGGTGTGTACCGCTACACCTGTACTGTAGTATGATAGTAAGTGGTAGGGGTGTGTACCGCTACACCTGTACTCTAGTATGATAGTAAGTGGTATGGGTGTGTACCTCTACACCTGTACTGTAGTATGATAGTAAGTGGTATTGGTGTGTACCTCTACACCTGTACTGTAGTATGATAGTAAGTGGTATTGGTGTGTACCTCTACACCTATACTGTAGTATGATAGTAAATGGTATGGGTGTGTACCTCTACACCTGTACTGTAGTATGATAGTAAGTGGTATGGGTGTGTACCACTACACCTATACTGTAGTATGATAGTAAATGGTATGGGTGTGTACCTCTACACCTGTACTGTAGTATGATAGTAAGTGGTATGGGTGTGTCCCGCTACACCTGTACTGTAGTATGATAGTAAGTGGTATGGGTGTGTACCTCTACACCTGTACTGTAGTATGATAGTAAGTGGTATTGGTGTGTACCTCTACACCTGTACTGTAGTATGATAGTAAGTGGTATGGGTGTGTACCACTACACCTATACTGTAGTATGATAGTAAATGGTATGGGTGTGTACCTCTACACCTGTACTGTAGTATGATAGTAAGTGGTATTGGTGTGTACCTCTACACCTGTACTGTAGTTTGATAGTAAGTGGTATTGGTGTGTACCTCTACACCTGTACTGTAGTATGATAGTAAGTGGTATGGGTGTATACCGCTAAACCTGTACTGTAGCATAATAATAATAATAATAATAATAATAATGATAATAATAATAATAATAATAATAATAAAACTTTATTTCTACACGGTGTCACATCATTAAAATAAATGCTCTAATTCCTGAGAGCCGTGTTACATTGTAATAATAAATATATAATGAATAGTAATTATTCTATAAACAACTTTTAAAACTAGCAAGGCTAGGGGATTCTCGCTTATTTAATTTAGTGGCAGAGAATTCCAGGCAACTGCTCCACTGTAACAGAAACTTTGTTTAAACAAATTTGGTTTCGGTTGGGGTAGTTTCAGGTTGGAGTGACATCCACGGAGATTATATTCGTGACTGCCGGAAACATTTTGGAACATATCAGATAAATAAATCGGCATTTCACAGTTCAAAATTTTGTACATGGTTGTCACTTTCTAATTGATCCGTCTGGTTTCTAGGTTTCTAGCATGATAGTAAGTGGTAGGGGTGTGAAACGCTACACCTGTACTGCATGTAGTATGATAGTAAGTGGTATGAGAGTGTATCGCTACACCTTTACTGTAGTATGATAGTAAGTGGTAGGGGTGTGTACCGCTACACCTGTACTGCATGTAGTATGATAGTAAGTGGTATGAGAGTGTACCGCTACACCTTTACTGTAGTATGATAGTAAGTGGTATGAGTGTGTACCGCTACACCTGTATTGTAGTATGATATTGAAGTGGTATGAGTGTGTACCGCTACACCTGTACTGCATGTAGCATGATAGTAAATGGTAGGGATGTGTACCGCTACACCTGTACTGTAGTATGATAGTAAGTGGAATGAGTGTGTACCGCTACACCTGTACTTTAGAATGACAGTAAGTGGTATGGATGTGTACCACTACACCTTTACTGTAGTATGATAGTAAGTGGTATGGGTGTGTAACTCTACACCGGTACTGTAGTATGATAGTAAGTGGTATGGGTGTGTACCTCTACACCGGTACTGTAGTATGATAGTAAGTGGTATGGGTGTGTACAATATTTAGGAATTCGTACCCAGTCTCTCACGATATGAAACCCGGCAATGGGTGCATACCGCTACACCTGTACTGTAGCATGATAGTATGTGGTAGGAGTGTGTACCGCTACACATGTACTGTAGTATGATAGTAAGTGGTATGGGTGTATTCCGCTACACCTGTACTGTAGCATGATAGTAAGTGGTAGGAGTGTGTACCGCTACACCTGTACTGTAGTATGATAGTAAGTGGTATGGGTGTATACCGCTACACCTGTACTGTAGGATGATAGTAAGTGGTAGGGGTGTGTACCGCTACACCTGTACTGTAGTATGATAGTGTAAGTGGTATGGGTGTATACCGCTACACCTGTACTGTAGCATGATAGTAAGTGGTAGGGGTGTTAACCGCTACACCTGTACTGTAGTATGATATTAAGTGGTATGAGTGTGTACCGCTACACCTGTACTTTAGAATGACAGTAAGTGGTATGGATGTGTACCACTACACCTGTACTGTAGTATGATAGTAAGTGGTATGGGTGTGTACCTCTACACCTGTACTGTAGTATGATAGTAAGTGGTATGGGTGTGTACAATATTTAGGGATTCGTACCCAGTCTCTCACGATATGAAACCCGGAAATGGGTGTATACCGCTACACTTGTACTGTAGCATGATAGTAAGTGGTATGGGTGTGTACCGCTACACCTGTACTGTAGTATGATAGTTAGTGGTAGGGGTGTGTACCGCTACACCTGTACTGTAGCATGATAGTAAGTGGTAGGGGTGTGTACCGCTACACCTGTACTGTAGTATGATAGTAAGTGGTATTGGTGTGTACCTCTACACCTGTACTGTAGCATGATAGTAAGTGGTATGGGTGTGTACCGCTACACCTGTACTGTAGCATGATAGTAAGTGGTAGGGGTGTGTACCGCTACACCTCTACTGGTAGTATGATAGTAAGTGGTATGGGTGTATTCCGCTACACCCATACTGTAGCATGATAGTAAGTGGTAGGAGTGTGTACCGCTACACCTGTACTGTAGTATGATAGTAAGTGGTATTGGTGTGTACCTCTACACCTGTACTGTAGGATGATAGTAAGTGGTATGGGTGTATACCGCTACACCTGTACTGTAGGATGATAGTAAGTGGTATGGGTGTGTACCGCTACACCTGTACTGTAGTATGATAGTGTAAGTGGTATGGGTGTGTACCACTACACCTGTACTGTAGTATGATAGTAAGTGGTATGGGTGTGTACCGCTACACCTGTACTGTAGCATGATAGTAAGTGGTAGGAGTGTGTACCGCTACACCTTTACTGTAGTATGATAGTAAGTGGTATGAGTGTGTACCGCTACACCTGTATTGTAGTATGATATTGAAGTGGTATGAGTGTGTACCGCTACACCTGTACTGCATGTAGCATGATAGTAAATGGTAGGGATGTGTACCGCTACACCTGTACTGTAGTATGATAGTAAGTGGAATGAGTGTGTACCGCTACACCTGTACTTTAGAATGACAGTAAGTGGTATGGATGTGTACCTCTACACCGGTACTGTAGTATGATAGTAAGTGGTATGGGTGTGTACCTCTACACCGATACTGTAGTATGATAGTAAGTGGTATGGGTGTGTACAATATTTAGGAATTCGTACCCAGTCTCTCACGATGTGAAACCCGGCAATGGGTGCATACCGCTACACCTGTACTGTAGCATGATAGTATGTGGTAGGAGTGTGTACCGCTACACATGATTGTACTGTAGTATGATAGTAAGTGGTATGGGTGTATTCCGCTACACCTGTACTGTAGCATGATAGTAAGTGGTAGGAGTGTGTACCGCTACACCTGTACTGTAGTATGATAGTAAGTGGTATGGGTGTATACCGCTACACCTGTACTGTAGGATGATAGTAAGTGGTAGGGGTTTGTACCGCTACACCTGTACTGTAGTATGATAGTGTAAGTGGTATGGGTGTGTACCACTACACCTGTACTGTAGTATGATAGTAAGTGATATGGGAGTATACCGCTACACCTGTACTGTAGTATGATAGTAAGTGATATGGGAGTATACCGCTACACCTGTACTGTAGTATGATAATAATTGGTATGGGTGTATACCGCTACACCTGTACTGTAGCATGATAGTAAGTGGTATGGGTGTGTACCGCTACACCTGTACTGTAGTATGATAGTAAGTGGTAGGGGTGTGTACCGCTACACCTGTACTGTAGTATGATAGTAAGTGGTATGGGTGTGTACCACTACACCTGTACTGTAGTATGATAGTAAGTGATATGACAGTAAGTGGTATGGGTGTGTACCGCTACATCTGTACTGTAGCTAGTAGGACAGTAAGTGATATGGGTGTTAACCGCTACACCTGTAATGTAGTATGATAGTAAGTGGTATGGGTGTGTACCCCTACACCTGTATTTGTAGTATGATACTGAAGTGGTATGGGTGTGTACCACTACACCTGTACTGCATGTAGCATGATAGTAAATATTAGGGGTGTGTACCGCTACACGTCCTGTACTGTAATATGATTGTAAGTGATATGATAGTAAGTGGTATGGGTGTGTACCGCTACACCTGTACTGTAGCTAGTAGGACAGTAAGTGATATGGGTGTCAACCGCTACACCTGTACTGTAGTATGATAGTAAGTGGTATGGGTGTGTACCGCTACACCTGTACTGTAGCTAGTAGGACAGTAAGTGATATGGGTGTCAACCGCTACACCTGTACTGTAGTATGCTAGTAAGTGGTAGGGGTGTGTACCGCTACACCTGTACTGTAGCTAGTAGGACAGTAAGTGATATGGGTGTCAACCGCTACACCTGTACTGTAGTATGATAGTAAGTGTTATGGGTGTGTACCGCTACACCAGTACTTTAGAATGACAGTAAGTGGTATGGGTGTGTATCTCTACACCTGTACTGTAGTATGATATTAAGTGGTATGGGTGTGTACAATATTGAGGGTTTCGTACCCAGTCTCTCACGATATGAAACCCGGCAATGGGTGTGTACCGCTACACCTGTACTGTAGTATGATAGTAAGTGGTATTGGTGTGTACCTCTACACCTGTACTGTAGTATGATAGTAAGTGGTATGGGTGTGTACCGCTACACCTGTACTGTAGTATGATAGTAAGTGGTATGGGTGTATACCGCTACACCTGTACTGTAGGATGATAGTAAGTGGTAGGGGTGTGTACCGCTACACCTGTACTGTAGTATGATAGTGTAAGTGGTATGGGTGTATACCGCTACACCTTTACTGTAGCATGATTTTAAGTGGTAGCGGTGTTAATCGCTACACCTGTACTGTAGTATGATATTAAGTGGTATGAGTGTGTACCGCTACACCTGTACTTTAGAATGACAGTAAGTGGTATGGATGTGTACCACTACACCTGTACTGTAGTATGATAGTAAGTGGTATGGGTGTGTACCGCTACACCTGTACTGTAGTATGATAATAAGTGGTATGGGTGTATACCGCTACACCTGTACTGTAGCATGATAGTAAGTGGTATGGGTGTGTACCGCTACACCTGTACTGTAGCTAGTAGGACAGTAAGTGATATGGGTGTCAACCGCTACACCTGTACTGTAGCATGATAGTAAGTGGTATGGGTGTGTACCGCTACACCTGTGCTGTAGCATGATAGTAAGTGGTAGGAGTGTGTACCGCTACACCTGTACTGTAGTATGATAGTAAGTGGTATTGGTGTGTACCTCTAAACCGGTACTGTAGGATGATAGTAAGTGGTATGGGTGAATACCGCTACACCTGTACTGTAGGATGATAGTAATTGGTAGGGGTGTGTACCGCTACACCTGTACTGTAGTATGATAGTGTAAGTGGTATGGCTGTGTACCACTACACCTCTACTGTAGTATGATAGTAAGTGATATGGGAGTATACAGCTAAACCTGTACTGTAGTATGATAGTAAGTGGTATGAGTGTATACCGCTACACCTGTATTTGTAGTATGATACTGAAGTGGTATGGGTGTGTACCACTACACCTGTACTGCATGTAGCATGATAGTAAATAGTAGGGGTGTGTACCGCTACACCTATGCTGTAGTATGATAGTAAGTGATATGATAGTAAGTGGTATGGGTGTGTACCGCTACACCTGTACTGTAGCTAGTAGGACAGTAAGTGATATGGGTGTCAACCACTACACCTTTACTGTAGTATGATAGTAAGTGGTATGGGTGTGTACCGCTACACCAGTACTTTAGAATGACAGTAAGTGGTATGGGTTTGTACCGCTACAACTGTACTGTAGTATGATAGTAAGTGGTATGGGTGTGTACCGCTACACCAGTACTTTAGAATGACAGTAAGTGGTATGGGTGTGTACCGCTACAACTGTACTGTAGTATGATAGTAAGTGGTATGGGTGTGTACAATATTTAGGGATTCGTACCCAGTCTCTCACGATATGAAACCCGGCAATGGGTGTATACCGCTACACCTGTACTGTAGCATGATAGTAAGTGGTATGGGTGTGTACCGCTACACCAGTACTTTAGAATGACAATAAGTGGTATGGGTTTGTACCACTACACCTGTACTGCAGTATGATAGTAAGTGGTATGGGTGTGTACAATATTGAGGGTTTCGTACCCCAGTCTCTCACGATATGAAACCCGGCAATGGGTGTGTACCGCTACACCTGTACTGTAGTATGATAGTAGGTGGTATTGGTGTGTACCTCTACACCTGTACTGTAGTATGATAGTAAGTGGTATGGGTGTGTACCGCTACACCTGTACTGTAGTATGATAGTAAGTGGTATGGGTGTGTACAATATTTAGGGATTCGTACCCAGTCTCTCACGATATGAAACCCGGCAATGGGTGTATACCGCTACACTTGTACTGTAGCATGATAGTAAGCGGTAGGGGTGTGTACCGCTACACCTTTACTGTAGTATGATAGTATGTACTGTAGTATGATAGTAAGTGGTATGGGTGTGTTCCGCTACACCTGTACTGTAGTATGATAGTAAGTGGTATGGGTGTGTACCGCTACACCTGTACTGTAGTATGATAGTAAGTGGTATTGGTGTGTACCTCTACACCTGTACTGTAGGATGATAGTAAGTGGTATGGGTGAATACCGCTACACCTGTACTGTAGGATGATAGTAATTGGTAGGGGTGTGTACCGCTACACCTGTACTGTAGTATGATAGTGTAACTGGTATGGCTGTGTACCACTACACCTCTACTGTAGTATGATAGTAAGTGATATGGGTGTGTACCGCTACACCTGTACTTTAGAATGACAGTAAGTGGTATGGATGTGTACCACTACACCTGTACTGTAGTATGATAGTAAGTGGTATGGGTGTGTACCTCACCTCCTGTACTGTAGTATGACAGTAAGTGCTTTGGGTGTGTACAATATTTAGGGATTCGTACCCAGTCTCTGACGATATGAAACCCGGCAATGGGTGTATACCGCTATACCTGTACTGTAGCATGATAGTAAGTGGTAGGGGTGTGTACCGCTACAGCTGTACTGTAGTATGACAGTAAATGGTTTGGGTGTATACCGCTACACCTGTACTGTAGCATGATATTAAGTGGTAGGGGTGTGTAGCGCTACACCTTTACTGTAGTATGATAGTAAGTGGTATGGGAGTATACCGCTACACCTGTACTGTAGCATGATAGTAAGTGGTAGGGGTGTGTACCGCTACACCTGTACTGTAGTATGAGAGTAAGTGGTATGAGTGTATACCGCTACACCTGTACTGTAGCATGATAGTAAGTAGTAGGGGTGTGTACCGCTACACCTGTACTGTAGTATGAGAGTAAGTGGTATGAGTGTGTACCGCTACACCTGTATTGTAGTATGATACTGAAGTGGTATGGGTGTGTACCACTACACCTGTATTGTAGTATGATACTGAAGTGGTATGGGTGTGTACCACTACACCTGTACTGCATGTAGCATGATAGCAAATGGTAGGTGTGTGTGCCGCTACACCTGTACTGTAGTATGATAGTAAGTCGTATGATAGTAAGTGGTATGGGTGTGTACCACTACACCTGTACTGTAGCTAGTAGGACAGTACGTGGTATGGGTGTTAACCGCTACACCTGTACTGTAGTATGATAGTAAGTGGTAATGGTGTGTACCTCTACACCTGTACTGTAGTATGCTAGTAAGTGATATGGGTGTGTACCGCTACACCTGTACTGTAGAATGATAGTAAGTGGTATGGGTGTGTACCTCTACACCTGTACTGTAGTATGCTAGTAAGTGATATGGGTTTGTACCGCTACACCTGTACTGTAGTATGATAGTAAGTGGTAATGGTGTGTACCTCTACACCTGTACTGTAGTATGCTAGTAAGTGATATGGGTGTGTACCGCTACACCTGTACTGTAGTATGATAGTAAGTGGTATGGGTGTATACCGCTACACCTGTACTGTAGCATAATAATAATAACTCAAGTATGTTAAGGCCTGGGTTTGACCTTATTTGACCTTGGACGTATAATTGACCGTTTCACGGCTAACAAAAAGCAGTTTCGAGTCATATTTACGTATTTTGTTGATTTTAATATTTTTTAAATTTTGGTTCAGATTTTGTGCTAGTCACGTGATTGATGACGTCATAGACTAAAGAAGCACTAATCCTTAAATGGGGTCCTGAATTTTGTAAGGTGGAAAATGTTTAATATCAAAATGAACTTAGCTTATAGTGCTGAATAATGTAGCGCTTAGACAGTTTGTACTTTCCCGTCAGGAAAAGAGATATTAATGAAAGACGTTTGTCACGTGACCTATTTTAGCATATATGTGCAAATATCTCCGTAAATAAATTATAATTTCCAATTGTCTAATCGTAGAGTCGTAGAGCTAGGTAATTGGGTTAATTTAGAAACATCGTCAATCCCTTATGTATGAAACTCGTAACCCCCGAGTGAAAACGAATTTTGACATATTATAATGACGTCATGTGATCACGTGATCACCCTAATCTCCACAACACAGTTAAGGTTACTTATCGCGATACATTCCATCGATGTGCCAAGTTTCGTTCTATTTGGTTGAGCTACCACGTTCAAAAACGAAAATCAGTAATTTTATCGATTTTTCTCCTGACCCAGGCCTTAACATACTTGAGAATAATAATAATAATAATAATAATAATAATAATAATAATAATAATAAAACTTTATCTCTACACGGTGTCACATCATTAAAATAAATGCTCTTCCTGAGAGCCGTGTTACATTGTAATAATAAATATATATAATGAATAGTGATTATTCTATAAACAACTTGTAAAACTAGCAAGGCTAGGGGATTCTCGCTTATTTAGTGGCAGAGAATTCCAGGCAACTGCTCCACTGTAACAAAAACTTTGTTTACAAAAAATTGTTTTCGTTTGGGGTAGTTTCAGGTTGGAGTGACATCCACGGAGATTATATTCGTGACTGCCGGAAACATTTTGGAACATATCAGATAAATAAATCGGCATTTCACAGTTCAAAATTTTGTACATGGTTGTCACTTTCTAATTGACCCGTCTGGTTTCTAGGTTTCTAGCATGGTAGTAAGTGGTAGGGGTGTGTACCGCTACACCTGTACTGTAGTATGATAGTAAGTGATATGGGAGTATACAGCTACACCTGTACTGTAGTATGATAGTAAGTGGTATGGGTGTGTACCGCTACTCCTGTACTTTAGAATGACAGTAAGTGGTATGGATGTGTAGCACTACACCTGTACTGTAGTATGATAGTAAGTGGTATGGGTGTGTACCTCTACACCTGTACTGTAGTATGATAGTAAGTGCTTTGGGTGTGTACAATATTTAGGGATTCGTACCCAGTCTCTCACGATATGAAACCCGGCAATGGGTGTATACCGCTATACCTATACTGTAGCATGATAGTAAGTGGTAGGGGTGTGTACCGCTACAGCTGTACTGTAGTATGACAGTAAGTGGTATGGGTGTATACCGCTACACCTGTATTGTAGCATGATAGTAAGTGGTATGGGTGTTAACCGCTACACCTGTACTGTAGTATGATAGTAAGTGGTATGGGAGTATACCGCTACACCTGTACTGTAGCATGATAGTAAGTGGTAGGGGTGTGTACCGCTACACCTGTACTGTAGTATGAGAGTAAGTGGTATGAGTGTATACCGCTACACCTGTACTGTAGCATGATAGTAAGTAGTAGGGGTGTGTACCGCTACACCTGTACTGTAGTATGAGAGTAAGTGGTAGGGGTGTGTACCGCTACACCTGTATTGTAGTATGATACTGAAGTGGTATGGGTGTGTACCACTACACCTGTATTGTAGTATGATACTAAAGTGGTATGGGTGTGTACCACTACACCTGTACTGCATGTAGCATGATAGTAAATGGTAGGTGTGTGTGCCGCTACACCTGTACTGTAGTATGATAGTAAGTGATATGATAGTAAGTGGTATGGGTGTGTACCGCTACACCTGTACTGTAGTATGATAGTAAGCGGTAATCGTGTGTACCTCTACACCTGCACTGTAGTATGCTAGTAAGTGGTATGGGTGTGTACCGCTACACCTGTACTGTAGTATGATAGTAAGCGGTAATCGTGTGTACCTCTACACCTGCACTGTAGTATGCTAGTAAGTGGTATGGGTGTGTACCGCTACACCTGTACTGTAGTATGCTAGTAAGTGGTATGGGTGTGTACCGCTACACCTGTACTGTAGTATGATAGTAAGTGGTATGGGTGTGTACCGCTACACCTGTACTGTAGTATGATAGTAAGTGGTATGGGTGTGTACCTCTACACCTGTACTGTAGTATGATAGTAAGTGGTATTGGTGTGTACCTCTACACCTGTACTGTAGTATGATAGTGTAAGTGGTATGGGTGTGTTTTTTCACCAATGTATAAGTATCCTAAGCATTTCATGATCCGCAAAGTAAATAACAAATTCCAGGAAACAGTTCAGGCCCGTAGCTGCATGGCATTTTCAAAAGGGGGTTCGTTCTCGTTACCGACATGAAGTATGCATGGTGTGCACCGAAAGTGCACTCGTCTAGGGGGGCAGTACGGGGGCATGCCCCCACGGAAAAATTTTTGAAATATAGGTCCTCTTAAACGGTATTTCCTGCAATTTCAAAGTACTTTCCATGCTCGAGGATCCAGCGGTTTTTGTTCGCGCTCCGAAGTCACCGGCCGAAACAACCCGCTGGATAAATTACCTGCTAGTACGAGTTCTGTGGCGTGATACGTATCTTGATTTTGATTGGCCCTCTTTTTGAGGGTAAAAAGAGGGCCAATCAAAACTCGACCATATTTTTCAAAGATAGCGTCCATGTTGACGGATGTTTTAAAGAAATGCATTTGCGTGATGCGATCGATCACGTACTCTAGTTTTTCCCCGGGATCGATTTCCTAAAGCCAGAACAGTTCTTGGACCTTCATGGTTCTCGAAGCGTTTAATTATCGTTTAAAAAAAAGGTGGAATGATATTTTGCACAGCTACCGACAGGATATGGCAAAAGCTTGATATTTTTGCTTGTGATATCCGATCCTTAGCGCTGGTAAATGTGTTGTTTGAATTGGGAGGCCAGAAACGATTTGAAGCTATAAGTACCGCCAGCTGAAAGAATACGTACCACGAGTACGGAATACGGAGTTTTCATCGTATATATCATTATGAACAATCTGGACTTCAGTTGTCACTTCATTTTAGACATTTCTTTAGGGTCTGAAATGCGAGCTATACTAAATCCGTTTGAGAGCATATCACGCCCTAGAACTCGTACTAGTAGGTAATTTATCCAGCGGGTTGTTTCGGCCGGTGACTTCGGAGCGCGGACAAAAACCGCTGGATCCTCGAGCATGCGTACTTTCAAGCTAAGATAAAACGTACTTAACGTATATTTTCTTACTTATTTTGATGCGGAATTTAGAAACTAAACTGAGCTGTCCTTTAACTTGTTGCAAATATACACCTATTTCAAAAAACGTTGAAATGTGAAATCTGAATCTGAAATCTGAATCTGTGACCTAAAAACACTCGTAGCCACCGCAGGTCTTCGCCTAAAGGACGTGGCATATTCCAGTAATAGACCTCTTTAGGTTGTATGCATATTGCCCATTTCAGATCATGTGATGTAAACACTGATATTCTCTGGAGAATTGTTCCTTTATATTTCTGAAATGTATTCGTTTATATTGAAAGGACTACAGCGATTTGCAAAAATTATGTAAAAGCAATATATTTCAATATATCAATATATCGGGTGCATTGTGGGTAATTTTCATCATAAAATGGCTGAATACTGAGCCCTCTAAAGTTCACATTTTTCAATTGTTTTTCACATACATACTACAAATGTTAATTGGGTTTAGATTCAGGTTTAATAATAGCTAAAATCAAAGAATTAGGATTATGCAAATTACTATATATCGATATATCGATCGATTAGGATTTTACAGAATTTTTTCAAATCGCTGTAATTCTCCAGAGAATATCAATGTTTACATCACATGATCTGAAATGGGCAATTTGCATACAAGCTAAAGAGGTCTACATCTCGAGGTCTATTACAAGATAGATCACAACTCATACCCACCCTCTCGGTCTCAGATTTCAGATTCAAATTTCAGATGCCAACGTTTTTTGAAATAGGTGTATAATTTATATAAATATAGTGATATTGTGAGCTTTGGGTGCTCATGAATTTGCAATGATCGTTTTAATAATTAAAGGTTGACATTAAAAAGCTATACAGAACGACTTGCATGTAAGCCTGAGTGTTTATTAAAGAACGAGATGCCATGTCGGCGGGGATGGTACTCAACTACAGAGCCAGAGGCCGTTGCTTCAGGCTGTTTGTCTTCAAGTCAAGTCTTTCATAGCGCACATATGCAGAAGCCCCGAACTCAAATTTAATGCTTTTTATTAATCCGACTGCTAAATACCGACATCAGGGATCCTTGGATAAAGATCAGCCAACTTTTAAATATTGACAAAGAACAAGCAATACGATATACACAAAACAGAAAAGCCTTCGCAGAACTTCTACAACAGAAGAACTTTGTTTTCTAAAGTCGCATCTACACGAACAGGTTTTCTTTGACAACGAAAAATTGGCGATGTTTTTGTCGTCTGAAAAAAAAAAAAATTTCCTCAAGGGAGGTTCAGGCATTCGAACCCCCTACGGGCATATAATCGTAAATACACAAACCATGTACAGTCATTTGCAAAAATTCTGGCCGCCACGATATATCAATATATCAATATATCGGGTGCATTATGGGTAATTAAATAATACTATTTTGAGTTTCCTAACTTATTAAATGAAGCAAAATTTACAAACAACAAACGTATGACTAAAATAAACATCATACTAAATATTTCTACTAACTTTGCTGGCGTTAGCCCGCTTTAAGGGGAATTTTCGATTATTTAATTACCCATAATGCACCCGATATATTGATATATTGATATTTCGTAGCGGCCAGAATTTTTGCAAATGACTGTAAATACAATACCCACAACCAATGCACACAGAAACACTATTTCACGACCCCCAAAAATAAACAAAAAAGAAGCAAAATAGAATAAGCGGTTATCAGACTGATCAGTGTTGTAAAAATACGCAATGCCTATTTATGGTAAAGTTTCTTAGGTCATTACACTGTAACTACAATAGCTTACACTAATCCTAATAGGTCGTTAACATATGTCATGCATCAAAATGATGAATATAATATATCCAAATAAATGATCTAGAGAGCACGAGAGCACGAAATTTGTACAAATACAACGACACTATAGCATGTAATATATAACCAATAGACGTTTGCTATATCTATCCCTTGGTGTACTGTTAATGTGTTCCACTTTAAACACAGCTATCTGTACTCGGTTACGATTATGATGTTGATTATTTATATTCTCGAGGCGTAGTAAGATAGACTGAATAGTACGTATATAGGACGAATATTTCGGCCATCCACGCTCTCCAGTGGTAAACAAACAGCTTCAGAACAGTCGTATCCTAGTCCTTAAATGACTGTCCCTCAGGATATTTTCAGGGTTAAATTTAGCTAGTCAATTTAAAATCTGTTCGCCATATAAATGTTTGAATGGCTATTAGTTAAGTTCTTCAGAAAAACACAACAATTTCGAGGTTCTTGATGTAGATAGCAACTTGTTCGTCGCAGTGATGACGACATTGACCTGTTCTTGTCAGTCTCTTCGACAAGTCCATTACATTTTTCAGCATTGCAGTGAAGGAATATGTACCTGTTTCCATAGTAACCAGACAGGTGCACATGCGCAATCAAGTATATGACGTCAGCATGCGTTGGGCCAGGATATGGAGTTTTTAGGTACTATTTATATGTCACTTGATAGAGAAGCTCCTTAGGAATGAAAGTGATGGATCTGGAAAATCAATTAACAAGCGTTTATGAATGAATGAATGAATGAATGAACTTTATTTAGCTAGACACGGAATCAAAATCACTAAAATTAAAATTAATTGCAAAGTGCTCTCCCTTTGAGCCGTGTAAAAAGATAATTCTACATAATTATTATAATATATGGAATATAAAGAGGTTAATAATATATATTGATAGTTAAATATTGTTGTTGAAGGATGTTTTTAAAAGTGCTACTTAGACGAAAATCGATCGAAGTTTAATTTAGCTGAAACTTCACTGAAATAATCTCAAAGAGCCATACAATTACTGGTTAATGTGTTTTCTCAAAATTCCTATGGGAAGTATTACATTTTTATGAATCTTTAGAAGTGTCAGTGAGGTCATCTACTCAACCCTAACAATCAACACAGCTTCGCTCCATACATTTCTTTGTGTTTAGTTTCTTGAATTATTTTATTTCTATGAAGCTAAAAGTTTGGGTGAAGGAGTTTTCTTACATTATTTGTGCTTAGGATTGATTGTCTGACCAGTTGTCTTCAATGCAGAGCTGTTATCTGAACAAAACATTGAGATATTTTGACTCACAAAATACAAAGAAATGTATGGAGCTGAATGTTGGGTTGAGTAGATGACGTCACTGACTCCTCTAAAGATTCATGATCGAAAATATAGTACTTCCCTCTGGAATATCGAAAAAATATTTTAACTAGTTATTATTATTAGACCCTTGAAGAATTATTCAATGAAGTTTCAGCTAAATTAAACTTCGATCGATTTTCGGGTGGTGGCCTGCTTGGCTTTACTGAGAGGGGAGACTGTTCCATAGACACGCTCCACGATAAACAAAGCTCTTTTTTAGGGCTTCCGTTTGAGGCCTTGAAATATAAACATTTTCATTTACGCCTCTGATGTTATGAGAATGTACCGTATTCGTTCGAAAAAAATTTCCTGAAGATATTCCGGTACTTCTTTATTCATTGTCTTGAACATGAGCTTCTTGAAATGTCGAGAACGTCTCTCCTCTAAAGACAGCCAGTTTAAGTTCTGAAGGATCTGGGTAGATCGAACACTATAGTCAGCACCTGTTATTATACGGGCTGCCCTATTTTGTAATTTTTGGAGGTTAGTAGTAAGACCTTTACCAATATTACCCCAAACAGTGCTACAGTAGTCTAGATTTGGTAGAATTAACGATTTGTAAATCGTAATCAGCACTCGTTGAGGAAGAATTGATTTGAGTCGCCTTAGAGCACGGCAAGCGTTTTAGAAATTTTGCCTGATATCTCAGATACATGCGTTTCCCATGTCAGTTTTTCATCTAAATGCACGCCTAGGCATTTGTAAGTCATTACACGCTCAATGAGTGTCCCATTAAGATTAATATTGGTCTCAGAGGGTAATGACAACATTTTCTGTCTGGTGCCAATAAACATGCATTTAGTTTTCATGACATTAAGGCTGAGTTTATTAGCGTCGAGCCATTGTTTCAATTTATAATGACGTTTATAATGACGTCATGAGAAATCGAGAACTAGTAAGTGAACGGATCGAATAGAAGAATGCATGGAATGCATCAAAGTTCAAGATAATAGGAAAACTACATACGGAAAGTACGACTATAAAGTAAGGGAACGAAAAAATGAAATACAGTCGAACCTCAAAATGTCAAGCTCTATATGGTCACTTACAAGAGGCGGTCGCTTATGGTCCAACTATAGTGATCTGACTTGGAACTGGACTTTTGGTATTTTGGAAAACTGGTCGCTTAGGAGAGGTGGTCGCTTACGAGAGTGGTCGCAACGGGAGGTTCAACTGTATTTGATTTGTGGAATCAATAAATTGATATACACTCAATTGCAGAAACGTTGTCCACCTCAGAAAAGCACATTTGCACATTTGCACATTTGCACATTTGCACATTCGCAACATCACGTGTATATTTGTTTTGCGCAAGTGGAACCCAGAGTCAATAGATTCAGTAGAAGTATACTGCCATAAGAATGCCGCGGCCTTATACAGAAGATTTCAGGTGGATAGTTGTATTTCAGCGCTTGTAAAAGTGCAAATGTGTAAATGTGCAAATGTGTAAATGTGTAAATGTGCTTTTCCGAGGTGGACAACCTTTCTGCAATTGAGTGTACATTACCTGTATAAACATCATTAGTATCATTATATCATAGGTGAATAAAAAGATATACGCGCGCTCTGATTGGTCAAAAATGACGTCATATGTCGTAACACTGAGCATGCCAAGTTTCAGCACTGACAACAAAGCACGTTTCAAACTGAACACGTTTTAAAAATATTAACATATGAATTCCTTAATTGCAAAAACGATTTCACAAATGAATAAAAATATACAGTACTGCCAGTAATTTTCACAAAAACAGCAATAAAATGAACAATATAAACTTACGAGTTCTTGCTAAGCCACGAATACACTTTCAGACAGGAAAACTGCAAGCCGACAATGGATATTCGCTATGTTTATCAAAAAAAAACACTTCGAAGTGGATTGTGCAATAATTAGTAGGTAGGGGAGATTGAGAAACGGGAGGGGAGGCATAGTGTAAAATACATGACAATGGGGTAACATCTAAAATTGCTATGAAAAGGAAGGGGGTGGTGGTATCTAATTTCCATTACATACTTACTGGTAAAATGCAACAATAAACCGTTATTTAATTAATAAATTTAGAAAAATGTGACTATCGATTATCATCGATTATTATCGATTTTCATCGATGTATATGAATGTATGGTTTTGTCGAAAATAAACTAGTCCAAGGCTTTCTTACTGCTATTTTCACTTGAGCGAGCCGCGCGCCGCTTTTGTTGATTTCCAGATGTTCACTAATTATTTTGATTGAACTGTCAAACAGTCTGTTTTGGTCTGCACAACGTTGTGATTTCACTCTGGGAACATTATGTGGGAGCAAGTGCAAAATGGTGTTGTATCAGTTGAAAGTGGAATATTTTCCACAAAAGTTTGTGAAGTTCGATGGTTTGGTAGATTTTTTCCATTCCAGACTCGTAAGAGAGATAACTTGAACTGGAAAAGAAATGTTTCCACGGTAAAATCACAACGTTCACCGAACGTTCGAGCAACGTTGTGCCGACCAAAACAGACTGTTTGACAGTTCAATCAGAATAATTAGTGAACGTCTGCAAACCAAAAAAAGCGGCGCGCGGCTCGCTCAAGTGAAAATGTTTATTTGAAACTAAAGGTAACTCAACTATCAGTTTATATTAGTGTTCATTACAGGCAATACAATTCCATTTATTAAGAACATTTCTCCAACTTTGGCTTCGAAACCACATTCACGATAGCCATTTACTAATGCTTCAAAACTAAACTTCTCCGTGGATGAGGCCATTGTACTAACGTGCTTTAGCTTGGTCATCCGTCAACAACGCCACGCAATGCTACTCCACGCGGAATCAATAATCGATGAAAATCAATGAAAATCGATAATAATTTTAAAAGGACTATCGATGTGACTATCGATTTTCATCGATTATCAATTCCAATCGATAATAATTAAATAATAGTATCGAATAGTATCGAATAGTATCGATTATTATCGATTAATTCGATTGGAAATCGATGATCGATTTTCATCAATTGGCACCGCCGGGATATTAGTCAGCTCTCTCCACTACGCACCCTTTGATTTGAAACTGAAGTGCAACACTAACGTCAAGCAAACATTTCCCTGGCTACCAAAGAGAGATATAAACTATATTAAAATATTGTTACAGTGGGTACCTTTGATGAAGTCTTGTCGTCCATCATGTCTTGAACCATCTACTATGTTTGTATTTAGAGGTCGTTGTTGAGTCGTGCCACATGCCATGCTCGAGGATCCAGCGGTTTTCAGTGACTTCGGAGCGTGGACAAAAACCGCTGGATCCTCGAGCATGGCCACATGCATGACCGGTCATGCATCACGTCTATCACGGGATGAAACTGTTGAAACACCGATTGAAAAACATCATGTGGAGAATAAATTTGAGGGTATATATAAACCATATAATTTATGCAATTAATATACTTTGAGGGTATTTAAATAGACCATACATGCAGTATAAATGTGAGTTTATTTATAAACCAGGTATGCAATATACTTTGAGGGTATATATAAACCATACATGCAGTATAAATTTGAGGGTATTTATATACCAGTACTTGTGAAGAGAATGTATGTGAAGACTGTATATACCTCGTAAATTATTGTGACTAAAGCTTGAATTAAATAACAGTTTATACTTACCGTCTTCACGCTTGATTTCTTGAAGGGTACCTAAAATCGCCAAGAATGCTCAAAGTCGAAAAAAATGGCAAGACAAGACGGTAACTGACAATTGTTATCATAATATCCAGTCAAGCTTTATTGACAATAATTTGCTAATTTTAATATAATGGTAATACATTCTTCACATTTCGATTCTCTTCAAAAGCAAACAGTCTGGGTTACTTGTGATACTACTTATCCACAAAGCGATTTATATTCTGGGATTTACATCGACTTGGCTTCAAATTAAGCATTTCTTTCGTCAGGATATAGTACAAATATAGTGTCAGCTATACAGCACCAATATGATAGATGTTTCCTCTCCGTAGAAACCAAATAAATATAATCAAATTTATAAGCTTGGAACTAATACAATACAAATTCAGTAAAATAAAGAAAAACAGAAAACAGAAAAGAAAAAAAAAGAAAGAAAAGTATAATTAAAAGCATGTTTGCTGGAGTCGTGATGGTGTGTCACTTGTTTCAGAACACAGCTTTCGCTTTTACAAACCTTTCAAACCGCTGCTAGTAATACTTTATTTGAACGTTTTCCAATATACATGTAACTGCTAATGAGTTTGCTAATATGCTAATGAGCTGTCTACCGTACTGCCAACTAAATTATACCGAAATAATCTGCTGAACGTACTACACAGATATTCAAATGTAAGCACGCCGTACTAAGTTGGATAGCGTTAGTTTTGTTAAGCACGTTTACGTTAGAAAAATCATTTACATGCAGGTAAATACTATCAAGTTCACAGAAAATGTAATAAGAATAATATGTTAAAATTAAAACGTCTTCACGCAGATTATTTCGGTATAATTTAGTTGGCAGTAGGTATGCAGCTCATTAGCATATTAGCAAACTCATTAGTATTCCTAACCCCAGTACAGTTATGGGAAAACGTTTTATTACGCGCATTCCTAACTATGGCCATGGGAACTGACGTTTATCTCATGATGACAGTCAGTAACCACAGGAAGCCCATATCTATTTGGCGTCAGGAAATTCGTTGCAGAAGTAGTCTCCTAATTCGTCATGGCGCACCTTAATTGTGGTTTTAAAAGAAGTCACATACACTGATTTCGATCACGTTAGTCACCCTATAGGTGTGACTCCAGAAAATCATGGGAGTTCAGTCTCAGATTTTAGTGACGAAGGTGTTACCCCAGAGAATCATGGGAGTTCAGTCTCAGATTTTAGTGACGAAGGTGTTACCCCAGAGAATCATGGGAGTTCAGTCTCAGATTTTAGTGACAAAGGTGTGACTCCAGAGAATCATGGGAGTTCAGTCTCAGATTTTAGTGACAAAGGTGTGACCCCAGAGAATCATGGGAGTTCAGTCTCAGATTTTAGTGACAAAGGTGTGACCCCAGAGAATCATGGGAGTTCAGTCTCAGATTTTAGTGACAAAGGTGTGACCCCAGAGAATCATGGGAGTTCAGTCTCAGATTTTAGTGACAAAGGTGTGACTCCAGAGAATCATGGGAGTTCAGTCTCAGATTTTAGTGACAAAGGTGTGACCCCAGAGAATCATGGGAGTTCAGTCTCAGATTTTAGTGACAAAGGTGTGACCCCAGAGAATCATGGGAGTTCAGTCTCAGATTTTAGTGACAAAGGTGTGACCCCAGAGAATCATGGGAGTTCAGTCTCAGATTTTAGTGACAAAGGTGTGACCCCAGAGAATCATGGGAGTTCAGTCTCAGATTTTAGTGACAAAGGTGTGACCCCAGAGAATCATGGGAGTTCAGTCTCAGATTTTAGTGACAAAGGTGTGACCCCAGAGAATCATGGGAGTTCAGTCTCAGATTTTAGTGACAAAGGTGTGACTCCAGAGAATCATGGGAGTTCAGTCTCAGATTTTAGTGACAAAGGTGTGACTCCAGAGAATCATGGGAGTTCAGTCTCAGATTTTAGTGACAAAGGTGTGACCCCAGAGAATCATGGGAGTTCAGTCTCAGATTTTAGTGACAAAGGTGTGACCCCAGAGAATCATGGGAGTTCAGTCTCAGATTTTAGTGACAAAGGTGTTACCCCAGAGAATCATGGGAGTTCAGTCTCAGATTTTAGTGACAAAGGTGTGACCCCAGAGAATCATGGGAGTTCAGTCTCAGATTTTAGTGACAAAGGTGTGACTCCAGAGAATCATGGGAGTTCAGTCTCAGATTTTAGTGACAAAGGTGTGACCCCAGAGAATCATGGGAGTTCAGTCTCAGATTTTAGTGACAAAGGTGTGACTCCAGAGAATCATGGGAGTTCAGTCTCAGATTTTAGTGACAAAGGTGTGACTCCAGAGAATCATGGGAGTTCAGTCTCAGATTTTAGTGACAAAGGTGTGACCCCAGAGAATCATGGGAGTTCAGTCTCAGATTTTAGTGACAAAGGTGTGACCCCAGAGAATCATGGGAGTTCAGTCTCAGATTTTAGTGACAAAGGTGTGACTCCAGAGAATCATGGGAGTTCAGTCTCAGATTTTAGTGACAAAGGTGTGACTCCAGAGAATCATGGGAGTTCAGTCTCAGATTTTAGTGACAAAGGTGTGACTCCAGAGAATCATGGGAGTTCAGTCTCAGATTTTAGTGACAAAGGTGTGACCCCAGAGAATCATGGGAGTTCAGTCTCAGATTTTAGTGACAAAGGTGTGACCCCAGAGAATCATGGGAGTTCAGTCTCAGATTTTAGTGACAAAGGTGTGACTCCAGAGAATCATGGGAGTTCAGTCTCAGATTTTAGTGACAAAGGTGTGACTCCAGAGAATCATGGGAGTTCAGTCTCAGATTTTAGTGACAAAGGTGTGACCCCAGAGAATCATGGGAGTTCAGTCTCAGATTTTAGTGACAAAGGTGTGACTCCAGAGAATCATGGGAGTTTTCGACAAAGTCTCAGAATTTTTAGTGACCGCAAGGTGTGACCTTTAGAGAATCATGGGAGTTCAGTCTCAGATTTATATGACAAAATTGTGTGACTCCAGAGTATCATGGGAGTTGTCTCAGATGGTTCAGTGGTAGAATTGTGACTCCAGAGAATCATGGGAGTTCAGTCTCAGATTTTAGTGACAAAGGTGTGACCCCAGAGAATCATGGGAGTTCAGTCTCAGATTTTGTGACAAAGGTGTTACCCCAGAGAATTCATGGGAGTCTTTTTTCTCAGATTTTAGTGACAAAGTTTTGACTCGAAGAGAATATCATGGGAGTTCAGTTTAAAGATTTTAGTGACAAAGGTAATA
Source organism: Actinostola sp. cb2023 (assembly GCA_033675265.1). NCBI lineage: Eukaryota > Metazoa > Cnidaria > Anthozoa > Actiniaria > Actinostolidae > Actinostola > Actinostola sp. cb2023. Next base: position 281,334 of record JAUJYZ010001194.1, on the reverse strand, counting down.
CCCCAAAGAGTATGCTAAAGTTTTAGTAAAAAGTGTGAAAGTTTCAAGGGAGTTCAGTAAGTAAATAGGCAAAGGTGTGACAGAGAATTTGCCTTTTTGTTCAGAAAGATATTAGTTGACAAAGAGTGCCACAGCCAGAGAATCATGGGAGAATCCATACTCAGATTTCATAGTGACAAAGGTGTGACTCCAGAGAATCATGGGAGTTCAGTCTCAGATTTTAGTGACACAAAGGTGTGACTCCAGAGAATTCATGGGAGTTTTACTCAGATTTAGTGACAAAAGTGTGTTTTAAAAGATCAGAGTAAGATCAAGTCGTCAGATTTTAGTCACAGGTGTGACCTTAGAGATTCAAACAGAGTTCAGTCTCAGACCTAAGTGTCAAAGGTATCACCCCAGAGAATCATGGGTGTTTTACGCTCTCAGATTTTAGTGACAAAGGTGTGACTCAACAACATTGAATCATGCGAGTTCAGTCTCATATTTTAGTGACAAAGGTGTCACCCCAGACAAGTCATGGGAGTCCAAATCTCAGATTTTAGTGACAAAGGAGTGAGAACAGAGATATCATGGGAGTTCAGTCTCAGATTTTAGTGACAATATGTGACTCCAGAGAATCATGGGGGTCTCAGATTTTAGTGACAAAGGTGTGACTCCAGAGAATCATGGGAGTTCAGTCTCAGATTTTAGTGAAAAGGTGTGACTCCAGAGAATCATGGGGGTTCAGTCTCAGATTTTAGTGACAAAGGTGGGACCCCAGGGAATTGGGAGTTCAGTCTCAGATTTTAGTGACAAAGCAATGATAACCCCAGAATTCCTCGTTCAGTCTCAGATTTTACGTGACAAAGGTCTGAAAACGTAAAAGACCCATGGGAGTTAATCAGCTGTGAATCAAATGCCTCCAGAGAATCATGGGAAAATTCAGTCTCAGTCGTTTGAGTGACAAAGGGTGACTCCAGAGAATCATGGGAGTTCAGTCTCGATTTTGACAAAGGTGTGATCAGAGAGATCATGGGAGTCCAGTCTCAGATTTTAGTGACAAAGGTGTGACCCCAGAGAATCATGGGAGTTCAACTTCTTGTTTTAGTGACAAAGGTCGCAAAGCCTAATCATTAGAGTTTTGTCTCAGATTTTAGTGAGAAAGCGGTTTTTCAGGTACAAAAAGCCGATTGAGGCCAGTTCTCAGAATCTCTTGACACACGAGTCGCCGCCAAAGATTTTATCATCGCTAGTGCTGAAGAAGTAGAGTGTTTTCGCTCTTTTTGAATCCATTGATTTTTCGACAAATTAAACAAATTGATTGACCGCAATATTTTAACTTTAACTTTAACGCTAAAAGCGTTACGTTTCAATAATTATAACACGAAATTGTATAATTAATAGTATCGATTGCACTGGTGGTTCAGTGGTAGAATTCTCGCCTGCCACGCGGGAGGCCCGGGTTCGATTCCCGGCCAGTGCATACGTAATCGTTTTTATTGCTTTATTTTACCTTGTAATTCGAACGAACTCTTTTTTCCTCTTTTTACTTGCGGAGTTTTCTTTATTCGAACGGGCTTGTATCACCTGTCACGCGACATTTTAAATTTTCTCCAGAGACAAACTATAATATCTGTAAAGAGTATGCTAAAGTTAGTAAAAGTAGAAAGTTTGAAGGGAAGTAAGTAAATAGGGCAATAGTTACAGGTTTTCAAACTTTGCCTTTTTGTAAGGAAATGTATATCCCGTTGGAGGGCCACAGCCAGCTTGCCTTCCAAGAGAAGAATCCATACAAATCCTTCATAGCGGGAAACTTTGAAAGCCTTGTCTTATTTACTTGATTTCTTTGAAATTTTCAGCTTTTACTAATTTAGAACACAAAGAGTGTTTTAAAAGACAGAGTAAGATCAAGTCGTGCATCAAGTCACATCTGACCTTAACTGATTCAAACAGATCGTCTCAAGACCTAAGAGTCAAACTATCACAGAGAAGAAGACAGGTGTGGTTTACGCTATACCCTTTGGCGAATGCAACAACAACAACAACATTGACAAATGCGAACAAGTATATATCGGAGAGACGGGAAGATCACTGGGGACAAGTCTGAAGGAACACAAATCCAGCGTTATTGCCAATGAGAGAGAACAGAGATAGCATCAAAGGAAATGGACTGAGTCTTGGCATATTGCTAAGGAGTTGCAGGGCTAAGCGTTGCTGTTTATTAGCCTGCGTAGCGGCGTACGGGAAAAGGGAAGGAGGGAGGGGAAGGGGGGGAAGGGGAGGAGAGGAGAGGGGATTGGGGAGAGGGGATTGGGGAGAGAGCGGAAGGGAACGCCTGCAATGATAACCCCACATTCCTCGTATTTTACGTTCAAATTCTGAACGTAAAATACCCATTGGTTAATCAGTTGTCAATCAAATGCCTCTATTGTTTTAAATGAAAATTGATCTCCGTCGTTTGAAGCGACGGTCTAAACACTGGCGTTCGATAATGATTTTGATCAGATAGATTCTGAGATGGTGTATCGTTATAAAACAGAACAAAACTCAGTGTTATAAACTCCTTGTTATAAGGAAAAGGTCGCAAAGCCTAATTTTTAGAGTATTTGCTGAAGTGAAAGGAGAAGCGGTTTTTCAGGTACAACACGAAGCCGATTGAGGCCAAGTTCTTGGGAATCTCTTGTACTACACGAGTCGCCGCCAAAATTGATCTTCGCTAGTGCTGAAGAAGTAGACTGTTTTCGCTCTTTTACCCTGGAGGTCGCTCAGAATCGACAAAGAGCGAACAGACCGACTTATGGAATCAGTCTACCGGCTGAAGATGTAGCAGACAAGGGGTTTCAGCAAGTCAGGCTAAAATACCACAACTGTGCTTTGAACAAGAAGCTCGAGTACCCTGGTTCCAGAGGCTTTGTTAAGCTCTATAATACGATGTTCCGCGGCGTAAACATCGTATTATAGAGTTTGACAAAGCCTCTGGAACCAGGGTAAAGCTCGAGCTATTTTAAAATCGTAATGTAGAAAGCTTAATTAACTCGTATAAATGTTGACAGTTGATTCTCTCAACTTTCTGGGAATCTAAGGGTTAAAAGGAAGGATTCAGTTCAATGTGGGTTTCTACGGACCGAAGCTAGTGTTCAAAGGTTTTTTAAAGACGGCGATTCGATCAGGAGTTCGTTCAAAAACGTCCGCAATCGTGTAAATGTTGACAGTTGCATGATTCTGGAGATAACTGTCTCTAATAAAAACTTCCTTTCTTCATTTCATAAGTGCTATGTTTATTCAGTTTGTGTAGCATTTTATAAATACCATAGATCGTAATTATAAAAAGACTTTTTAGCGATCCATAATACCTCGTTCGTTTGTCAAATTACATGTACATTTCACACTTCACAGGGTAAAAAAGACGATTTTGATTGGTTTATTTATTTCGCAATCTTGAATATTAATTAGGGGGTGTATTGAGGAATGTGGGGGTATCATTGCAGGCGTTCCCTTGCGCTCTCTCCCCAAGCCCCTCTCCCCAAGCCCCTCTCCTCCCCTTCCCCCCTTCCCCTCCCTCCTTCCCTTTTCCCGTACGCCGCTACGCAGGCTACTGTTTATTTGTATGTTTGTTTGATTGCGTTGCGCGCTATTTTTTCTGTTTAGTTTGTTTTTATGACGTGATTCTAAACAATTCAGACCCTGAAGATGGACAATGTGTCCGAAAGCCAGTTCGTTTCTATTAAGACCTCTGGTTGATGAAACAACAAATTTACTTTATTAATTAAGTTTTGTCAGAAAATCAGTGCTTCTGTCTCATAACACTTACTTACATCTAGTTTTGTTTAATACCTTTCACGAGAGCCATGGTTCGTTCATGTTTTCAAATAACTTATCTCGCGCCATGCAGCCAAACAGACCCCGATTACGATGCCAATGAGGGCGACAACGTCAGCCAAGGTGGTTCCCAAAGCCCACCTAAATCCGCTGAAGGAGCAGGGTGGCTAGGGAGGACTGATACACCCCCAGTAACCACCGCTGTACGCCTTAGACCTGAAGCTTTGTGAATCGCAGTGTACAACGTCGCTATTCGGCGCCATACGTTGCTACACTCTTATACCACCACGTGCACAAAGGCCGGTTATTGAAGTTTGCCGTATCACCCTTTTGTGTGTGTGGTTTTTTTTACACTATGTGAGTGTGATTTACAAAGGGCAGCCCGTACTGTACTACATAGCGGATACTACTGTGGAGCGGGAGTTTTGACGAGAGGAGCTCCTCGTGGTGCATGCCTCCTGATATTGCACTGTCACCTGAGTATGGACACCTTCGGAGAGAATGCTTCTATCATTCGGAAGCCACTGTTTTCGGCTCGATCCACCGATCCGTGTAGTATAGTTTTGTTGCTCCTCCAGGTCCGGTTATTGTGCCGCTGTGTCTCTTCCCCGCCGATTTGTGATAGTTAACGTTCCATTTTTTCGGGTTAAACTTCCGACGTAGTAGCACTTCCTACAGAATCAGCACACCTAGCGATGAATATGTATACCTTTGGTTCTCTTTGCGTGCCACCAAAACAAGTCAGTGCTAATATTTCCGCTTTGATAGAAGGCCTTCCCGTAAGCGGATTGTGATGCTACAACCTGCTCACAGACAATATTCGTATTTCCATTGCTACAACAATATCGGGGTGGCTCAACAGGTTGGAAGACTTATACAATGATTTCACTCGCATGTATATCAAATAATAAATAAATATTTTATAAGAACAATTAGTGATATGAACTGGACGTTTCGACGACCGCATGTCAGCATTATCAACAGTGAGTCAAGTAATTTTACAGTAACTTAACGAATGTGATAATAATTTAAGAAGAACAATGGAAAAAGAACAATGGAAATAAGTCATATGAGAAAAGTTTCGCCCTAATGGAGTCTCCATGTCCATAAACGTGAATGCTTACTTCAAAGTACTCCTCTACTTTCTTCAACTGTTCCAGGGAAGTCTTAGGTAAATCTTGCAGAATATATAATGGTGGAAAAGATGCGATAGAACTTCGTTTCAATCCGTCCGAGCTATTTGTGTACACCGGTCTGGGCGCTCGCCTTTGTGGACTGCTAGACAGCGGAAGAGGTTGCCTGGAAACTTTCTTAGTTATTAGCCAGGCAAAGAGGTGGCCATGCAGTGACCATCATAGCCTCCTCCGCATGCAAACCAACCCATGATTCCCTTTGGGATCCCTGTGTGTAGAGTTCAGTAGTAATTTAGAGTTGCCTGCGGAGGAGGCTATGACCATCAATGGTCGACCTTACTTGGGCGGCGATGTACCACACTAATGCCCACTTAACTTGGGGTGTTCTACTTAATTAACCTCAAGGCGTTTCGTCTCTTCCTTGTTAAACCATTTTCGCGTGGTTTCTTCCTGCTTTCTTATAACCGACTCTTCGAAAAAATAAACATGTCCAGGGACTCCCTTTTACGGTTTTGTGGTATATGATCACCGCACTGGTCTACACATTACGAAGACGATAAGTGTAGTAGTATCTCATGTACAAACTGTTTGAACTGAGCTTTAACTCACACTTGTCCATGATGCGATCGACCAGAGAACGTTGGACTACTCGGACGGTAGGGCCATTGATGAACGGACGGCCTCTCTACTACCCCTCTCGTTCGCTGTCGAGCTCTTCAAGAATACGAGGACCTTCTTCCACTATTTGCCAAGGAAGAGGGACAGCCGTATTGCCCCAGGGTTTCGAAAGCGCGTTCCATTGTATATGATTATTATTTACAACCCGCTCAACGTATGCGTTTGCGCATATTCCATAATAACTAGACGCTCTTCTAGCGTGAAGTCGGGCTTCTAACTGAAATGTAGCCTATTTGAACTAAATATAGATATCTTTATAGTGCGATTAAAACAGTGTTTGCGGTAGAACAATATAGACCTACCGTATATGCTTTCCTTGCAATTTCAGTACTGCGGCGATTTCACAAACTCAGCGAATCATGAATGACAATGACATAGTAATTTATTTGGTACCATAAATATGTCCCTGAATATCTCTAAACCCTTTGCAGTACTAGTACTGGATTGATAAATCCGCATCTCTATGCGAATTATTGAAACTAGACATCGCAGCGTGATCCACTTGCATCGCCGACTCGAACAATCATGAACAATATTTCCTGCATTCTGGGCATTCAAATCAGTGATTTACTTACAACTGAACCGATTTCAATACTCAGCAAAGACTAATAAAGATATATCAGTGTATTAGCTTACCACAACACACAACTTACAGCGGTACAAAGAATAGAAGACATTTGACTTCGTTTAGATTTCAATCTTGTGTCAGTTGTTGTGCGATACTCATGCCCCCATTATTTCAACATTTAACTCAACACATGAGGTCATTTGAGCGATATTTGAATTGTTTTGAGCAATATTTGTTTGTGAAGAATGGCTCGTGTTGATCAGAGACTTCGGTAATTATCTGAGCGGCCGGCACAGGGCGCATGCGCTGTAGAACCCAGTTTCCCATTTGAAGCCAAAGACGACCGCTCTGCATTTTTAGAGTCGGGTCTTCCACAGGAAGCCCGACTAATAATAATAATAATAATTTATTTCAACACGTAGTCACCTAAGAGCTACAAAGCTCGTTTAAACGTGAACGTGACCAAAAACAAATATATATAAAACAAAAATATAAATATAATATACTTTTAAAAATGTAAATGTTAAATTAAATATCCTAACTAAATCTAAGACTAGAGTGCAATTTAGAAAAGTGTGAAATAGTACTAATTTTAAATAGTACTAAATAGTGCTATTTCTATTGTTTTCTATTGTTTCATTAGTGCTATTTAGTACTAATTAGTTATTTAGTTTTCAAGCTTTTCTAAATTGCACTCTATATATAATAATTATCCAAATATGTAAATGTCCTAACTATATATTAGTTATAGCAGTTATTTATTCGTTGAGCTGCCGCAGCTGTCAGTACCGCTGGCTTCTATTGTGGGAGGTCTTCACATCGCCTTTAAGGGCTGGAGATCTCCCTATTTTCAGCGCCCCTCATCGTGGGCATCGGCAATTACTTTGATGAGGTCGGACTCGTTGAACTTCGATGAACCCTGGATTGAAGCCCGCTCAAGGTACTTAAGGCCTGGTTCAAGCCTTAAATAGCAGAAAAAAGAAAAAAATTATAATGTCTAATCATTTTGACTAAACATCACAAAACTTGGCACAACTTGAGAGTTTTATATCCTCTACTCAATTAAGTGAATGAAATCCAAAACAGCGTATCACGTGGTTAACCACGTGACAAAGAATTTTGAAAACAAAATATAAAATGCGGTCGCCAGTTTAAGAGGAAAGTGAAAGCAAATAGTTGTGTATAATCACGTTTATGATCATCTATTAACCCTCGTTTAGAAAACCTGTCTCCCGCTTTTTACAAGGAGAATATTTCGGAAAAGAGGTCACGTGACCATTTCATCAGATTATATTTCTGTAGTTTTCTCTTAAACTATATATAATTCCGAGGTTTTCTAAACGCTATCTTGTTTAACTGGTTATCCTTAACGCTATTACGTAAAAGGTATTTCATTGTGAATTGAATTCGCGACCGCATTTAAGAAAAACTATATTTTCCTCCATAAGGTCACGTGGCCACATGACGTCACAATTGTTAGATCCAAATTGTCTCAAATCTTGTATATAACCTTATGCCTAAATATGAGTGCCTAAGTAAATTAGAGCAGCGAGTTATTACAAGAAATGTGATTTTCCAAGTTGCCTTTTTGAACAAGGCCTTAAGGTATCAGGATACGTTTTGGACCCCTATGTCTTCGGACTTCGGCAACACGCACGCTTTACAATATTTTACCAAAAAAGTATACATTTTCTGAAGTGAAACTGAATGATGTGACTCGTTTTTTAGTATACTTTCATTTTTTAGATTTTGCATTATAGTTGTTAGGCGAGTATACGTGAAATTCGAACTTTGTTTGCGTTCTAAAGTTCGATTGCACATGGAATTTAAGTTATGCTTGTGAAAAACACACTAACGACTCTCGAGATAATGAACTTCAAAACGGTGTCTCAATTTTCCTATATCTGTTTTAGATCAACCGCAATCCTACGCCAAAGTTAAACACTTGATTTTAGAGCTATTTGTCAACAAATAGGGCCATAACGTTTGAACGAAAATAACATGAAAAAATGCGCTCTCACCGTTTTTTAGATCAACTATTGCTGAGCCACCTTGCAAATTTTCAGCGAAATCCATCGAAACCCTAAAAGATTTAAGCCTCCGAAAGACGTGCATTTCGCGCTGAAATAGTTTCGAGAAAAGACGCAATTACTGTTTTGGAAGATCAAGCCACACCATGTTTATCCAACACCTAGCGTAATTCCGTGTGTCTGTCAACCACTTGTCAATATATCTGGTCAGTATTCAACAAAGGTCGACAGGTCATATGCAAATGACAAAATATCGAAGTAAATTTATTGTGCTCTGGGTTGTTCGAGTATTGCCGGGGCATGTTTTAGTGTGTATGTATTTGTAACCTGCACTGTTTGGGAACGGTTTCTTTTAAGACGAAATCGACGATCTTCTTCTTGGATGAGAATATAAAGATTTTGTTTTCTTGAGGATGTGTATTTGCTTTTACATGTAAAAAGTTCAAAAGTGTATCGTTGTTTAAAAAATTGTATTCTGTATAGTTGTTGTATCGTTCGCCGCGTGGTTATGAGTGTGTATGTACTGATGCGCTTCGAATGACGTCACAATCCAACCAATTACTGTTGACATATCGTTTCCTGTAGCAAATTAGTCACGATTTTGGTTATCTTCATTTTCTCTGCTTGATTCGTTAAAATTTGTAATTTCTTTTAAAGAAAGTCATACAAAAAGGAAAGCTTATTCAAAATCTTTAAAAATCCGATTTTGGAAATTTTTGCTAAAAAAACATATCCTGATACCTTAAGTACCTTGAGCGTATCGCATCACAACGTTTCGCAATTCATTGACTGTGCGTATATATACCTCTAATTGGATGTTCGTACTTGTATTAATTCAGTCAGTACAAACTTGTGATGAACTCGACTATTCCTGCACATCTGATAGAGCTGCGATTCGAAATTGAACATTAGCGTGGTATCCCGATACAACATGCAAGAAGTAACTTTGTTTCCTTCCAGAGAACGAAATGTCCAATGAATTTCCAAGGGTTGAAGAGCCGCGTGCGATCAATTTCCAACGAATTTCCAACTGGCGAATTTCCAAGCTTTCAGTGGGATTTGATTGGTAATTCAATATCCATCGAACTTCAAGTTCCCAAGGTTTTGCTTTTGTGTTTTTGTCAGTATTACTATATACGAATGTAAGAATACAATGCGCTCTCTATGTTTTTCTTATAATTTAACATGTTTATTTGATTTTCATTAATTTACATATACAAGGAAAAGAATTAACAAGCGCTATCGGTGTAAGTAAGATCTTAGTTAGTCTATAGTTGGTCCGCTTATGGTCAAACCACTATGTTAATTTAACCACTAGAAATATCTGTGTAAGTAAGATCCTATTGTTAGTCTATAGTTGGTCCGCTTAATATGGTAGAGTGCAAACACTAAAACCGTGAAACAGTACAAACTATATTTAGTGCTAAATAGCACCAATGAAACAATAGAAAACAAAAGACATTGCACTATTTGATTAAAGTTAGCACTGTTTCATGGTTTTAGTGTTTGCACTCTACAGTTATGTAGCTAACTAGATCATTGTATAGTTGATCCGAAGAATACACTGTTGAACCAAAGTACCGAGTGTATGTAGTGAACTTGCGCCCCCAAGTACCATTACAAATGTAAAAAACACAATGAAAGAAAAAAGATAAATAAATAGGAAAGTGACATTATTGTTTATTTTACCCCTACTACGAAAATAAATTACCCCATTTTCTTAAATTAAATGCAATTCTGTTTTGTTGCTCTCTCTCTTGCCATTTTTGTTTCCGTTATAAATGTTGATTTTAATCTTTCTAGAAAAAGTTTCAGAGAGATTTGTTTATTTCGGATTTTACAGCAATAAATAAAAAGTTTTGCTTGTAAAATGACATGAACCAACATTGGTATTTGATTATTTTGGCTTCAAAAATTCCAAGAATGATGTGAAAATCCGCCAAACATGAAGTCACAACCTTGTGATCAATTAGCCATTCTGTCAAGGACTTCCAAAAAACCGGAACTACGGAACAGTGGAGAAAAATGTGTTAAAGGGATTCCTGTTCTTTTTGCCAAAAGGAACATAAAGGAGATTCTACTAATTTAAATTTAATAACATTTTATTGGTAATCAAGATTCTATGTACGGTTTCTTAATTGAAACACCTTAGTCTTAGTATTCTAACGCTACTTTAAAAGGAAAATAATAAACTAAATCCCATTGGACCATTGGATAATATTTTTACTGGACTTAAACATATTTTAATTTAGCCGTGGAATCATCTCTTTTCCATGACTAATGACTGATATAACGCTTTTATTTACAATGCGCTCTTTAGTGAAAAAGATAAAAAATGAGTGAAAGTTAATGCGGTATAAGGATACCCATAAAGTTCTTCTGAGCGTTAACCCTAGGAAGAAATGAACTGAATCTACCCCGATGGCATTCGTACTCAGGACCCTCGAAACTGATACTCTGCCAGCCGAGCAATACAAGGTCAGCCTGAAAGCGAGGGCCGTGGGTATTTAAATAAAAATTATGTGACAATTTTTCTTAAGTACATACAGAATATCAAACCACGTTTCGATCTGTTTGAAGTCTGCAGCTTTACGCTAAGCAAGAAATATATGTCATCGAACTTGATCGCCATAACAACGAACAAAGAAATCAATGTAACATGTACTCTAGCAAACCAAACATAATCATAAATACACAAATCAAAAGCAATTCCCACAGAAACATTATTTCACGACGCCAAAAATAAACAAAAAGAAAGCAAACAAGAATAAGCGGTACGTTATCTGACAATGTTGTAAAAAAAAAATTAGTAGCAGGTGCATGTAGTTAGCAATGCCGCATATTTAGGCTTAGTTTCTTAGGTCATTACTGGCTGTTTCTTACACTAATCCTAATAGGTCGTTAAAAGGTTAACATGATGGATATAATATATCCAAATGATCTAGAGAGCACGAGAGCACGAATTTTGTACAAATACAACGACACTACTTTTGAATTTTCGGAACAGGATTCAATAGTATTGTTGAAAATATTTGGTTTGTAGATAATGTTGCACTGCAGGTGTACACACGAGTTTTGTTTAACCATAAATTTCGAAGACTATAGCTATATCAAGAAGTTACCAGCTATCTAATGTTCACTAGGCGAATTATACTCTTGTGGAATTGTGGAACAAGCGGAAGGCTAAGAAATACAGATGATGAAAGTTTACCAGTTTAGTTCGTCTTCAGATCTGGTTGTGTTTTTTATTATATATTTTTGAGTGACATTCTAATATGCACGGTATATGTACAAAGAGTAAATTGTAAATTCGCAGTCATTCTTTTGGTTCATTATTATTCTCACTCCTAGTATTATCCTCTTGGTTTTCTGAACTTGATACAGATTGACACTTGCACGACAAAACTCGTTGAAACATCCTTTTATACTCGTTGAGAAATGTCCTGTTAGATATTCCATAAATAAACGGGTTTACAGCGCTTGATATAAAAGCGAGTATGGTGTACATTTGGTATACTTGTCTGTGTAGATATGGCTGGCCACGAATGACATCAATAAAATCTATAATGCTTATTGGTATCCAACAGAACACAAAGGCTAGTATGACACCTGCTAGAGTCTTGGACACTTTGGCTTCACGCACGTTTGTTCTCAGTTCGTTGACGTTTTGTTGTGCAGAGACAAACACTTGATTAGTGCGGTAAACCTCTCTGAAGACAGCATAGTAGCATGTTGTAATCAAAACCAGTGGTAATCCAATGTAAACAACCTCGATGAATATGGTGTATGGAACGTTTGCTTCAAACGTGTACAGACACATCGATTTCCCTGGTTGAAGGGCGTAGCCACCTTTGTTTAGAAAAAATGGTGGAACTGAACCAAACAGGGAGTTAAACCAGACTGCTGTAATGTACACCATAGTTCGCCGCTTTGTGAAAATCAGCTGGTATTTGGATCGCTTAGCAATACAGTAATAACGATTCACTGATATAAGGCCCATTGTACTGAGAGAAATCATTGCGAAGGTAAACATTGAAAACCCTTGTAGTTGGCAAAGGAAATGGCCAAACATCCACCTTCCAGTGATCACAGTTGCCAAGGTAAAAGGCATGCATAACGTCGCTATCACAATGTCACTCACAGCCAATGCGAATACGAACGTGTTTGAAATAGTTTGTCGAAGACGAGAGTTTCTCCGTATTGCATTGCACACGAAGATGTTGCCGATTAGTGCAACGCAGTTAAGAACCCCGATAATCGTTGCTTCGACACCAATGGTACCATCTTCTCTAGAGTTAGAAGCGCTCGCAAGTCTTGTTATTTCACTCATACTTGTAACAGAACAGTATGGAAGAGCACAATACACTTTTAAATTTAGATATCTATTCACTATAACACTTACTATATACTAACTCAGTTTCACCTATAGATATGATTGACTGGAATTAGAATATATCCATGAATAATATTATCAATAGTTTGGAACAGCAGATTGTTTAATGATCAACTATAGGTGGTACATAATCAGTTTTATAAAATAATTTAAATTGAACACGTCGTGCTCTGATTGGCTGATTGCTGTGCTTCCTTGAGGCTATACTGGTACTCACTTTAGATCTGATTGGTTGGAATTAATGTTTAAAAAAGCCATGAACAAAATTTTTATATAGTTTGAAATGTGCAGATGGTTTCATGTAATTCATAATCAGTTAGTTCAAATAGGACGACATAATACTAAACTCAATTGAATGAATGAATGAATGAATGAATGGATGAATGGATGAATGGATGAATGGATGAATGGATGAATGAATGAATGAATGAATGAATGAATGAATGAATGAATGAATGAATGAATGAATGAATGAATGAATGAATGAATGAATGAATGAATGAATGAATGAATGAATGAATGAATGAATGAATGAATGAATGAATGAATGAATGGATGAATTAATTAATTAATGCCTTTTTTTACAATAACAGAGCGAAATCTCGCAATATGATTGGCTCTCAGCAGTTGTCAATAAGAGTACAGACAACTCAAAACCACCGTCAATTTGTTAATTTACTCTAAAATGCCTGATAATTACAATGGTGACATATCTAATTTATAATAATAGAAAAAGAGAAAAGAGAATCAACTATATTAATTAAGAGTAATGTTAGAGCCTGAGGGCTAAATCAACTGATAAATTTTCTAGTTCGCCTCAATTTATGTTTCTAATTCATAACAGGCAAGGAAGAAACAATCTAACACTAGGCCTAGGAAGTCTGTAGTAGAATTATATCAGGTACACACATACACGTAAACATGCAAGTGGATCAATGTATGAGATATATATTATCGAAGGAATGAACGATAAGTATTTACAACTTTGTAAGACGCTGTTCAGATAGCGAGGTAATTTTTCAGATGCTTTGAAAAGGAAAAAAACACTAAGAGCTTTGAGATTAAACGGAAGGTCTTTCCAAAGATCAATTGCCATAAAGGAGATTGCTTGTTTGCCTATACACCGAATCGAAATATGGCGACCAATTTGAATAACTATTGTTCTTTGACTGACCAACCTCGTGTTCACGTGGAAACACAAAAGCGTTTTCACATGAATGAGAGGTTGGTCAGTCCAGAACAATAGTTATTTAAATTGGTCGCCATATTTCGATTCGGTGTATATTAGTACTAGTATTGTAATTATGCACAATTAGCCTTCAAATTTAATTTTTGTTATTTTTACTATTTCTTTTGTCAAGCACTTTTCCCATGAGCCTCTGGCTCGGGAGAATGGGCAACCACTCCCCGTATAATTAACGTTAAATAAATTATCCTTATCCTATCCTTACAGTGATATCCAGCATATTTATTAAAATATGTAGTCGAACACGCATTGTCTGAGATGGCGGCTATTCATATTCAGTTTCCCTTAATTTCATAATTTCTTTGTTTGTTTGTTTTAATCATGTTTTGTTGTATTGTCTAGAGAATCCCATAGCTCATATGAAACTCGCGCGCTGATTGGCTGAGAAGCAAACCGGACGAGAGGGAATTCAAATGCGCATGCGCTATATTCTCGGGAGAGGGACCGAAACCGAGGAGCTCTGGGAACGAGAATGTAATCAGCGATAAATGTACCAAGAACTGTTAAATATTTCTTTATAGGCCACGACTGTTTTTTTAACCTTGTACTCGACATAATATAAATATCGTTCCTGTTTATTACTCAGTAACGCTGGTCTCGTCCGTTATGAAATCTAACAATAAATATTTATTTTCAATTGATACCGCTATATGGGACTAGCCCCTGCGTACGTTCCTCTTTCCGCTCGCACTATCCTTCACAAATGAAATTGGTGAGCCAAGCGGTGTCCAATTTCTACGCATGCGCTGTAAAATCACATATTGCAACAATCGAAAATCGGGTGAATTTATAATGGTGTAGGCCAGAACCTGCATCCTTCTCGCAGACCATAAGGATCGCAGGCTCTGGTACGAGATTGTCCTGTCCCTACACTAGGTCCACCGTCTGCGCCATCGAGCAAGACTTGGTGTTCACCCAATTATACATTCATAGTCATCACGAAGGTAAGAGATGAGAAAGCAGCTTTTATTTCTGAATTAATTTAATTATTCTAACTTTCATTAACTTATGAACTCCATGGCGATAAAAATGTAATATGTTTGTAAATCAGCAAGAATACATTATCTTTTATTTGATTACATAAATTCAGAGATTTACAAAGTATTAACAGGACGATTTGTCCGTAGGCGTGCCGAGAAGAGAAATTCGACATAGGTAAAACTTTCCCTCTTCTTAAAATCTAGCATTGTTTGAGTCGACTTCAATTTATCCTAAATTTATATCTTCATTAAATTCTAGTTTTTAGATTACTTTAGATTTAATCTCCCTTACTGGAGATACTAGCATGGCTTGCTTGCTACTCTAGAAATCCGAAGCAAAATAACGTTTATGTATGCATACAGTGTATGTATCAGGGGCGTAGCGTGCAGCGTACAATTTAAAATACTTAAAATATAAATATTATAAGAAACATAAAAATATTTAAAAAAAAGAAATCTAAGACAAAATCTTAACAGCCGAATCAGTTTAAACTTCCTGGAAACTACTTACAGAAGGCAGGAATATGCTATTTTGAAGAGCTTATACCTCAAAATTTTTCGGGGAGCATGCCCCCACATCCCCCTACGAGCTCGCGCCTTCGCCGCTCGTCAGATCATTTTTGTGTGCCCAATATCCCTTGCAGTCAGTCATTGTAGGCATGTATAATAATAATTGTAGTTAGTACAGTCTCAAACAAAATAAATACCAAAAAACTGGCTTCGCCTCGGGTTGTTATATCGCTATTAGCGATATATATAACGGTAGCGGTATATAGACCCTATGCAAAAAGGTGTGGCAAAGGAGATACCTTAGTTCATCACTTATAGAAGACATCATTACCATCATTTGAAAGAGCGTACCCAAGCTAGTGATCGTGCCAAATCTTAGTGTTGTAAGCCGATAAAAAGCTAGAAAGTTACAGCTATTTGAAATTAGAAAGATTTGTATGAAAAGAGACCCAAGGCCTGGCCGGCCTCGTTTTCATGTTTATGGTACATTTCAAATGCTTATAACTCTGCACTAATACAACATGCAACTTCATAAATGTACCAAGTTACTTATTTAGACATGGTCTTTCTTGTAATGGAAATATTTTTTTGAAATCATTTATATTTCGTGGTGCTCGTTCCCAGTCTTCACTCGTTTGCAATGGGTGTATAACCCGTTTACATAAATCCTTTACATAACCTTTACATAAATCCTTTACACATCCTTTACATGAATCCTTTACATAACCAGGGCCGTACATAACCCAAAATTTAAGGGGGCCAATACATATTTAACAGCAAAAAATAAATAAAAATAGTACAGTTCTCTCTTTTTGGTATATTTTTCGCCTTGCTAGGGGGAGCAACTGCCCCCCCTGCACCTGTGCTGTGTACGGCCCTGATAACCTATACATAAGCAGGGGAAAATTTCCCCTGACATAAGTCATTTACACAACCTTTACATAAATCCTTTATATAACATAAATCCCCAAAAAAAACTGAGTGATAAATGCATTTTACTATGTATTTATGTAGCGAGAAAGTCCGCTGGAAAACGAAGAAAATGGTATTTCCAAGGCTCTAGATTTCTAAATTGTCAGGGGGCATGCCCCCTCACCCCCCTAGAAGCTCACGCCTTCGGCGTTCGTTGCTATGTGCGTACATTGGGAAAAAGCACGCTACGCCCCTGTGTATGATGTACTGCCCGGATCCATGAAAAGGCGCTCAATAAGTTGGAATGTCAGTCGATCTGTGCTTTCATTTTCTTTGGATTGATCAGTCCAGATCCAAATAAGCAGTCGATTCCTGGTCTAAACGTCACATTGTTATCACAATTGTCTCTACGACCAATTATTTACAACATGGTTGTCTCTTCGCCCGATGCTACGCTATCTGGAGCGCTGTTAAATGAAGGCACCAAATAACACTCGTTGTTTTCGTTAATTCCCGTGAACTCAACGTAGGGGTTGTCACGTGTCATTAGTATCTCAATGTTCTGTATGACGTCACTGAACGATGGTCGATCTTGCGCATGCTCGTGCCAACAGTTGGTCATGATCTCATACCTATATGAAATGAACGATTGGGTGAATTGTAAACACTAAGTTAGAAACAAATACAAAAGTCGCTATTCGTGGAAGTCTGGACCGAGTTTTCGATAGCATCCAGATCTATAACAAAACACGCTGGGGCCAAAAGGATCCAAAAGAGGACACTTAGGTATAACTTCTTCAGTTTTCATCCAATTCAAATAAAACTTGATGGACATACATGCAAAAGTCGCTATTAGTCGTCTGGACCGAGTTTTCGATGGCATCCAGATCTATTACCATTGTAAATAACAGTGGCTCATCCTTGATTTTAAAAAGGGGTCCCAGAAACGATACTAGTTCCTGTATTTTAATTACCCTAATTTCCATTTTCATTTTACTTAGTGTAAAGTACATGATTGGCTTCACCGATGGAACCCGTGGAACCACCCCTGGATCTGCTAGTAACTGAATTAAAGATCATTGCAGTTGACGTCATGTATATTGTAAGCATCTCATCTGGTCATGTCCTGTAACATCAGTCGCAGTGGTGTTCTTATATTATATCCATGTAAGATATCAGGGGCGGATGTAGAGGGGGGTGCGCACCCCCCCGGATGAGCTGATATCTACTGCATTATTGGTGCTTGAGTGTGTGTACGTTCTGATCATAAATGGTGCACTCCCTCCTAAAAGATGGTGCACCCCCTCCTAAAAGATGGTGCACCCCCTCCTAAAAGATGGTGCACTCCCTCCTAAAAGATGGTGTACTCCCTCCTAAAAGATGGTGCACTCCCTCCTAAAAGATGGTACACTCCCTCCTAAAAGATGGTGCACTCCCTCCTAATAGATGGTGCACCCCCTCCTAAAAGATGGTGCACCCCCTCCTAAAAGATGGTGCACTCCATCCTAAAAGATGGTGCACTCCCTCCTAAAAGATGGTGCACTCCCTCCTAAAAGATGGCGCTCTCCCTCCTAAAAGATGGTACACTCCCTCCTAAAAGATGGTGCACTCCCTCCTAAAAGATGGTGCACCCCCTCCTAAACGATGGTGCACTCCCTCCTAAAAGATGGTGCACTCCCTCCTAAAAGATGGTGCACTCCCTCCTAAAAGATGGTGCACTCCCTCCTAAAAGATGGCGCTCTCCCTCCTAAAAGATGGTGCAATCCCTCCTAAAAGATGCACCCCCTCCTAAACGATGGTGCACTCCCTCCTAAAAGATGGTGCACCCCCTCCTAAAAGATGGTGCACTCCCCCTCCTAAAAGATGGTGCACTGCCTCCTAAAATATGGTGCACCCCCCTAAAAAGATGGTGCACCCCCTCCTAAAAGATGGTGCACTCCCTCCTAAAAGATGGTGCACCCCCTCTTAAACGATGGTCCACTCACTCCTAAAAGATGGTGCACCCCCTCCTAAAAGATGGTGCACCCCCTCCTAAAAGATGGTGCACCCCCTCCTAAAAAAATCCTGGATCCGCCCTTGGATATCATAACCTAGTCATGATCTCTTGATCCATGACAGTCGTAGTTAATAAAGTTATTACGTTGTTTTCATTGTATTATAATTTATAAATGTCTCACATGTCATCTGGGCAAAGATCAGGTCTGTCCATTCTGTAAGCAGTTTTTAGCAACTGTACTAATTTGGTGTTGGTAATTGTAGGGTATGGCGCTCCTCCTGAAAGACATATTTTAATATATCATATATTTTAATATGTATAAAGCTACTTCAGCAAGAACAATTGTATACAGTTATATATGCGCTTAACAGTGTATTAATTCATTCATTCGTTCATTATTTCATTCACCCAAAGGTTAAATGAAAACTATAACACCTTGAAAAAGAGTACTAAAGTTAAATACTCTTGTTCGCGGTATTATATATACACCGACTCAGCCCGCTATACTAGTGTACTTGCTAGTTGCCATTTCCATTCATTCATTCATTCATTCATTCATTCATTCATTCATTCATTCATTCATCCATCATCGTTCATTCATCCATTCATCGTTCATTCATTTCCGCATCTCATTTAGTTATGCTATAGTATAAATAGAGCCATATTTCGATTACGCAGTTAAAATAAAAAAAATAAAAAACATATTAGTCTTGCAGGCACATGCGACTTACCCATCGAGTATATCTCCCAAAGCACTATCCCGTATGACCACCTGTGGAAAGTCATTCAGTAACGTCAGTAAGCAATGCCATCCATATCCCATAATGCAACGTACTGTTATTATTATCTTTAGCTTTACTATGAATATTAAGACTTCGGTAGGTTGCATTGGCCGACAAATTCATTTGATAAAAGCAAAATCAATAACAAATCAATAGTGGTTGACAGATTATGGTATGGAAGCTTTAGGTGATCAATGGCGGAAGCCCACATACATAAGTCGGTTAATTACGAAATAATTATAAACTGAACGATTGCGCGAGCACATTCTCTAAAGTCCCAAAGAGTAAATGACATGTTTCCATCGCCATTGCACTTCAAGTACAGGACAAAGCTAAGTTATGACCTTTACACCCGGGCCATTTTGTAAAATAATTATCAATATGCTTATTTGGCAAACGTAACATACTTTCGGTCATTGTCGGCATATTGTCGATATCATCAAATTAGGCGATCATCCGAGACGAAAGGAAAATGCCATACCGGATATACACCTAGCTATTTCAAAAAAGGTTGCCCGAGGACATCAATCCACAGACAATAGGTTATAGGTCGTTCCAAGACCGAACTGCATTATGGTAACAGTTTGATCATGAATGGCATGTATGACATAAATGATTTCATAAAATTCGATTCAAAATTTGTCTTGGCCTGTTGAAATTGAAATAGGTACGATATCATACAGCCTTTCATCCCTTTTTAGCTATTCAAGCTGTTACCATGATGCAGTTCGGTCTTGGAACGACCTATAACCTATTGCCTATGGACTGATGTCCTCGACAGCATTTTTTAAATAGGTGTATTTGCTGTTTATGATTGATGGAAGTTGTAACGACTTGTGTTCCGAGTGATCGCAAATTAAACCTATCGTAATTGTTCCACTATATTATTTCACTTACACATCACTCTTGGTAGTAAATGTCTGTTCATAGATGGCTTCTGGTGACATCCATTTTATAGGTAGCTTAGTAAGGTTTCCCTTTGCCTGGTAGATTTGATCTCTGTAGGCCACGTGACGTGACATACCAAAATCGGCGACTTTGACCAGAAGGTCTTCAGCTACTAGAATATTACGAGCAGCGAGATCGCGATGAACGATTCCCTTTGACGATAAATATTCCTGGATTGTGGACAAAACACACCTTTTATTCATCATACAATGTTGGTTAGAATCTGCTCAGGTATCTCAACAATGTGACATCACCAGTGTGACGTATGCATAATGATCAACCATGCACGTGTTTAGCGATGTAGTTCTCATGAATATATAGAACCTTTTCAAAAAGGGTTGTTTTAGGATATGTTACGCTAGACATAACAAATAGATAAGCCAGAGACAACCAATTTTAATGTCATAGACTAGCTAGTATTTAATTTTATCGAGAAAAGTTATATAGTCGTACGAAATATTGGTCATTATAAGATACCCCGTAATGGACATGGTCAACTCTTTATTGAAGCAACTGTTGTAATAGTAGAACTGACGTCGTTCTTCCTTTCGCAACGATTTCTTCGAGCATTGACTAGTGCACACTCGTTCAAAGTGCGTCGCAACGATTGCGGCAATCCTGCAACGATTTCTTCAAGCCCTGAGTAGTGTAACACCACTCGTTCAAAGTGCGTCGCAACGATTGCGGCAATCCTGCAACGATTTCTTCAAGCCATGAGTAGTGTAACACCTCTCGTTCAAAGTGCGTCACAACGATTGCGGCAATCCTGCAACGATTTCTTCAAGCCCTGAGTAGTGTAACACCACTCGTTCAAAGTGCGTCGCAACGATTGCGGCAATCCTGCAACGATTTCTTCAAGCCTTGACTAGTGTAACACCACTCGTTCAAAGTGCGTCGCAACGATTGCGGCAATCCTGCAACGATTTCTTCAAGCCCTGAGTAGTGTAACACCACTCGTTCAAAGTGCGTCGCAACGATTGCGGCAATCCTGCAACGATTTCTTCAAGCCATGAGTAGTGTAACACCTCTCGTTCAAAGTGCGTCGCAACGATTGCGGCAATCCTGCAACGATTTCTTCAAGCCCTGAGTAGTGTAACACCACTCGTTCAAAGTGCATCGCAACGATTGCGGCAATCCTGCAACAGTTTCTTCAAGCCTTGACTAGTGTAACACCACTCGTTCAAAGTGCGTCGCAACGATTGCGGCAATCCTGCAACGATTTCTTCAAGCCCTGAGTAGTGTAACACCACTCGTTCAAAGTGCGTCGCAACGATTGCGGCAATCCTGCAACGATTTCTTCAAGCCATGAGTAGTGTAACACCTCTCGTTCAAAGTGCGTCGCAACGATTGCGGCAATCCTGCAACGATTTCTTCAAGCCCTGAGTAGTGTAACACCACTCGTTCATAGTGCGTCGCAACGATTGCGGCAATCCTGTAACAGTTTTTTCAAGCCTTGACTAGTGTAACACCACTCGTTCAAAGTGCGTCGCAACGATTGCGGCAATCCTGCAACGATTTCTTCAAGCCTTGACTAGTGTAACACCACTCGTTCAAAGTGCGTCGCAACGATTGCGGCAATCCTGCAACGATTTCTTCAAGCCCTGAGTAGTGTAACACCACTCGTTCAAAGTGCGTCGCAACGATTGCGGCAATCCTGCAACGATTTCTTCAAGCATTGACTAGTGTAATACTAATCGTTCAAATTAAAGTGCGTCGCAACGATTGCGGCAATCCGATCCGATTCAGAATCATATATTGTAATCAACATCCACAATTGAAAACAACCTTTTTTGAAATCGCTGTAGTTTCTGGACGCCATTGTGAATGATCCTATATCCATTGAACTTAATCGTCACAAAGAACAAAGCATTCCATCAAATCAGAGCGAGAGAGACATACGAAATGCCATCGTTTCCTCCCTAAATATCTAATTAACTCGTAGTCAACACCAGCAAGTTTTCTTTGACAATTTTCATGACAAATCTAATCGTTTGTGTCATCGACAATGGTCAAGTTTTATTTGCTGGATGAACAGGGTTTCCCTTGATGTCCGTCCACACGAACATGCAAGGTTGCCATGCCAACATGTCAGCTTTTGAATAAGGAGACTTATGTACACGAGCAAATGAAACTACGTCAAGGGCAATCGTGTCTAAAAAAACTCGTTCGTGGAGATGGGACTGACAGGTGTCACTTGTTATACCAATAATGTAAATATAAACAGCATTAAACAGAAATTAGTCGACAATTCGTCTGTATTTAGTTTCTATATGAATTCTATGCAAGATACTTGGCTGATGACTCACCATTCCCCGTGCAATTTGCCACGAAAAGGAAGACAAGTCGTTCAACAAACTCTCTACATTTCGGTTATCGTTGTCTTCATTTTCAGAGACTAAGAAAGAATTCATACATATCTGCGAGAAATAGAAAAGGCGTTAAGAATGTGTACTTGGCTCTCGACATGAACGACACTGAGTTATATGAGGATTTTGATCATCAGTCTGAGCTGCTCCTACATGAAGGTATCACTCTCTACGCAATTGGACGTTCTTATAATCAAATATTTACTTGAAGAAAGCAAATTAAATAACAACATTTTAAAATCAGTCAAAATCAACCCAGCTGAAATGACCGCCAGGGTAATAACCACTAGGTTTTGACTGATCAGTAGTTCTATCAGAGGTAAGTGAGCGCCTTAAAGCCCTAACTTAGTTCACAGTTGGGGAACTAAGATTGTCTAAATCTAAACATAAAAAAGTTTTAACAAGCTTACTTATGTTACTGACATGCGCACTGTATCCTCGCAATCTTCCCGTGCACATTCGAACAAAGTTGTGTAGTTGTGAAATCCAGTCTATTAGAACATCTTTCCTGCAAAATTTGCAATATCCAATATGCATAGCTTCATTTTGCGCGCGCAAAGATCCATGGGGATATAATTCCACTGCACTGTTTTCGTCCCTTTTTCTTCCTGACCGTTGGTATAGAGAAAACGACTGCCACCTCAGCTCAAATATCAAGACGTTTGTGTAGCTTCCTCGTTTTCTAAAACAGTTACAAGCAAAACCGAGATCCGATATAATATGGGATCTAAAATGATAAAAATGTACAGGGAGCATCCAGCTGAAGCAGAGGGTATTCGAGTCACGCCAAGGCACAAATGTTTTCTTTCAAATTCTTTAATATAGAGATAGTTAGTGCGTTTGATGTTCCATCAGACTTGACAACTGATAAATCATTATCCAGTTAATGTCTTTCTCGTGAATGAAGTGGACTCAGTTTCCCATGAATCTTTGCGTGTACAAAACGTGCTCGTGACGCTCCTTATTAGTCGGGCTTCCTGTGGAAAGCCCGACTCTAAAAATGCAGTCCGTTCTTCGTCTTCTTTGACCTCGAATCGCCAACTGGGTTCTACAGCCCTGTGCCGGCCGCTCAGATAATTACCGAAGGCTCTGATCAACACGAGATATCAGTTGGCCTCTTTCTTCACAAACAAACATTGCTCAAAACAACTGAAATATCGCTCAAATAACTCACATGTTGAGTTAAATTTAAATGATGAAATAATGGGGATCAAAGCAAAAGGCGAGAAGTTCGAAGATAAATATGCTATCAGAATCGCACAACTGACACAATATTGCGGCTGTCAAGACCTACATTTAGAACGAAAAACTATGGTGGTCGTGCTTTCTCATCGTATGCACCACTACTCTGGAACGATCTCCCATTGGTCGTGAGAAGCGCACCATCTACCCAATCATTTAAACAGAGACTCAAGACTTTTTTGTTTGAACAGAACGAACCACTTACATAATTTATACTAGTCACCTCACTCCTTTGACAAGTCCCGCTAATTTTCTATATTTGTCTATATTCTTCTATATATATTTTCTATATTTATTATTTTCTATATTTTATTACTCACTTGTAAAGAGCATTGAGATTTATATGTAATGCGCTTTTTCAAGAATTAAATTGTTATTATTATTGAAATCTAAACGAAGTCAATGCTTCTATACTTTGTACCACTGACTGTAATTGACGTGTGTTGTGGTAAGTATAACACCGATATTACATTTAGTTTGCTGAGTTTTTGAAATCATTCAGTTGCAAGGAAATCATTCATTTGAATGCCCACAATGCAGGAAATATTGTTCATGATTGTTCGAGTCACCATGGATCACGCTGCGATGTCTAGTTTATTTATTAATATTTGTATTTGGTATGGATATATTTATGGCACCAAATAAACTATTGTCATGTCATTTCTATGATTCGCTGAGTTTGTGAAATCGATTTCACAAAGAAAGCATGTTCTGTCGAGTCATGCAACGAGCGACCAAACACTGTTTCAATAATCGCACTGCGATATCTATACTTAGTTCAAATAGGCTACCGTATTTAATAGTTTATAGAAGCCGGCGACTTCTCGCTAGTAGAGCGTCTACTGAGTTAGAATATACTCGCTAATTCATGGGCAAGTTCAAAGTAGCACATTCCAACGGTCTTCAGCAGGAATCCAAACCAAGGTCTCACTTTGCACTACACACAGGGATCCCAACTTAGATCTGGGTGTTCGCTGCCACGCAATCTTAGTCAACAATATTGTATCACTGACGAGGGTTGTGAAGCCGAAAGACCTTTGATATCATAAAGAACAACGTAGCTGCATGGCGTGTTTCATTGTCTTCATATATATTTTAAGGTCTCACTTTAATCGAATGTGGGACGGATTTGGGTGTACAATGCGCATGTCAGTGATGTAAGCTACCCCAACAAGCATTACTTTTGAGTAGTTATAAGTTTACCTTTCTTCGTTTATCTCTCAGTAACTTTAGTAAATCACCTTGATTCGCAAGCTCAACAACTAAGAACGTTTGTTCCCCTTTAGTGCAACAAGCAACCATGCTAATGATGTTTCTATGGTAACCAACATTCTTCATAAACTCTATTTCACGAAGAAATTCACTTCCGTCTATTGGAGTAGCGTCTCCTGCAGGAGGAAAGATGGAATGATTGAAGTAAAATACGCAAACCATTAATGTTCTTAAGGTTATCGATCGTGCATCCGTGCGCATCGCTTCTGCGCATGTATTTATATTGGCCGGGCTACCTGTGGTAAGGCTTTTCTAATATGGCGGACAGGGGAGAATATTACACAATATGACTTTTTGATCTTATGGATTTGGATGCAATAGACCTCTTTAGCTTGTATGCAAATTGCCCATTTCAGATCATGTGATGTAAACATTGATATTCTCTGGAGAATTAGTCCTTTCAATATAAACGAATAAATTTCAGAAATATAAAGGAACAATTCTCCAGAGAATATCAGTGTTTACATCACATGATCTGAAATGGGCAATTTGCATACAAGCTAAAGAGGTCTATTGCTGACGTCACTTCCGGTTTTTTTCATTAGCTGACGAAGTCACACTTGACCGGGTCTCGAGGCTATCGGGTGAGGAATTTTAGCATCAGAGTCTGAAACTTGCACACCTTTTCAAAAGAATACTCTCTGCTTGATAGCACATGGAGGGCAGTGTTTGCCCGTCATTTGAAGCAAATAATGAGATTCAAGGAGTTTTAACAGCTGATTGAAAGCCAGCAATTGTGGATACAATTTTAAAGAAATGCCCGATCGTTACCTAGAGCTATTAAAAGAGCTTACTTTGTAGCATTTTTACAGCGACGATGAAGCCCTGTTCTTTCCCTGCTCGTATTTCTAGTTTGTTCTTGTTTTTGTTTTGTCTTATCTTGGTTTTCTTCCGCTCTTCAACTACGTTTCGATCAACAGCTGCTTTCCATACTGTACCAAAGGCTCCTTCACCGATTTCTTCTATCAGATGAACTTGACTTGACGCAATCTCCCAGGGATCATCGAGGTCGTCATGTCTGTAGATGGGAGGATCGATTAAGATGTCAAATATCGATGTCAATCACCGAACAATGGTTTCACTGTTGAAACTACCATCATGGTTCTGAAGCTTTCTAATCACTGCATGTTATACACCTATTCCAAAAATCGTTGTCCCCGCCGAAAGCAACAAGGAAGAAGCTGACGACCACAAAGAGCATTGGGACTTTCTCCTTATTCATTTATTTTTTTATTCATCCGTAGACATTTTGACATCATGCATTTTATAGTTCCAAATGATTGCTTTTCAACGCTCGTAGGGATAACTTCTCAAGTACCACGGATACATAAATTAAATTAATTAGGAGATTCCCAAAGTCCTTTGCGGTTGTCAGCTTTTTACTCGGGCCCTTCCGAAGGAAGCCCGAGTTAGAAAATACAGTTTCTTTTTTTTTTTTTTTTTTTTTTTTTTTTTTTTTCAGGTGAAGGAATGAAGAAAAAATGCGAAGAATGCGATGTATTTGATCATATCGAGTTTCAAGATTTCTCATCATAGATCTTCAAGCTATTAAGTTCAGGATTGTAGTTGATCATTCCACGATGTAGTCTCCCTCGCAGCCGTGCTAAGTGTCGTCACGCAACGCTCTCTCCCCTCAGACACGGCTGCTTACCCAAGCAAAACATTCCGTTCCAATTGTAAGTGTTTAGCCAATCATATCAAGTTATTCGATATTCATGTTCACAGGTTGTCAACGCCTCGACACTCCCAGGCTCATGTTTCGTTGTTTATTTACGTAAGAACGTTGCAAAGTTAGGAAATGAATTCACGTACACGATTTACTAGTCTTCCTGGCAGCCGTGTTTAGTGTATTGGTTTAGTGTATTGCCCAGTTAAACTCTTTGATACTCGTTCATATGAAATTATTTCGCTGCAAGGCAAAACGCTTCGTCAATGGACGTCATCTTGTTTGTCACTGGTCTTTGGTATGTTCGGTATGGCGCGAACCTTGGCCTGTTTTCGGGCAAAGAGCTCTGATTGACTAATTCTGTGGAACGGAATGTTTAGCTCGGGTAAGCAGCCGTGTCTGAGGGGAGAGAGCGTTGCGTGACGACACTTAGCACGGCTGCGAGGGAGACTATCCACGATGAAGCTAAGGCGCGTTTGCTTTTGTTATAAATGAAACGACATCTTTCAGAGTGGGCCCACACGAATAGCCGTATGCTTTTGTCTGTGAAATGAGCCTGTTTAAAGCCCGTGTTTTATCGGCTGTTCTATAACGCCTTTCCACGAACTCGAACTCATATCCAAAAATGAATTGAGACAAAGGCGATCGAGCAAGGTCAATGTTCGAAAATCCGTGTTCTTTTCAGTAAGATGACAGTTGTAAAGTGATCCTTATCTGAGTCATACATCTATTATCGGCGACCTAATTTTAGAACCGTTGATTTAAAACCGAATTTCCACGCTCAAAACAGGTCAGTGAACGGCAAAAATACAATCGAAATCAAAACGTCCTTAGATTTTAGGGATCTATTACAGAAGAAGACGCTCAATGACGAGGGAGACTTGTGTCTGACTCATAGATAAAGATCTCCGCGGACTCTTGTTATAATTAAACTCACGACCAACGCCGTACAACGGTCATGTATAACTCCATCTATTGACAGAAAGCTATATGTACAGAAGTCATGCAAACATGCAGTCGAGCCAGTCGAGTTATTTTCAGTAACTCATGATGGATGTTTATTTTATTCCACGTTTGAAAAATTCAGAAGGAAAAGGAATCGTAAAAATCTTACTTCAAAACTACATCAAAGCATTTAAGGCAAGCAAGGTCAATGTTCGTAAATCGAGATCGTATAGCCCTTCATCTGGCAGACATATAGTCTCCCTCGTCACGCAACTGTCAGTCATTGTCAGGTCTCTCCTCACGCAACTGACATTGTCCTTTTCATAAGCCCGAGTGTACGCTCATTGAGCGTCTTGTTACTTGTTACTTTCGGACCGGACTACGATATTTGGAATAGGTGTTGATACTGAATACTGTATTCTAAATAGTGTATTCCAAGACCGAAATGCATTTTGGATCTCATGTAATATTGTTTATATAGTCTAAAGTAAAATAAATAATAGTAATTTATTGTATTTTTAGTGTATTCCATCAGAAGCAACATACTATTTCCATATATAGCGAGCAAATCGCTGTATATTTACTTTTTATTTCAAAATAACGAGGCCCACAATGCCATTTGGTCTTGGAATACACTATTCAGTATGCAGTATTCAGTATTCAACGTTTTTTGCATGAATAGCTGTATATAGTGTTGAAACGCTGAGAACATCCCTAGCTATCAACAAGAAATACTAAATATGCCATTCACTAGACCAAACATACAACTCAAATATGTACTTTTGTCAAAATGCCAAGAAATCTTTTAATCAAAATTCCCTTTCCAAGACTATCTGTGTGTTACTGGTTGATGATGCATACCTCTTCTTACTTTTCTTTTTAACATACACGTAGAGTAAAGACAATAGGACGAGTAGTAATACCCCAGAACCCAGTCCAACTCCTACTTTGATGCTGATGGAGAACTGAGTTACCACATTTGGTGTATCTGCTGAAAAAGAAAATCCATGCTCTCGAAAAGTTCCAAAGGTTGAAAAGAGTGTAACTATTGGGCGCTTAATAATAACTGTCTGATGCCGGCGAAGCAAATGACAACGTGAGTTATATTTTATTGCGCATGCGCATATATATCATCTATTCAATGCTATGTTTTTTTAAAGGTATCTATGCCTGGTTACTCCATTTCTTTGTGGTCCGCTGGTATCAAAACGTATATACTTTTCACTGAATTGTTTAATTTCACGCTCTCTTCTTTATAGCAAGGACATTTCACGTTGTGCGTTTGTACGCAATTCCTGGGTTGCACGTTACGTCATAGCCACCATGTTGGATGACAATAACAAATCATTCCTCATTATGATTTTATAATGAAAACTAAGGATATAAGCATACAACGTTTCGGTGACATACTTGCACCATCTTCAGGTAGTAATAAAATAATTTACATAAACAAGAATGTACGATGTTAACAATGGTCATTGTTTTTAAGTAAACAGTTTAGCCCTAATTGAGTACAGTATTTACAGTATTGAAAAATCCAAGACCAAACTTGATTGTTTAATTTTTGAAGAACAATGACCATTGTTAACATCGTACTTATTCTTGTTCGGAAAACACTAGATAGCAATGACCTAAACCAGGTCAAGATTTGAATAACAATAGGAACTATTGTACAACAATAGGAACTATTGTTAGATATGCCTCGTTCTACAAAGGACATGTCTTTGTAGAACGAGGCATCTATTGTTATTCAAATCTTGACCTGGTTTAGGTCATTGCTATCTAGTGTTTTCCCGTATTCCTTCTTGTTCATGTAAATTATTTTATTACTACCTGAAGATGGTGTAAGTATGTCACCGAAACGTTGTATGCTTATTATATCCTTAGTTTTCATTATAAAATCATTATCACAATCTTTGTTACATGTAGTTAGATTCCTCATTATAGTTTCTCTAGATCTTGTTTGATCATCCTATTTCATTGTTATTTATATCTCAATTAAGGGATTTTGAGTCATGTGGTTGCAACCCAAGAATGGCGACAATAAGGCATGTTTACTTTCATGCAGGCTCCAACGATAATGCGTTGAATTAATGTCTTTAATTTAGACGACGCTGTCTACATTAACGAACTTCAGATCCGACTACGTGTACGAGATCGAGTACGAGTTTTGAGCGCGCGAAGTTTGGCACTAGCATCAGTTTCATAATTGTGGTCGCGTAGATTTAAAGTGAAAATCACTCTCTTATATAACTTACATAGGATTCTGAAATACCCCAAACAATGCTATTATAATTAAATACCCTCAATTCATATATTACCATGCATGGCATCTAATAACTGTTCTTCATTATTATTCATGTTATTATTATTATTATTATTATTATTATTATTATTATTATTATTATTATTATTATTATTATTATTATTATTATTATTTATTATTATCATTATCATTATTATTATTATTATTATTATTATTTATTATTATTATTATTATTATTATTATATAATTATTATCTCAAGTACATTATCATTATCATTATTATTATTATTATTATTATTATTATTACACATTATTATTATTATTATCTATTATTATTATAAAAGCCTTATTATTCATTGAAAACACAAATAATAATAATAATAATAATATTATAATAATAATAATAATTTCTTAAAAATTTTTCTTCACGCATTAACCGAAGTCTCAATGCTTTCTACAATGTTAATAAAATATGCATATATATATATAAACAAAGTTCGCTATTGTGTCACATACCATTTGTTTTGTTGACAAAGTTAAACCTGATAACAAAGCCTTTACCAGGTAATTCTTGATCAGCCTCAAACCTCACCCATAAGAATCTACCGCTAGTCTTCCAACTTGGACCAACTCTCGGTGGTATTGGGAAGCGTTGTAGTTTAGGAGCACCTCCACTGGGACCGTCTCGTACCTCGACATGGTCACCTGGATGAGCTAAGGCGAAGTATGTAAAAGTGAAGGTGATAATTTGATATTCAGGTGCGATGAGAAGCCACGTGCACACTGTGTTATCAGTATAACTCTCTGGGAAAAGAGGACTTCTGATGACGTCGTCGTCTGACGTCACATTGAAGTAAGTACGTACATCTTTTAAACACTCTATCGGATACAAGGAAATAAGTATATTGTAATTAATCAGATCAGTTACATTATAAACGAGGAATTTATTGTTGGCTTTCTATCACTACATTCCCCCACACTGTCTCCCAGGCCCTATGAAGAGAAATCAGGGTCCCTTCTCAGACATACACCTATTTCAACTAACGTTGTCGCGTTCAAAGCAACAAGCGTTGAGCCAAGACCGAACTGAATGCTGGTTTTGTGTTGGCAAATTATTCAAATCAGACCTATTTTCTATGGAACGAAGTATGATATGCAAACAAGCACGTGAAAATGTTCCACATGTTGTAATTAGTCCTTATATAAACAATTGTGATTTAAATAATTGTCAGCACATAACCAGCATTCACTTCGGTCTTGGCTTGCACGCTTGTTGCTTGAACGCGAGATCTAGAACTTTAGTTGAAATAGGTGTATATCAAACACGAATATGATTGGCACGAATATGATATGGACTGCCTATCTGTTAACGTGCAAGTCACCTATAACTTTTCCAAAGCCAACTGACCGGATGATCACTAAAGTCCGCTATCGTTATCGCAAGTCACATTTTAACGCACGTGCGCAGCGTAATTAGTTCCCAAAAGCTGACATCCGCTTTGCTGACCAGGCCTCTGATTTTTCTTCAGAGGGCCTGTTAACGAGGTTTTTCATCCACCTACCATTTGTTATATTTACTGATTTAAATATCAGTACAAATCCTTTGTCAACGTATTGGTGATTGGTTATAAACTCCACCCGTAAGTGTCTCCCGCTTGACGTCCAGAAACGTCTCCCGCCTGTCGTCCAGGTTTCACCGTCAGTCTGTTGTTTAAATCTCTCCAGCTCAAAAGCAGCGTCGCTTTTTCCATCCAGTACCTCTACATAGTCACCTTTCGCCAAGGAGAAATCGTAAAATTCAAATCTAACAACGAGGTTCTGAGGTGCGGTGATAATCCAGGTGCAATCCATGTTGGTTGGGTATCGGTCTGGATAACCAGGGCTGATGATAGCGCCACTGTCCGACAGATTCACACGGATGGTTGACGAATTCAAACAACCTGAAAATATAGCAAGTTAACAAGTACAATACAATACAATACAATACAATACAATACAATACAATACAATACAATACAATACAATACAATACAATACAATACAATACAATACAATACAATACAATACAATAGTTAACAAGTACAATACAATACAATACAATACAATACAATACAATACAATAGTTAACAAGTACAATACAATACAATACAATACAATACAATACAATAGTTAACAAGTACAATACAATACAATACAATACAATACAATACAATACAATACAATACAATACAATACAATACAATACAATACAATACAATACAATACAATACATAACAAGTACAATACAATACAATACAATACAATACAATACAATACAATACAATAGTTAACAAGTACAATACAATACAATACAATACAATACAATACAATACAATACAATACAATACAATACAATACAATACAATGCAATGCAATACAATGCAATGCAATGCAATGCAATGCAATGCAATGCAATGCAATGCAATGCAATGCAATGCAATGCAATGCAATACAATACAATGCAATGCAATGCAATCCAATGCAATGCAATGCAATGCAATGCAATGCAATGCAATGCAATGCAATGCAATGCAATGCAATGCAATGCAATGCAATGCAATGCAATGCAATGCAATGCAATGCAATGCAATGCAATGCAATGCAATGCAATGCAATGCAATGCAATGCAATGCAATGCAATGCAATGCAATGCAATGCAATGCAATGCAATGCAATGCAATGCAATGCAATGCAATGCAATGCAATGCAATGCAATGCAATGCAATGCAATGCAATGCAATGCAATGCAATGCAATACAATACAATGCAATGCAATGCAATGCAATGCAATGCAATGCAATGCAATGCAATGCAATGCAATGCAATGCAATGCAATGCAATGCAATGCAATGCAATGCAATGCAATGCAATGCAATGCAATGCAATGCAATGCAATGCAATGCAATGCAATGCAATGCAATGCAATGCAATGCAATGCAATGCAATGCAATGCAATGCAATGCAATGCAATGCAATGCAATGCAATGCAATGCAATGCAATGCAATGCAATGCAATGCAATGCAATGCAATGCAATGCAATGCAATGCAATGCAATGCAATGCAATGCAATGCAATGCAATGCAATGCAATGCAATGCAATGCAATGCAATGCAATGCAATGCAATGCAATGCAATGCAATGCAATGCAATGCAATGCAATGCAATGCAATGCAATGCAATGCAATGCAATGCAATGCAATGCAATGCAATGCAATGCAATGCAATGCAATGCAATGCAATGCAATGCAATGCAATACAATACAATACAACGTCATGGATCGTTATTAGCCATTTCGGAGTTGATATTCGAAAGGAATTGTGGGGCTGTCTTTGAGGGACGCCATTGCTGTTTATTGACTGTAAAACACGAGGAAACGACTGGGAAACATAATTATTGTGTGCCAAACTCACTTACTTCAAACTCTGGTACATCACTATTCAAACTTGTCGCCGTATTGAAGATATGGCGTCCTTCAAAACAGACCCACAATGCCCCGCAAACATCAACTCCGATATGGCGAATGCTATCAATGAGATGATTCTGTTAATCACCAACTTACTAGATTGTCTAATTTTAGACGTAATGGTCATTGCAAATCCCTTGCCAACATCATCGCGATTAGTCTTGAACTTCACCGATAGGTATCTACCGCTGGACGTCCTCGCCTGACCAATGACTAGTGGATGTCGTGTGAAGTTCTTCAGTACATTTAATGAACCTTTACTTGGACCGTCTCGTACTTCGATATAGTCACCTGGTTGAACCAAGGCAAAACTAAGATATTGAAACTCAATGACTTGATAAGCAGCGGCCGTGATTAGCCAGCTGCATTCTTGATTGTTTGGATAATAGTTGGGATAAAATGGGCTTGTGATAACTTTACTCCCTGACGTCAAACTGATGGTTTCTGAAGAGCACGCTGAGAATGAGACAAGAAGGCAATGTTTGTACTTGAATAAATAGCAATAATAATAATAATAATAATAATAATAATAATAATAATAATAATAATAATAATAATAATAATAATAATAATAATAATAACATTAATAATAATAATATTAATATTAATAATAATAATAATAATAATAATAATAATAATAATAATAATAATAATAATAATAATAATAATAATAATAATAATAATAATAATAATAATAATAATAATAATAATAATAATAATTCAAATATGTCTTCCTGCTTAGATTTCATACTTTTAAACTGAAACATGTTTTGTGTCCATTAGTAATAAGTCAGATGAACATTTTTCAGCACTCTTATCGCTAAGCGATTAAAAGTCATTTTCAAACTAAATTCTTGGAGTGCACGTTACGTCATAGCCTCCATATTGGTTCCCAAATACAAAGCATTCCTACAAGCCCTTTGCCGTATAAGGCTTGGCATACAGCGCTGTTGCATACTGGCGAAACTGCGGCTTCAAGCATACGCGACAAAAACAAGAGTATTTTACAATCGGACATTTTATTTCCAAACTGAGCGATAGAAAGGCGTACATTTGATTTCCGTAGAATCCCGGTTATAAGCCCTGGGCTAATATAACTTCGTATGGGTTTTGTGGTGGGCTTATAACCGGGAGGGCTTATAACCGGGATTCTACGGTACTTCATTAAAACACAAACGTCTGTACTAAAATAAGTTTTTTTTCACCATTTTTTTCCTTAAGGAAAACTTTGTCTTAATTATAATAATAGCAGTATATGGTTGTTATTGAACGCACTACAGTTTGATCTCAGCGCGTTTTACAGAGATAACTTTCCTGCTAGGGTTGTAATCACCTGAGCTTGGGATTCCTGTGGACACATGTCCGCCATGTTTGTTTTTGAAATTAGTAACCACGCACTTTATTAATGAACCTAGTAACTCAACCAGTAACGCATCCAATGTATGTTGGTATTTTATCATGTAAACGCAACGTGTAGTTGTCCCTATTGATAGGGAGATCCTAGCGCTACTGTTATCCCTCTCTTTTGTAAACAGGGTCTTACTTACATTTGTAAAGCGCTCGTTTTGCTAGGTTTTATAACTAAGTTTTTACTCACCACTGCTGGCTGGAATATTATCAAAATGCACTTG
Source organism: Actinostola sp. cb2023 (assembly GCA_033675265.1). NCBI lineage: Eukaryota > Metazoa > Cnidaria > Anthozoa > Actiniaria > Actinostolidae > Actinostola > Actinostola sp. cb2023. The sequence continues at coordinate 246,468 of JAUJYZ010001194.1, read as the reverse complement.
ATAGCCGCAAGTAGTTCCTTGAGTAGTGGAACTGAGACATACCAACACTTCTCTTCCACTAGAAACAAGGAAAACTGTTTTATCTGTTTTAGATCCTTCAATCTCCATTATAAGATGACTGCTTATTTGACTTGGACCGTCGAATACTTTTAAATTGTCCAAACACGTTCTTCCAACAATAACTGTGCGAGATATAGATATGTTTACAATGCGTCCTCGTGGTACCGTAAGCTTCCACAAGCATTTGAACATGAGTGAGTAGTTTCCTTCAAGTTGTTCGTTGATTATAGAAGCATGGAATCCACCACTGTTTTGTAGCAACACACCGAGGCTTGCATTCATTGCATCTGCCAATAGCATGTAAAACGTCATGAGAATCGAGAGGCTCAGTTTGAACTCTTACATATTACGTTATGGTAGATTTACTTATTACAGTTAGTTTTCTTCTTGTATTGTAAAACTTGTGCATTTCAGCGGCGTGTCTGCAATGTGGTTCTCATGCAATAAAGCATCTCTATCCATGCTATCTCTATTTTTATTATATAGTCAAGTCAATCCGCGCGCTCTGATTGGCTGAAAACGGTGCTGTATCAGAGAACGGATCAACCAAGCGCGCGCTCGATGGCGTAACTGGCGTCAGTAGCACGCGCTAAAATGTTATTCAAAAACACAACAGAATCCTCAACTTTCTTGCCATTTTTCTCACCATTCGTGTTCTTTTTTATCAAAAATCCATAGTTTCTATATAATAAAGCAAATAGAACAGCTTTTTCCGTGCTCCGTTAAGTAATACAGCACTCAGGAAGTGCCGAGAGCGCTCAAGAAGTGTGGACAGCACTCGCCACGGCTCGTGCTCTCCCTACACTTCTTTCGTGCTCTCGTCACTTCCTTCGTGCTGTATTACTGAACGGAGCACGGAAAAAACTGTTCTATTTGTTAAATCTAAGTAAAGTAAACACTATCAATAGAGGTGTCTGGGAACCGCTAAGTCAGTAAGCTAGTCAGAGAAAAAAACACGGATACTAACGATTTGTTTAATGAATCGACACTGATTTGTTTGTAAATCAGTTGACTCTGTCAGAATCAGTTGCGCTAGCTGTACTAGCAATACATGCAAGCTAGGCAACATGTTTATTCTGGCATTCTTCACTGAGGATATCACGTACATGAATACTTATAATTTGCAACATATGTTGGAAGTGAAGTATATGACGATGGATGGGGTTAGGGGTGGTACGAGAGAGAGAGAGAGAGAGAGAGAGAGAGAGAGAGAGAGAGAGAGAGAGAGAGAGAGAGAGAGAGAGAGAGAGAGAGAGAGAGAGAGAGAGAGAGAGAGAGAGAGGTATACTTGTATAAGCTGTCTTGGTATATGACGATGGATGGGGTTAGAGGTGGTAGGGTAAGAGATAGGTATACTTGTATAAGCTGTGTCGTGGTATATGACGATGGATGGGGTTAGAGGTGGTAGGGTAAGAGATAGGTATACTTGTATAAGCTGTGTCTTGGTATATGACGATGGATGGGGTTAGAGGTGGTAGGGTAAGAGATAGGTACACTTGTATAAGCTGTCTTGGTATATGACGATGGATGGGGTTAGATGTGGTAGGGTAAGAGATAGGTATACTTGTATAAGCTGTGTCATTGTATAAGCTGTCTTGGTATATAACGATGGATGGGGTTAGAGGTGGTAGGGTAAGAGATTGGTACACTTGTATAAGCTGTCTTGGTATATGACGATGGATGGGGTTAGAGGTGGTAGGGTAAGAGATAGGTATACTTGTATAAGCTGTGTCTTGGTATATGACGATGGATGGGGTTAGAGGTGGTAGGGTAAGAGATAGGTACACTTGTATAAGCTGTCTTGGTATATGACGATGGATGGGGTTAGGGATGATAGGGTAAGAGATAGGTATACTTGTATAAGCTGTCTTGGTATATGACGATGGATGGGGTTAGAGGTGGTAGGGTAAGAGATAGGTACACTTGTATAAGCTGTCTTGGTATATGACGATGGATGGGGTTAGAGGTGGTAGGGTAAGAGATATGTACACTTGTATAAACTGTCTTGGTATATGACGATGGATGGGGTTAGAGGTTTTAGGGTAAGAGATAGGTACACTTGTATAAGCTGTCTTGGTATATGACGACGGATGGGGTTAGGGATGATAGGGTAAGAGATAGGTATACTTGTATAAGCTGTCTTGATATATGACGATGGATGGGGTTAGGGATGATAGGGTAAGAGATAGGTATACTTGTGTAAGCTGACTTGGTATATGACGATGGATGGGGTTAGAGGTGGTAGGGTAAGAGATAGGTACACTTGTATAAGCTGTCTTGGTATATGACGATGGATGGAGTTAGAGGTGGTAGGGTAAGAGATAGGTACACTTGTATAAGCTGTCTTGGTATATGACGATGGATGGGGTTAGGGATGATAGGGTAAGAGATAGGTATACTTGTATAAGCTGTCTTGGTATATGACGATGGATAGGGTTAGAGGTGGTAGGGTAAGAGATAGGTACACTTGTATAAGCTGTCTTGGTATATGACGATGGATGGGGTTAGAGGTGGTAGGGTAAGAGATAGGTACACCTGTATAAGCTGTCTTGGTATATGACGATGGATGGGGTTAGGGATGATAGGGTAAGAGATAGGTATACTTGTATAAGCTGTCTTGGTATATGACGATAGATGGGGTTAGAGGTGGTAGGGTAAGAGATAGGTACACTTGTATAAGCTGTCTTGGTATATGACGATGGATGGGGTTAGGGATGATAGGGTAAGAGATAGGTATACTTGTATAAGTTGTCTCGGTATATGATGATGGATGGGTTTAGGGATGAAAGGGTAAGAGATAGGTATACTTGTATAAGCTGTGTCTTGGTATATGACGATGGATGGGGTTAGGGATGATACGGTAAGAGATAGGTACACTTGTATAATAAGCTGTCTTGGTATATGACGATGGATGGGGTTAGGGATGATAGGGTAAGAGATAGGTATACTTGTATAAGCTGTCTTGGTATATGACGATGGATGGGGTTAGGAATGATAGGGTACTGTATAAGCTGTCTAGGTATATGGCTATGGATGAGGATAGGGATGGTAATCGATAAGAAATTATAGCATACATACACTTTATTAATGTGTAAAAACATTTAACGTACCACAAGTGGTAAGGTATACTTTTATAAGCTGTATTGGTATATATGACGATCAAATCAAATTAAAAAAAAGACTTTATTTTATGAGGGTGACACTAAGCAGTCTCAGACTGATAAACTTGTGGCCCTCTAACCTAAACTAAATAAATCTATAAATCTATAAATATAATTATAAAAAGTTGAACATCAATCTAAAATACAAAAATTTTAAAAAGCGATCGATTGGCATTTGGGTCATAGGGATAAGGTTAGTTAAACGTTTCCCACTGCTATATAATCTTCTTTTCTTTCACGTCATTTTATTAACTATCTATAGCTAGATATCCATATGTGTGTAATTGCAGTTTACCAATAGGTCAAGTCTTACCTTGGTGGACTGTTCTCGTGGAATTGTCTTTGCCGTTTTCTGCTTTCCGTAATGATGCATGCGTGATTAAGTGCAGGACTCCAATAATAAAATAATTATGCAACATCTGTAGAGAATTAATCAGTTTCAGTTGAATACGACTGTCATGCAATGATAACGAGAACTCATTCGTCAAAATGTAAATTCCTCCATGGCTGATATACCATAAAAGGTGAAGGAAGGAAGAGCTGAGTTGGAGGAAAGGGGGCATAAAATTTAGTTGGATCAAAATAAAAATAACTAGCTAAAAATTAATAAATACAATTCGGTTGGGATAAAGGTTCATTTGGTGTACTACTATACTACTGATGTTATCTGGTGTAAATATAAGAAACATTACAACCTGCAATAACACCTGGATTTTCCGTTTGATATTTTTGTATCTACTGGATAGGATGATACTGGGCCAGTGGATAAGGAGATAATTAGTTGAACAGCCAAGGACTGTTGCACCTGCAAAATGTTTGCTAATCTGCTTTCTGTTCCGAACCCTGATACACCACCAAAAATGATAAAGTTTAACTGAATACAACACTGATGGCCATTTTGATAACCTAATGATTTGACCTATCGATCGATATGGCAGAAATGAAATTAACGAGTCATGTATTACATATCTTAGTATTATAAGTTATTTGCGACTTCTATTTAATTACAAACGCTTAGGACACAACTATGATTTGCAGCCATGCGACCAAGAGAGGTTAGTGTTTATTAGTAGTTTGAGCCAGTCACTAAGTGTGGTCACGGTTAGGATTTGTTACGTCCTCAGTGGTTCTTTTGTGTCCCTCTATGTCAGGTTAGGTATATGGAAACAAATACAGTACCTTCTCCTCGATGATTTGAACACCATGCGTGTTGGTCCGGCCGGAGTTCAACCCCAATAGTTCCACACAACAGACCGGTGATAATCACCGTACCCAAATTAGCCAACCGGAAGCGGTTTCATTTTGTGAACTTTGAAATTTACAGCTTATAGTAAATTCGCGAAAGTCTCGCATAACGTTGGTAGGTCACAACTGGACGAGTCCGAATTCGAACCCCTAGGCTTAGCTAGCTAAGGCGCAGCTTAGTTTGAACCATTTAAACGAGTTGCAGCTTATTATCTCCCGTAGAAATGGTCCTATTGTCTTAACTATGAATATTTTTATTTTGGTCAGAATTTTATTCTCAGTTAAAAACAACTTGTGTTATACGAATATTGTTTTGAATGTATTGATGTTGAGTTCCTTGGTTCATGTCAAGCCTGTCATTCAAGCTCGTCAAGTATTTCAATATCTCCATTTCTAACATTGCCAAACAGGTGTCAAATTAACGATAGCGTTTTGCCATTCACAAAACAAAGAACTCTCTTCAAAGTGAATTTAAAATTATTATTCTTCATTTTCTTGTATTTTCAAAATATTTAATATTGTAAGGATATGAATAAGGATATTAGCAATGCGCTCCAAGCATAATAATGCCAATAATCTGATATAATTTTTATTGTAATTTTCCGAACAGCTTGAGAGAGCATTTAAGTGTGATTATGAAATCCTTGCAGAAATAAACAGTTATTATTATCAACAGTTAAATAATCAAGAAGTCTTATAATGTAAGGAGTAAAATATAATTCGCATCCAATGAAACTATATATGGTTGACATTATTCAATTCAATAAATTTAGACTAGCATACTAGTGTACTGCACTACGGATAAACACTCTAATGATATATCTTAACAGGTACTTGGCTGATTTTCACCTGCGCGTTGGTCATTTATGTGATCAGTTTTACTGACTAGCGGTTAAACTAGTACTGAGACTGCGTCGGTGTGTAACAATAAAACAAGCGTGTAGAATGAAACTCTTTACAACCGTGTAAAAATACAACCGTATCAGTTTCCACTGATAGAATAAAAGACTATAGTTTATATGAAATAGCAATGAAGTCAACCAAAATGGTAGGGCGCTAATATGAAAGTAATATATATAGAGAGAGAGATTGAACTAGGTATTTAACTTCGTCAGGCAAATGATATACCTTCAATCCATATATTACCAGGCATGGCATCTAATAACTGTTCTTCATATATATAATATATGATATATTTCCATAGAAACATCAATAGAACAGACCAGTGGTTAATTCATGCATGCAGCTCGTGTATGCTGTTTCAACTATACCTTTCTTAAGTCTCTATAACCAAAGCAATCATCTTTAACCCTGGTCACTAATGGCGCAAGCACGATTTACGATCAATATTTCTTTAGTTCTTACGTTTATATTTTCGTCGGGTCCGACTTGACAAAAGTTCTAGCTGATGCGATGCCCTTGTGCTTGCGTCGCTTGTGGAAACCAGTCGGTCGCTAAGTCAGGTCCTTTGTCGTGTTCTTTGTATTTCGTACAAAAAAAAGTCCATTTTTGATCACTCGAAGCAAGCACAATAGGAGTGAATAATGATCTAAAATCATAAAACATTGGTTTATCAAACGGATGAACGTATTTATACAACAAAATGAGCTAGAATATAATGACTTTCCTGACTCACTTACTTTCTTAGAGAAAAGTATTGATAGTCCAGATCTTGCTTCTTGCTTCACTCGCGGGACGAAGACTGGACACAAAGCTGTTCAAATACCAAGACGCTTGATGCATGACCACGGCATTAACATACTTCACCTGACTTTAACCGCCAACTCAAATTTTGAAATAGGACGCGTGGAGGTATATATGTATCAAACCGCGCATTAAACAATGGATAATTAGCGCTGTTGCTTGATCTAATAATTATGCACATGTTATTAATTTCGACATCTGAATCAACAGGTGGAATAAATTTACAATTTAAAGTTTTTACATATTTTTTTCAATTTAACAATTTGATATGTCATATCAATAAAGGTTCTTTACTTTTATCAGAGTCTTTTTCACGCACCTCATCATCATCATCATTATTATTATTATTACTTGGTATGGTTTGTTATGTAGTGCGCGCTATGTATTTGAATACACACGCGCACACCTGTATAGCTTAACGCAATGTCTAATTGTTTTAGTAGAAACCAACTAGCATATACTACCTTCGATTTATACCAATTTTTATGGATTTTTCGCTTTGTATTTGTTCAAAACGCCGGCTTTTTCGCTAATCACTATCTATCACTCAATAGATAGCGAGTACGTTAGGGACTGTGCAATAATTAGCAGGGGGGGTTGAGAAACGGGAAATATATGACTAAAATTAAGGCTTCACCCCCCTACTATAGAAAAAAATATTACAGTCTGACCCCCCTCAAACCGGAGATAAATAAAAACCACCCCCCCCCCCCCCCCCCCCCCAATATTTAGAATTACTTCAATTATCGTTGGTTTGCATAATATTCTCATCTGGAACGAACAATATTTCAAAGCTCTTTTGCACATACACCTGTTTCGAAAAAGGTTGTCAGAGAGAAGGGCGATAGGAGAATGGTGAATGGTCATTCTAAGACCAGATAGAACTATAGATGTGTGTGTGTATATGCAAATAACCTGACAATTTAGTTCATAAATTAGCTTTCAGTTGTAAGTAATTATTACGAAACCAAAATAAAATAATTTAAACTGACCAGCAGTCAAGTTTGATCTTAGAATAACCATTCTCCTATCTCCTTTCTCTCTGACAACCTTTTTTGAAATAGGTGTATACATCTGGTTCAGAATCACTTGATTCTGGCTCCGACTCACTGGTCGGCTCTGAAGATGAAGCCATGTTGATATCCTGTACTCTCCGACGTCCGTCTCATCGCGTGCGTAGGCAATAACTCTTTCAATTAGCTCCTGCTTGCCAGTCCCTGCTATTTTAAGTTGATTTGAAGCTGTTTACTGGTCAAGGCGTTGACTGCCATTTCATCCGTCCAGCATATATCTGGTAGCTCATACCTTGCTTTCGCCGGCCTCTTCTTTGCCTATGTTTCACGAAACTCCAGTTGTGCTCGACAAAACTCTTACAAGTGGTTTCATACACATTGTACGTAGCACATGCCTCTTGCATTTCCTCGTTTATAGTAGAGGACAATGTTCCCTGGACAAATTAAACAAGTTCTTTTTCGCTTTATCCGGACGCTTGGGAGAAGATTGTCGATCTCGCCTGTGCCTTTACATGCCAGATACTTTCCTGGTACGGATTCACTGAGGGCTGTCACTGGAGACCAGTCGACAGAATCTCCCATCGCTCACCCCTCTGTGTTACGTACATGCATCCGATCATGCCACATCGGTTAAAACTTAAATCACTCCAGATAGTACTTCCCAGAGTTTTGAGAATAAGCCATTGCCACAACTCTTGGCTCGTTTTTTTTTTTTTTTGGGGGGGGGGGGGGGGGGGGGGGGGGGGGGGGGGGGGGTGGGAGGTCTTCTTGCATTGTGCCAAATATTTGGACGAAAAAACACAACATATGCTTTTTCCCCTCAGCTCCTGGACCCTTATCTGTTAGTTCTATTTGTGTCACTGAGAGGACACCAATTGATGGAGAATATCAACAACAACAACAACAACAATAATTTTATTACCTAACGTTTTTTCTTTTATCATCCAGAAGAATATGGAGTTCAAAAAATTGATTGCCTTGACCTGGAAACCCTTTGTATATATTCACTTATCTAACTAACAAAGCTTGCCTGAGAGATCTATTTAGCTCTGATTGCTTTATTGGACAAGCTGCAGAGTCAGATCAAGAGTTCTTAGAATGAGCACTGCACAACATTACTCCAGAACTTATTCTCCAGCTTCTGACGTAAAGCGATTATTGCAACGTTTCTCATGGAAGATTTGCCAGTCAAAGAGCAGTTTTAGTATAAATCTAAATGTCCTTGTTCTCATTATCGTTGTCCTTTGTTACATTTTCCATGATAAATCATACTATGTCGACGTATGAGTTACCAGAATAATGATTGTATATAATTTATTAATTAAATAATGTTTTTTTGTTGCATTTACCAGTGCCGTATGTAATGGAAATTAGATACCACCCCCTTCCTTTTCAGAGTAATTTTAGATGTTACCCCCCCCCCCCCCCCCTCTCTGTCATGTAATTTTGCACTATGCCCCCCCCCCCCCCCCCCCCCCCCCCCCCTACCCCTCCCGTTTCTGTTTCTACTAATCACCGATAATCACTTCGGCGAATAATTGTTAAGTATGGTGGCCCATCGCTGCCAAAGGCAAAATGCTTGAAAATGTGTATTTTTCATTCATTTATTTTTCATAACCAACTTTATTTATTGAGGGTAAAAACGTAACAGTCATGGACTGATGGACTTGTGGCCCTCCTACAATTAAATAATCTAAATTCACAATTAAAGTTAAAACATTTCAAAAGTAAAATAAAAGTCGAATTAAAAAAAATTAAAGTTAAAACATAACTTAAAGTTAAAAATAAAAATCGAATTGAAATAAATTAAAGTTAAAACATTTAAAAAATGAAATGACAAGAATAAATTTGTTGTTCATGTTGGTCTATTTGAATATTTCGACCATCATCCGATGGCCATCAACTGCATCAACTTTTTAAAAGTAAAATAAAGGAAATCAAATAAAAATAAATGTTGCTTATATTCATTCAATTCATTTTATTTTATTTATTTGTTTTAACTTTATTTTTTATTTTTACCTTTTGAAATGTTTTTTAAAACTTTTAACTAACTACATGAATTGAATAAAAACATACAAAGTTTCAAGCATTTTTCCTATGGTAGCGATGGGCCACCATCTCATAATGCCCATTTTTTCCCATATATGTCACAGTGCACATGAAACGAAAAAAACAGACCCCGTTTTCATTTGCTACTACAATAGTTAGGTATTTGCTTGTTTACATGGCCGCGTTAATAAAAAGTGAATTGAGCTTAAGGAACATTTTTTATTTCGCGCTTGAAGTTGGGCATTTTGGGTTTCAAAGTGCGACTATTCCCTCACGGTCAAACTATAGAAATGTGACGTCAAGCCTGAGTGTGCACAACAACTTGACGTCACCGAGCCGTTGTCAAGGGCCCAGTCTCTTTACGCACATTTTGGTTGGAAATTATACCGCGAAAAAAAGTGTTCGCACACTCAAAGTCGAAGTTTAAATACAGCAAATGTTCAGAGAAAGACCAGACAACAATAATGTACAATAAAACAGAGATCGACATTGTCGTTTCATGGGCACTTTAAATGGAAACTTATAGCTAAAACTACAGTGACACACATATCAACACTTCACTACAAGACCGTTATTGTTCATAGTCGTAAAGGTATAAAATAACAAAAAAATGTTTATAATTTATTTACTTCCAATCCTTCCATGGGTAACCATTTTAACAAAGGGGGGACCTAGATATGGACTCGGCATTCAGTAAGAGACGAGCCAGAAAGTTTCTGAAATTTCTGAAGAAGACGGTTGAGATCTTCTTCAACTATGCTATAGCTAACCAAAGATTTGAAAGCGTTCAAATAAATTTGCCATTGGGCGGAGAAAAGTCCAAACAATTATATAAAAAAAACAAGGAATCGATTCTTGCCTCATTCGAAACTTGTGAACCTCAACCTAGCTAATCAAAAGCGAATTCGTGAAAACCAAAACATTGTCTCTATCTTTTGGTAGATTATTGTTACTTTAAAAGCTTTAAAAACAACATGGAAATGTTATTTTTTAGAATCCAAATGTTGATTTTGTCTCTCAGTTTGATTGACGTCCTTAATCCGTTGTACTAATAGTACCGATGTCAATCAATTGTTTGTATTCCATTTCAATTAAAATATAATGTTAACCTAACTTACGAATTTAGAAAGTTCAATCAATACCTAGAAGACTGTAGGAAAATATAGTTACGAAAAACTCTGAGCGCCCAAAACACGTATAAGCGAGCCACCTAAAGAGAGTGCCTTCAGTTTGGTTGAATATTCGATATTGAAGGTAAATATGTGAATGCCATTGACAATGAGAAATTACAACAACTAACTTTGTAAACCATTATTGTTTGAGTGGGCGCGTGGGGAATTCAAAAAACAAATTAATCTTGTTATTGTGTATAGCAGTGCTGAATAAATAGTCAGTGCCTTCTCTATAGGTTTGTTCTCACTAAAATAATTCTGGGTTAATCTACTCGGATAATTCTATTAGTCAGAAAACATTAAAACCAACTTCAGTGATCACATAATCCCAAGAATAAATACGGATGGAGATGAATAGAAAATAAAACAATATACCTTAATTAGCATATCAGGTTCAGGTTTATATGTGTTAGTTTTATTCGATTTGTATAGATTAGTTATAGAGGGACTCTGGGTTATCGGTACAATTGTTTAAATCGTAACTGTTGTGTGTTTTACCCTCTTTAAATAAAGTTAATTCAGGCCTAGTTCAGACGTCGTGTTAAGTAATGGTCCACGTAAGAACTAGGCAGCTGAACGGCAATGCACGATGGAATGCTTATATTTTCTATTGTTAAAACTAGTGATCCCATTGGCTTAAACATGAAAATTGGCAAAAAGGTTAGGTATAAGATATACATACTCCGATTTGTTTAGATGTCAAGTTTGTCTGTTATCCATTGGCGTCATATGCCAATTTTAAAACAAATTGTATGTGGGAAACCTTGTTGAAAATAAGCAATATTCTTTGCTATTGTCTTGGGCTGTTCTGATTGGTTAGATATCAAACATTTCCAATAAATTACCCGAAATAATTGATTACCTTTATTTTTACATTGAAATATTATTATGTGTCATCCTCTCTTTCTGTATCCTTAAAATTAGAAATATTCTATGTGGGACAGAGCTATTGCCGTAGAACAATGAAAGCTTGCCTAGTTCTTGCATGGATGATTACTTAAACCATGAGACGGCTTCTTTTGAAGTAAAAACGGCTCTTGGAAAGTACGGCGTACAAACATCGTATTATAGATTTTGCCAAAGCCTCTGGCACCAGGGTAATTTAATTCAGGCATCGAATCGTTCGTTAGCTTACGACCGTGGTACGTAGCAATGATGCAGTCTGCCGGGATTTTAGTTATTCCCACTACTTCCTTTGGACTTCGTATGTATTATGTATTATGACTGTTTTCTAACTGTCATGAGAATAACATAATAAACTAAGCCAATAATATACCATCAATTATTCATCAAATCCAAAACAGTATCGTCGTATATACAATGCCCAGGGGGGGTACTCAGAGGTATCAGTGACGGGGAGGTGCGAATGAGGCCAAATGTTTTAACCCAAAAAAAGTCCATTACGCAAAAACAAGACCCAAAAAAAGTCCGACGGCCCAGAACGTAACCCATTTTTTCTCCGCATAAAAAAAATGAAGCAAAAACACCAAGCCGGAATGCGAGATAGTTTATGCGTCCACCTCTATGTATTCATTGTGCTTTATACTACAAAAACGAAATAACTATGGTATAATTCTGTGTCATGTCATGTTATTTACGTAGTTTAAACTTGTTAATGAAATCGTTTTACATAAAATCGAGAACGGTAGGATATCATTTTTATTAACCCCAAAAAAGTCCTTGCCAAAATCTTTATATCAAAAAAAGTCCATCAGAAAATTGCTAACCCAAAAAAAGTCCGAAGTCGCGAATTTCAAACCCCAAAAAGGCCTTCGCACCTCCCCGTCACTTATACTCCTGAGTACCCCCCCTGGGATACAATGGAACAACCACTTGGTTAGATCTTGTAGACATTGACTTGTCGTCAGACTGGAACTCTCTTTAGCTCAAAGCCCGGCATAGTTGCAAGGAAACGATGGCTCGTGACAATCATGGTAACTACAAATAATTATTAATTGAATATTGAAACTATTCATCGCGATGCTATGTTTGTTGTCAGCTACAAATATGTATTCGTGGAATGCTTGCAGATCAACCTATTTTCTTATTTTCCAGCATTGTAAAGGTGCTCTGGCTGTTATTCTCCAGCTGCTCACGTTGCAGTCAAGACTCAGTTCACAACAGCAGTGCAAGCCCAATGTAGATTCAGAGAATCACTTCGCTTTGTTCGGCAAAACATTCAAATCCCTCATCACCAAAAGTTACCCAGAATGTTTTCTGGAATGTAGAAAAGATACACGATGCATGAGCATCAACTTTCATACCGTGAAACTGGAATGTGAACTCAATTCCCAAACCAAAGAATCTCGACCTCAGTTGTACAAGAGAAGAGCCAACAGCATCTACTCCAGCAACATTTATTCAAGAATTCCAGGTATCATGTTCAACTTCAATTTCACTGAAATTATTTCTGAAGAGTGACTGGGAGTCTTGACGCGTGCACGAAGCGCTACGATTTAATTTTTAATTTAATGTTGAAATTGTCTCCATTTTCTTCGGCAGCACCTGTCAAGGGAATGAAGGCGTTTCCCGCTAAATCCTGTCGTGACATTCTCCTCAGCGGTGAGTCCATAGGGACTGGTGACGAGTACTGGATTGACCCTGGTAACACTGGAACTCCAATAAAAGTTTTTTGTGATATGACGACAGATGGAGGTAGGAACTATGGATGAAACTAACTTTAGTTTTTACTTGGATAATTGCATGGAAATTGATTCGAAACTTACGCAAAACATTTTGACGTCATCTCTGCACTTACATAAGAGTACAGACGCACGCAAAATGCAATATGTTTGTTTTATATATATAAAATATTTAGATTTTTTGATTTTGTTTGATTTTGTGACGTCGTCTGTGTTTCTGAGCGCTAATAACACTCGGCTCTCAAGCAATTAGTAACATACTATAAACAGGTGTACACACTAATCGACATTGTTAAGACGCAATTTATCGTCAATGGGCACATCGCCAAAGAATGCATCAACTACAAAGTTTGAAGTGGCAACGGAAACCACCCTACTATGACACACAAACTCGCCAAAGCCCAATACTGCCAGAAACGATAGTGATGTGAGAAATCGACCAAGCTTTGCTGCGGATCAATCAAGCTTTGCTGCGGATCAACCAAGCACTACTGCGGATCAACCAAGCTTTGCTGCGGATCAATCAAGCTTTGCTGCCGATCAATCAAGCTTTGCTGTGGATCAACCAAGCACTGCTGCGGATCAACCAAGCTTTGCTGTGGATCAATCAAGCTTTGCTGTCGATCAACCAAGCTTTGCTGCGGATCAACCAAGCACTGCTGCGGATTAACCAAGCTTTGCTGTGGATCAACCAAGCTTTGCTGTGGATCAACCATGCTTTGCTGGGGATCAATCAAGCTTTGCTGGGGATCAATCAAGCTTTGCTGGGGATCAACCAAGATTTACTACTGTACACAACGGGTGCATCAAGACAGAAGGCTAGGAAAAACAATTAATCACAGACATGACCGTTATATAAGTTAAAGTCATAGTTAAAGGCACAGACAACTATGTGGTCACCTACGCATTTCTGGACAACGGAAGCACTTCTTAATTTTGCAAGGAATCCCTTATTAAGCAACTAGGAGCGCCTGGTGCGGGTACATTAAAAACTAGAGACAAGGCGTATGGACACCTTCTTGATTCAAGATTTAGTGATTGCAGATTTAGATGAAAATACGTTCATCGAATTAATTGCACTCACTGTATACTCAACCAAAGATACCAGTTGCAAAGACAGACATCCCTACTCAAGATGATATAGACAGTTGGCCTCATTTGAATAGCATCGTTCAAATTACCTCTCTTCATTCAACTACCCAGATATTGGTTGATTGCGCGCTTGCTAGTGAAGTTCCAGAAGCCCTCGATCCTCAGGAAGTTAGACACATTCAATATGGAGGTCCTTATGCCACAAGAACCAAGTTAGGATGGGTTATCAACGGTCCTCTGAGACGATGTCAAGACATGAGTTATCCCAAGCTTCTAAAATCAGCGTTAGAACTGACGTATTGCATACTTGCAGACTGATATGGTGATTTGTACATTAAAAGTTATTGCACTGCCTTTGTAGGAGAAGTCGAGTTCTCTCTTATCTACAACTCTATGGTACTTGGAAGCTGTTAATTATTCTATATTTCATCAAAGAATAGCACAACTCATTGTTTGATTGGCCTCTTGTTTTTTCTCCAGCTTCATATATTTCATCACAATCCAGCAGACGTTTCCTTTTAATCCATTCACATCTATATTTCAACTCAAAGAGAGATATTGGTTGCTCCTTTATTTGGGATATTAAATTGTCGCTATCCTACAAAGTACTTTTAATCTCCTCACTTCCTGTAGTATGATTACTTATATTTGTTTCTTGTAGCAAGATGTGTGACCATCCTACAATGTTTCCTGAACTTTCTTGATATTCTTTCACTAGCATAAGCATGTTAGCAACTCTATGATCTGTCCATTTCCTCTGGTGCAGTGCCCTCACATCATGGCCAGCAGGCACAGAAGACTCCATCTCCTTCTTGTTCGGCCTTTTTGAATAGTCGTGCTTTGAGAACTTCATGTTGGCTATAAGTGCAACACTACCAGTACGCTTTCTTGGAATATTCCACTTACATGGCTTAGAAGTGCAGGAATCAGTGTTGGAAGTATTTGCTCTCATTTTGCAAAACCCTTCAAGGGCAAACATTGTTGCAGCAACATGGCTGCAGCGACCATTCACGCCAGCTGCATGGCAGCCACACTTTGCTCTTAGTACATTGCCATTGTTTGACATAAACAAATTGCAGGAGTACAGACGGTTCTTCTTCATTGAAGATAATTTCGGCTCTTTATATCATGATTATTGTTCTTGTTTATGTGGCTGATGAAGAGTGCTTGATCTAGACTTGTAGAAGTTGTACCCTTTGGTTTTGGCGGTTGATAATTTTTTTTTAATCCTACTCCATCAATCATGTAGCGCCAAATGGTTCCAGTTAACTTGGGTATAACTTTGATGTTACACTTGAAGCTCTCTCTTGGCCTCTTGTTTTTTCTCCAGCTTCATATATTTCATCACAATCCAGCAGACGTTTCCTTTAATTTTAATCCATTCACATCTATATTTCAACTCAAAGAGAGATATTGGTTGCTCCTTTATTTGGGATATTAAATTGTCGCTATCCTACAAAGTACTTTAATCTCCATCATCATTGTCTAGAACACCAAGTTGGGCTTTCTTTCGTAGAATGTTCATACCTCCGTCTGGATCACGAAAATATTTGGAATCTAGACCGTTCTGTATGTAATCTTTAACTCTGTGTTAAAGGAGAAAACAATTGTACGATGAATAAGTTTAGACCACAATGTGTCTTAGAAAGTCTATATGTGAACTCGTAAATGGACGCAAGACATATCGACAATTTCGTACCTGGTAATCGACAAAGCAACTTTTTTCGCTCCTCTGCACAGAAGTCATCTCTTCAAGTGAACAACACTGCACTGTTCGATATCTTTTCGCGAGAAATCTTAGCCCCAGGAATGTCATCCTCGGTAATATCTATCTTATCGCTGACCATCTTCTTCAAATCACTGCTCATAAACACCCGCCATTTTGGAAATATTTCCATTCAAACAATCCATGAATGTTTTGCGATCATGGTTCTAACCCAGTTTTCCATTCAATTTCAAAGCTAATTAAGACTGCAGTGGTTTATATTAGTGTCGGAATCGGAATCGTAAGGAGCTTATCAAGAGTACTCAACGGGGCAATTTTTCAAAATACGGCCAAGATCGTTAGAATCACCCATAGGACAAAGAAGATGTGATCCTAGTTACTTATTGAACAAAGCTGGGAAAAAAGTATCCGCTCCACATAGCTAGCTAGACGGTTTCTTAAACAATAAGTTCCCAGCCAGGAATGAGACCTCTGGGGACTTTTCCCAGCTAGAAATTCGTTCCATACCAATTTTTTTTTACCAGCCAGCAAAATTTCAGAAACATTACACTCTAGCTAGGTAAAAAAAAAATTGCAAATAAAACACTAGTTTTTTAACTGAAAACTGGTATTTTCAAGTATTTTACTTAATTTACTCAATGTAAATATTGAGTAAATTATTGTAAATTTTTCAATGAATTCATGCAGGAGTGAGTTTATGATAAATTGTTGGTCACAAATAAAAACAAAGTATTTGAACACTAAATACCTTTATTACCTGATGGTTAGAGTGCAATTTAGAAAAGCTTGAAAACTAAATAACTAATTAGTACTAAATAGCACTAATGAAACAATAGAAAACAATAGAAATAGCACTATTTAGTACTATTTAAAGTTAGTACTATTTCACACTTTTCTAAATTGCACTCTATCTTTATATACACCTATTCCAAATATCGTTGTCCGCGTCGAAAGCAACAAACAACAAGCTGACGACCGCAAAGGACTTTGGGAATCTCCTAATTAATTTATTTTATCTGTGGTATTTGAGAAGTTATCCCTACGGACGTTGAATAGCAATCATTTGGAACTATTCGGCAATTTGAAAATGCATGTTGTCAAAATGTCTACGGATGAATAAATGAATAAGGAGAAAGTCCCAAAGTCCTTTGCGGTCGTCAGCTTGTTGCTTGTTGCTGTCGGCCCGGAAAAAAGCTCATTTATATATAGTGCCTTAGTCTTTAAGGGGAACTAGCACGTAAAATACGTCCAAATTTTAGATACATTAAATCGTCTCGAACAGTTCCATTACAATCTTTATGTACTAAATAAATAAACTGTGAAATATTTTCCCAATATTCCAATCAGAAGTTCTATAAATTTGCGATTAACTTCACGTCCGCCATTAAACTAATGCGGCTAATATACTATATTATTATTCTACTATGCGAATGTTAAGTTAGCACGCGGGAAGATTTGAAAAATTCGACGAATCGCTTGGCAAATCTTCCATATCCTCCCGTAATTTATAACACTGAGTTGATATTTGTTGAGCGTGTGGAGTAAGTGACGTCACGGATACAAAGGCATGGTCTTATTGTTTTCTATGTAAAAACAATACAAAGAACAACAATAGAATAATAGCCAGGAATTATGTGCAGGTGATACGAAGACCTGACCGACTGAATTTCGCGGGCCGATTAGGCGAAACATCAGTAATGGCGGACAGCGATGTTTATGCTGTTTTAAATTGATTTTTTCAGCGCCATCTCACTTAAATGCCAAAATTTATTTAAAAAAATGGATAACTTACTTTATATGAAATGGACATTTTCGTAGTTTCCCAGAATGCTTCATGATTCTGCGCGCGCAGTCGAGGTCAGGGGATAAAAACATTTAGAATTGATCGTTTATTGATGAAAATATGACTACTGTAACTAATCAAGAACAGAAAATTGAGAATTTGTATCTATCTTTGTAATTCTTCTTACGAACTTTTAACTTAAAAGCCTAAGTTTTCTACTGAATTTCTTCATTCTCTCTAAATATCTTCGATCTATTTTGTACCCTGACCTCGCTTGCGCGCGCATAATCCCGAAGCATTCTGGGAAACTACGAAAAGATCCATCATTTGAATTCGGTTTGTCACATGGTTGATCACGTGACATCAAAAAACGTTGATAACGGTCGAACTAGATTGGATGGTCTGAATTGAAACTTTCAAAATTCACATCAATCTTCGCCATATCTCGATCGAACACCAACCGTGATTCCAAGCTAAATAAGGAATTACGAATGAATTTCACATGTTACTAACGAAAGACCATCAGTTTCCCATTAATCGCCTTGATCTCAGATCATCCTTTTTAGATCGCCCGTTGTCAACGTTGTTTTTAATAGGTGTATTTAATCAAGATAATTACATGACAAAAGCAATTCATTGGCAGGATAAGGCATTAAAAAATGTATATGTTTCTTGGATGATGGTCCATTACGCGAAGAAGATAATAATAATAATGATGATGTCTGTTTCTTGGATGACGGAAATGAAGAAGACTCAAGGGAATGTCTGTTTCTTGGATGGTGGAGAGGAAGAAGACTCAAAGGGAACGTCTGTTTCTTGGATGGTGGAGAGGAAGAAGACTCAAAGGGAACGTCTGTTTCTTGGATGGTGGAGAGGAAGAAGATTCAAAGGGAACGTCTGTTTCTTGGATGGTGGAGAGGAAGAAGACTCAAAGGGAACGTCTGTTTCTTGGATGGTGGAGAGGAAGAAGACTCAAAGGCAACGTATGTTTCTTGGATGGTGGAGAGGAAGAAGACTCAAAGGGAATGTCTGTTTCTTGGATGGTGTAGAGGAAGAAGACTCAAAGTGAACGTCTGTTTCTTGGATGGTGGAGAGGAAGAAGACTCAAAGGGAATGTATATTTCTTGGTTGGTGGAGAGGAAGAAGACTCAAAGGGAACTTCTCTTTCTTGGATGGTGGAAAGGAAGAAGACTCAAAGGGAACGTCTGTTTCTTGGATGGTGGAGAGGAAGAAGACTCAAAGGAACGTCTGTTCTTTGGATGGTGGAGAGGAAGAAGAAGAAGCAACGGGAATGTCTGTTTATTGGATGGTGGAAAGGAAGAAGACTCAAAGGGAACGTCTGTTTCTTGGATGGTGGAGAGGAAGATGACTGAAAGGGAACATCTGTTCTTTGGATGATGGAGAGGAAGAAGACTCAGAGGGAACGTCTGTTTCTTGGATGGTGGAGAGGAAGAAGACGCAAAGGGAACGTCTGCTTCTTGGATGGTGGAAAGGAAGAATACTCAAAGATAACGTCTGTTTCTTGGATGGTGGAGAGGAAGAAGACTGAAAGGGAACGTCTGTTCCTTGGATGGTGGAGAGGAAGAAGACTCAAAGTGAACGTCTGTTTCTTGGATGGTGGAGAGGAAGAAGACTCAAAGGGAATGTATATTTATTGGTTGGTGGAGAGGAAGAAGACTCAAAGGGAACTTCTCTTTCTTGGATGGTGGAAAGGAAGAAGACTCAAAGGGAACGTCTGTTTCTTGGATGGTGGAGAGGAAGATGACTGAAAGGGAACATCTGTTCTTTGGATGATGGAGAGGAAGAAGACTCAAAGGGAACGTCTGTTTCTTGGATGGTGGAGAGGAAGAAGACGCAAAGGGAACGTCTGTTTCTTGGATGGTGGAAAGGAAGAAGACTCAAAGGTAACGTCTGTTTCTTGGATGGTGGAAAGGAAGAAGACTCAAAGGGAACGTCTGTTTCTTGGATGGTGGAGAGGAAGAAGACTCAAAGGGAACGTCTGTTTCTTGGATGGTGGAAAGGAAGAAGACTCAAAGGGAACGTCTGTTTCTTGGATGGTGGAGAGGAAGAAGACTGAAAGGGAACATCTGTTCTTTGGATGATGGAGAGGAAGAAGACTCAAAGGTAACGTCTGTTTCTTCGATGGTGGAAAGGAAGAAGACTCAAAGGGAACGTCTGTTTCTTGGATGGTGGAGAGGAAGAAGACTGAAAGGGAACATCTGTTCTTTGGATGATGGAGAGGAAGAAGACTCAAAGGGAACGTCTGTTTATTGGATGGTGGAAAGGAAGAAGACTCAAAGGGAACGTCTGTTTCTTGGATGGTGGAGAGGAAGAAGACTGAAAGGGAACATCTGTTCTTTGGATGGTGGAGAGGAAGAAGACTCAAAGGGAACGTCTGTTTCTTGGATGGTGGAAAGGAAGAAGACTCAAAGGGAACATCTGTTCTTTGGATGATGGAGAGGAAGAAGAAGAAGCAAAGGGAATGTCTACTTCTGCTGGTTATTAACGCGAGGAATAAGTTTGGTCTCAATTTTCGAAATAAGAAAGTGAATGCGACATCTCTAACCATATTAGTAATTCGTGACAGAAGATGATTTACGCGAGGGACAGCAATTCAACCATCAATTCCGCCCGCAGAGAAGGTGCATCTTCAAATTTCCATGTATGGTTTTCGTTAGTGCTGTTACAGATATCTCGTACGCAGCAAATCACACCAACTCCACAACTACTGGTGCCGTTGATAGAATTCGTAAAACCTCTTGGCTGATCTGGCATAGGCACTTTAAACCTTTTAACCGCAGACCATTGTGATGGCAAAAACTGATTAAGGTTGCTTGATTGGTATATTGTGCTTTAATACTTTTTTCACCTTATTCTGTAGGCCATTCGTAATAGCACAGTGGTATCCATCGTCAAAGCGGATATCTTGACCTTCAACATCAAATACGCACAGACCCCAGTGGCATTGATTGATATGAACTGGCAAGAAAATCTTCTTAACCTGATTCATATCACTTTCGGTGCAAATTCGCTGCACAATACTTTCGTTGAAAGATGTTGACAACAAGGATGTTAACATTAAGAAAATATTTTCGCCGCCCATCTTCTCATTTGCTCGATCGCAGTAATTCTTGATTAATACATTTATTATTTCATCTGACAAGTATCTTTCGCAGCATAAAACTGAAAGCTCTTGTGAGGTAATTCTGTATGCTGAATGCTCTATTAAATAAGTGCCATTGATATTCCACCTGTCTAGCAAAGCACTTGTTACCCTTTCCTTGTCTTTCTCTGATATAGTGATAAATGCATCATCAATCCATTGGATTTCTTGATTTACTTCTCGTTTGATCTTTAGAATTAGGTGATATCTGCTAAGTATCCTAAGCCCCTCTAAAGTAAAACATCCGTATAATGGAAACTCGGCAAGCACTCCATATCTGGAAGCACTTGGGTCACTGTTCAACTTCTTGCGTAGGGAATTCATTGCATCTTTTAGTACGGAATCGGGTGGTATCCTGTCTACCGTTTGCGGGTCCGTTACAGATTCATTCGTTCGTAACTTGATGCCTGTCATAGATAGAGTAAAATCAACCGGAGGTAATACAGTTTGTGCCAACAAACGTCGAGGTGTTACAAAGTTGTTATCCCGGCGTCTAATATCCATCGCGATGGCTTGCTCAACAGAGTCTTGTACATTTATGTTAAGTGTTTTCGGCCCTCCACTCTCGTCACCACTCTCGACATTAATGAATTCAGTTTCCTCATTTTCATCTTTTATGGAGTCTTGAGCAAAACTATTACAATATTCTTCTTTAACTGAGAGGCGACTTGTCTCCGAGGTGCATTCAGTTACACCAACATCCGCGGATTCTGGTTGTTCTCCTTTTCTTCTTTCGCATTTGATATCATTATCATTATCACTATAATCAGAGTCACTCATTTGAAATATATTACTTGCCTTGTGAGGAAATGTCTTATTTTTTCGAAAAAGTTTCCCTTTCTGTGCATTAGATAAGGCTTTTGGCTTTTTTGAAAGTCGTTTTGGTTTTGGTTTTGGTCTGGTCTTTCGTTTTTTGGGCTCTGTCGGACAACTCTCTTCGTTTACACCTTTCTCTTGTTTCTTCTTCGTTTCTTCTTCTGATTTCATGTCACTCGATGTTTTTTTTGCCGTTGTTCTACCAGTTTCACCAACATCCGTGGATTCTGGTTGTTCTCCTTTTCTTCCTTCGCATTTGATATCATTATCACTATAATCGGAGTCACTCATTTGAAATATAGTGCTTGCCTTGTGAGGAAATGTCTTATTTTTTCGAAAAAGTTTCCCTTTCTGTGTATTAGATAAGGCTTTTGGCTTTTTTGAAAGTCGTTTTGGTTTTGGTTTTGGTCTGGTCTTTCGTTTTTGGGGCTCTGTCGGACAACTCTCTTCGTTTACACCTTTCTCTTGTTTCTTCTTCGTGTCTTCTTCTGACTTGATTTCACTCGTTTTCTTTGCCGCTGTTCTACTAGTTTCATCAACGTCGATTGTATACTTCCTTTTGCGGCCATATCGCGAAGTTGAAGTGAAATTAATGGCTTGATTGAAAGAAGAGGCAGGGAGCCACATGTTATCTTCTTCTCCATAACCTTTGAATTTTACTTTGTACTCATATGTCAGTGATTCTTTTGCGATGCGACGCTCCAAAATATTCTCAACCTCGTAAAATCCGTCTTCGAGGCAGAATAGCGACAGAATCGGAATCGGGTGGATCAGGTTTTCTGTTTCTTACGAAGCGAGGCTTGAGTTGATTTCATTCAAACTATATCATAAGCTTCTTGCGATTCCGATTCTGATTGCCACGCTTACGGACAGTCGACAACAATATATATAGTGTTTTTATTTTTATTGTGCGCATAAGCAAATACATCATCAACAATTAAGCAATTTCATGTTCTTATAACTGATTTACAGGAGGCTGGACAGTAGTGAAAAGGCTGATTCTTGGCAGTACTGCAATTCCTCCAAGAGAACAAGCATTGACTTACCGGCAAGTCTTGTCCAGGTGCGCTAACAAAGACACGAATATCTTGATAACTGGAGCTCTAATGAAAGACATTCTAGACAAGATGGGATTCGATCAAATCCACTTTTATTGTCATAAGAAATTCGTGGGTCGAGTAGTTAGCATAGCAACTAGAAATAATACCGCTGGAAAACTGGTAGTGCGTTACTTCACTGATGACGCATGGGCTTGGAACAATTTCCCGGATGCGTGCGATTCATTTGATAGGCTGCATGAAGATTCCTCGGTAATCAGTCAGACATGCGCGCTATGGGGAAGGAACCACAGCTCTAATTGGAGAGTTAACAAGTGGGGGTACTATCCCTGGCATGCACGTCATCGTTTGAACTCCCGCCCTTTTGCGTCCGATGAACTAAAGAATGTCTACGGGTTGTTCGCCACGTCCGCGAGTGGTCCCCTTGATACCGGTAATTGTGATGACAACTATTATAGTCCTTTACCGTACACCGTAGGAGACACATGGCGGATTTCCGTTCGTTAAGTCTGCTGACTTCTTTCACATTTGGATTATTCATGTGAGCCATTTGCGAATTGTGATACACATTCAAAATTATAACTATTTCATGTAGTTTTAGACAAACACTATGTAATGATATGATAAGCACGACCGTCACAGAGTGACGTCAACAGTAACGACAATACAGTTACGTAACCCATGGCCATTCCCCGCGCAATTTCGAAGCGACCAATGAACTGTTTGTTCAGTTAACAGGGGGAGCAGTCGAACCTCTAATAAGCGGCCACTCATCAAAGTCACGAAACTATTGTGTGAAAAAATCCTTTCATTATTAAGCGACCAACCCCTGTTAAGCGGCCAGCCAAGGACCATGTATGGCCTAGTTGGTATGTTCGCTGCCTGCTAAGCGAGAGGACAAGCTCGGTTGAGTTTTAAATACCCGTAAAACGGAGCACTGATTGAGAGAGGGGAGTGAAATGCGCACCGTCGGCCTCAATATTATTAGTATGTGATTACTATTACGAGATACCGACGTTAAATAAGGTCTCTTTGCTTTAGTTATCAAAGTCCCGAATGGAAACCATTGTTTACTGTTAAAACTTCCTCTTTTTTTAAAGCCACAACCTCAATTAAGCGCCCACATGCCATTTCCTCTACGCTGACCGCTTAATAGTGGTTAGCCAGTATAAGGACACGCTTTCCTATTTTATTATCAAGTTCAATATTAATTAGTTTACTGTTAAACACTCCGCAAGATCGTCTGGTAAATATGTACACATTGATATCTTGTACAAGGACACTTTCTTGTAAGCGGGTTAGCAGCCTTGAATACCCATGCAAGGTCGTCTGGTAAATATGTACACATTGATATCTTGTACAAGGACACTTTCTTGTAAGCGGGTTAGCAGCCTTGAATACCCATGCAAGGTCGTCTGATAAATATGTGCACATTGATATCTTGTACAAGGACACTTTCTTGTAAGCGGGTTAGCAGCCTTGAATACCCATGCAAGGTCGTCTGATAAATATGTGCACATTGATATATTGTATAAGGACACTTTCTTGTAAGCGGGTTAGCAACCTTGAATACCCATGCAAGGTCGTCTGGTAAATATGTGCACATTGATATATTGTATAAGGACACTTTCTTGTAAGCGGGTTAGCAGCCTTGAATACCCATGCAAGGTCGTCTGGTAAATATGTGCACATTAATTGATATATTGTACAAGGACATTTACTTGTGAGCGGGTTCGCAGATTTGGATTCCAATGCAAAGTCAAATAGAATCGCACTGATTTAAATAAAGATGCTGAATGTAGACGGAATGTGCGTGTTCCACCACAGGGGCGGATTTAGGGTGGCTCGAAGGAGACTCACGCCCCCTTTTGGAAATTCGAATACCTTTTTTGCCAAAAAAAATATTTACATAAAATTTGGTAATGTCCAACCTGAACTCCCCCTTGCAAAATTTCTGTATCCGCCCATGTACCGTCTCCCCCATCCCAATCTCATTCCCATGCACCTAACAATAAGGGATCCTTGGTTCGATTGTCCGTCGTTCCCCCTTCCATCTTCCTTCTCTACTTATTGAATATGTTAATTTGGTATTTTTCCTTTCATTCATTGCCATCGCTGCGCATGGTTGTTTTCATTTTTCATTTTTTTTTATTTCTTCCTACTAAGTAATGTTTTGGTGTCTTGTTTTTAACTAGAAACCAAACACCTGCATGCATTCTTCCATCTATTCTAATTCTACAATTCCTTGCTCGATGACGTGTGAGTCAACATGTTGTGCCATCGCCCTGGCGACCAGTCTGTCAGTCATTGGCGCGTTTTCTTTGAACGCTTTACGTTCGGCAAGAAGTATCCTAATGAAGTGACATAATAATGACGGATATTTTGTTTAGAAAGGTTTATTCTCTGCTTGGTTATTACATGCAATGGTAATGTTAGTTTTATGTCTGTCTGTTGGTTTGTTTAGGACACCATACACACACAAGTAGTGTTAGTCTAAATTTTGGTTTCGTGTTGTTTTTCTTTCTTTTGTTCGTGTTTAATTTACCTGTACATTCCTTAGCTCCACTTCGTAATTTATTTTTGTTTACTAGTTTTAGCTGTAGTGTTTTTGCATAGAGTCGTTTTCGTATGAGTGGGAAACCTACGGTACGGAGTTACGGTCACGGTACGGAATCGAACACATTGTATTCAACCAATCACAGCGCGCGAAAACATTTCACAACCAATCAGAATGCTTGGATACCGCACGATGATGGCGCGATACGGTCACTGCATGGCACGAACCGTACCGTAACTACTTCCCACTCATACGAAAACGACTCTATGTAATTCAGTGTTCTCTTCGCCTTAGCGATGTAAGGCCGAACCTATTTTAGAAGATTTGCGTTCTTCTCGTTACTGTCTCGTCAGTCCGTTATAGCCAAATGTATTTGTAAGTATCTCATTTCCCATTTTGCCATTATTGTTCATGTTTTGCTGTAGCTTTTGGTATCACATTTATTTCAGGAACTGGTAAGATTTGTTCGTTATGTGAACCACGTTCAAATAAAGCTATCGTCAATGTCAAGAGTCACCGTCTGTATTTCGTTATTACATTCGTTCAAATACATTCAAAATGGAATCGGAAGAACTACAGCACTTGTATAATGTACGTAGAGCACGTAAAGGAGCTGTGACAAAGTATATAGAAAAGGAGTTAGACCACAAACTGGCTTTCTTAGACATTCTGATTGATAACAATCATTTTCCATCGGTCATTACTACTGTTTACCGTAAGAAAACCTTTACTGGTCTTCTAACTAATTATTTTAGTTTTACGGCTTGGTCTTACAAACTAGGGTTAGTCAGGACTCTAATTGATAGGGCTTTTAAGATCAAAACTACCACAATTCTACTAACGAATTGTTTTCCTCCGAGGGTAGTCGAAAGAGTTTTGCGCGAATATCTTCATAAGACCCAAAATAACACCGATACTCAAGCTAATAGACCCAGTAAACCATCCACGAGACAATTTTACAGATTACCATACGTAGGTCAGTTTTCCAGTATTGCGCAGAACAAGATAAGCAAACTTTGTAAGCGTTATTGTAAATATCTAGATGTTAAGTTAGCGTTTTCTTCCTTCAAAATAGGGAATCTTTTCAGTCCCAAAGACTCGGTCCCAGGAGATTTACGTTCACGTGTGGTATATAAATTTACCTGTGCTAGCTGTGATGCTAGTTACATCGGCGAAACGTCTCGCCATTTTTCCACGCGCGTTCATGAACACCTATCTGCTAACAAAAATGCCTGCTCTCGCGATTCTTTTAGAATCATTGATCGTGCTAATTCAAAATTCCAACTGAAGCTTAAAGTGACTATGAAACGAAAAAACAGACCCCGTTTTTATTTCCTACTACGAAAGTTTACTATTTGCTTGTTTACATGGCGTTAATAAAAAGTGAATTGAGCTTCAGGAACATTTTTTATTTCGCGCGCGAAGTTGGGCATTTTGGGTTTCAAAGTGCGACAATTCCCGCTCGGTCAAACTATAGAAATGTGACGTCAAGCCTGAGTGTGCACAACTTATGACGTCACCGAGCCATTGTCAAGAGCCCAGTCTCTTGTCGCACATTTTGGTTGAAAATGATAATTTTCGAACCGCGAAAAGAAAATGTTCGCACGCTCAAAGTCGATGTTTAAATACAGCAAATGTTCAGAGAAAGACCAAACAACAATAATGTACAATAAAACAAGGATCGACATTTTCGTTTCATAGGCACTTTAAAGAAGCCTTGCATATCCATTGGGAAAAGCCCACTCAGTAACAGACAAATACGTCACGTTAATTTATCCCTTAATTGTTTATTTTTCTAACAATACCTATTTAAAATATTCAATTCTATCTGTACTTCACCACTGAAGATGGCAAACGTCATTGCCGAAACATGTCTAAAAAACTAACAAGTCTCGTGTTGTTCTTCAAAATATGTATCAACTTACTGCTGTTCAGACCTTTTGGAAATAATAATAATAATAATAATAATAATAATAATAATAATAATAATAATAATAATAATAATAATAATAATAATAATAATAATAATAATAATAATAATAATAATAATAATAATTGCGACCAGTGAGCGAGCCCCAGCGAGCTGACTGGGAGCAACGCTAATCTTTGGTTGGGCTTCCTGTGTATTCAGATGCCAGCTCGATTCTCGATTTGTGTTTTTCAGTGGGTGGGTGGAGAAATATTTTTTTCACGTGACTTTTGCCCTGACGTCATATATCGTACGTTCCCGTCGTTCATTTGGGCATTTGTGACTCGCGATCTCGTGTTCAGAGTGGATTCGAAGCCTTTTTGCTCGTACTTTATATCCGATTCTTCGATGGAATTATGTAAAGATCTTCATTTATTGTTGACGATCGCTTTAGTTATCAACATATCGAGGGGAAGGCAATGTTATTATATTAGTCTTTCAGCTCTGTTGTGTGCTAAGTCGCTGCACTGATTGTCACTGTGGACTGCAACATATAAAGTAGTCGATCGAATCCTAGTACCGTATAAATGCTAGCTCTTGGAAACCAAGTCATCCCAGATGCAGAGACATTGTCACTGAATTATCTGCCTAACAGCTCCTTCGTTTTATATCGTGCCGCCAACCGTACCAATCTTTATTCTAAATTCAAGATATAGGTGTTCATAAGAGACCGTTCATAAGTGTAGCAAAATGAATACTGAAAATCGAGTACGTACATTGATAAAGAAAAAAAGTGTATGTTGATTTTTATTGATTGATACTAATTTCTTTCTTCAGTGATAATAATTGCCGTCTTAGCGAAGCGTAGATGGCTTATAAATTCTATGTCTGCAATAGATTTCTAAAACTGTTCAGTAGTACACAGGCTTGCAATAACTAGCCTCCTATGTAACATGACAGCGGCAATCACATCTCTGTAAAAATCAACCAATCAGAATGGACCGTTCCCACGGCTGAAATGGACAAGAAACGATCGCGAAATCAAAACATTTTTACGTACATGGAGGATTGTCAATTTGTCTTGGTTTTCGAATTCGGAGGTCGCAATGTTTGACCTATGGTTAGCCTAGTAATAATAATATAGATGCAAAAATTACTCGATTTTGATTGGCTGAGAGCTTTGCTATTTATTCTAAACACTGTGCAAAAGAGTGTAACACAGTGCAAATTACAAACAAAATTTCGCTTTTGATTGGCTAATAAACAATAGAAAATAATTTTAGCCAATCACATTGCAGTGGTTTCCATGGCAACAGAAAATTCACAGAATTTCAAAAATTTCAAGATGGCGGATCTTTGCCGAAAAAGGGTTGAAAAACGCTACCAAAATCACTGAAAAATCAATTTTATGCAGTACAAAAGACAGAAAGAATGGAAAGAAGAACTCGCTGCCTGTTATTCTGGAGTTAACAAGCACCAAAAACAACATTTTCACCATTTTATAGACTCGACATGAAAGTTGACGGGGAAGCCTTCTCTTGAAAGGAAAACTGAAAACTACATGTACGTGATAAATGCAGAAGAACTTTGTTGGCTCTTCACCTCTTGTAAGCAAAAGGTACTTCAAACTTCTACAAATTAATGAGTATTCAACTTTGGTTTGAGTGGTCAGGAAAGTAATCAAGGATATCCAGTGATTTACAGTAAGTTTGGTCGAATTTCTCTCTGAGTGCGTGAATGAACTCTCAATTAAAAACTGAGGTCTGAGGATCAAACTTTTGAGCTTTCGGGAATAGAAAATCAGAGTTTTGTACTCGTTTCAACTTTCTAAAAACGATGAACAGCCTTTGTACTTATTACTGTTTGTTGCTACAATCATTATGTACTATAGTTGTTGTGTTGTAGTGTCGATTAATTTGATGTCAAATAAACGAGTACTTCGCTACGTGCATGCTTGTTTTCATGTGTCCTTTGCTGTCTAATTTTCGCTAAATTTTTGCATCTATATTATTAATAAGTAATCATACGGTTTCTCGTTCAATTTGGGATAATTCGCACTCGTGTGTTTTTTCAAAGAGCTCAAATTGCACTCGACCTACGGTCTCGTGCAATTTGAACTCTTTGAAAAACACACTCGTGCGAATTAATCCCAAATTGAACTCGAAACCGTATGATTACCTATACTAATAATAATAATAATAATAATAATAATAATAATAATAATAATAATAATAATAATAATCTTATAAGGCAGGATTGTACGGTGGCCCATAAGTGCAAAACACAAATCAAAATATAAAAGCACAAATAAATATTCTGAAGCACAAATAAAATATTTTCGAAAGCACATAATAATATTCTGAAGCACAAATAAATACGGTGGCCCACAAGGGCAATACATAATATATATTTTCAGTACAGAAATATAATTTCATTACAGAATTAAATATATTTTCAGTACAGAAATATATTTTCAGTACAGAAATATATTTTCAGTACAGAAATATATTTTCAGTACAGAAATATATTTTCAGTACAGAAATATATTTTCAGTACAGAAATATTTTACAGAAATATGTCAAATATTTTCGGCCCCATGCCTCCGCATCCTGTCAAAGTTTGTGTGTACATTTGCACGTGCTCGATCCACGAGCTTGCATGTGAAGATGGCGAGGTTTTGCTGCAAAACTGTGGTTGTAAAATTGACGAATCGTATTGCTATTGTCCACAATGTGGTGAAACATTAAGTTTCAGTAGTCCTAGCAGTACTGGGCCGGGGAGTAGCACACTTATGCTTAAGTTAAGACCAAGCAAAATCAGAAACAAAGATCGCAAAGTTTGAATCCTTTAAACGTATCAAGGAGAAGGAGAGACAAAGTTCATTCTGTTTTCGAAATAACAAAAGGAAGAAGATCGAACGAAAAGAAGTGTCTATCCAAATTGTATCTCGAGGTACTTGAAAGCCCTCCATTCTAAGTGTATGCCACATCGACCTGTAACCACTCATACATCCAGGGCCATTTACTTCTTCCATTATTCGCTGTCGTACCTTCATTTCATCGTATACGTACGTTCGCACATTTGACTGAATAGAATGGTGCTTAAATAGCAAGGAAACAATGCTTTTATACTCATATCCCCTTGAAAAATAGTACTTTATCGAGTTTTCTTCTTTGTCAGTAATTTTGTTGCCACACGAAGGACAAAAAACAAAGTGATCATTAACTTCACAATCACATCTCGAACAAGACCAAGATGCCATATTTGACACACAAGCAACTAGGACCCAGTTCGAAAATATATTTCTGTACTGAAAATATATTTCTGTACTGAAAATATATTTCTGTACTGAAAATATATTTCTGTACTGAAAATATATTTCTGTACTGAAAATATATTTAATTCTGTAATGAAATTATATTTCTGTACTGAAAATATATTTCTGTACTGAAAATATATTTCTGTACTGAAAATATATTTCTGTACTGAAAATATATTTCTGTACTGAAAATATATTTCTGTACTGAAAATATATTTCTGTACTGAAAATATATTTCTGTATTGCCCTTGTGGGCCACCGTAAATAAATATTCTGAAGCACAAATAAATATTCTGATGCACAATTATTTCTTCTTGAAACACATAATAGTATTCTGAAACACAAATAAATATTCTGATGCACAATTATTTCTTCTTGAAACACATATAAATATTCTGATGCACAAATAAATATTCTGATGCACAAATAAATGTTCTCGAAGCACGCCCCAGAAAAAAAGACTGGACTCTAGCTAGCCTTCTCAACCGAGGAAGACTAAGTGCTTGTTAGACAGCGAGTTGTATATTGGAAGATTACTTTCATCTGGGATATGAAAACAAAGTGATTATCGAGTTTTTATATAAACAACATGGCATTGTTCTTAGTTTATCAACTCTGAAACGAAGGCTTCGCGACTATGGCCTGAAAAGGAGAGGAACCCAAATCGATCAAGAACATCTAAAGAATCTGATTCGCAGCTAAATTTCAGGCGCTGGGCCTGGAGAACTTCGTGGATATAGATCAGTCTGGCACTCATTGCGACTAAACCAACACATATCTCATGTGAATTATCTTCCCTATCAAATCCCCCCAAAAACATACCCTATCCAGCAGCACATACCTGTGTAAGCAATACATGTATAAACATATGTATATCGGAGTACCCCTCTCGTTATGATTTTGCTTCTTTTCTTCAACCGTGACCGTGCACAAATATTTTGTTTTGTCATTGTTTTGCCTTAATTTGCAATGGTTGAGCAAATGAAACGAAACGTTTCTTTTGGCTGCTTGTGCGATATATTCCAATTCTTGGCTGCTTGTGCGATATATTCCAATTCTTGGCTGCTTGTGCGATATATTCCAATTCAAGATTATGTATATTAGAATATTTAAATAAGTAATCCAACAGAAAACATTTGGGTTCAGTTGTTTAGCCATTTTCTAATGAATTTGAACAAACATTGTGCACAGTCAGGACCTGTTCAACATCATAATGACATTAGGACTAGAACAAAGAAATATAACAAAAGGCTTCCTAACCATTATCTCTACTAACTATGGTCTGGGATAGGGTCAGGGTTTTGAGGTCATGGTGGCACACCCCTACCCAAAATTTGCGAGAGTCCCCCAAGGCATTTTGGAGGACAAAACAAGAGACACTAATGAGATATATTTTGTTAAGTTCAACCAAGATCATTGGTTGAACTTAACAAAAGTGTCGTGATGTCAGTTGCACCCCAGCAATACAGTTATTATAGGATGTTTGTAAACTTATTTTTCAAGTAATATTGAACTTTTTTCCAGTCATCAATGGATCTGGATATGTAATTATACATACATTGTAATTAAGCAGCCTCTTAAATATTTCAAAACCCTGAAAATGTTCAATATTTCATTGAAATATCTACCAGTAGAACATAGTTTTGAATGCCACTGATGAAGTTGTACATGTAATTTGCAGCTAGGGACTGGGTTAGTGATATAATAAAATAAGCATTGTAAAGAGAGAGAAAACGTACATGTATTTGAAAGTATCATGTTACAAACTCATATACATGCACTTTGTTGCTGCTAGTTATTATTTGTCACAATGCATGCAGTGACAAAATTACACAATGTTACTGTCCATCAAAAACATCTACATTTTCTTTAAAATGAATTTATTTGAATCATAACTGTGATTTCATTCATTTCCTTAAATTGTTCTTAAAATGTCAACATCTAGAATAGTCTTTAAACTTGTACATGTAGTTTTTGGACATTTAATAGAGGGATTTCTTAGTAGCCATCTTTAAGGTCAAATACTGAAATGGCATCTCTTGTCATTCAAAAATATTCACTTCCTATTTCCTTGCCATGAAATCCCTCTAGAGTGTCAAATTATGTTAAGAGCACATCTGAACTGTGCATATGGCAGCAACATTTTCAAAATTTCAGATACTGAGTCAAAGGGTTCAAAAATTCAATTCCCTGTACAAAGTATGTATATTTTGGCTCAGTTCCAATTGAACAGCTGAATTGGTTGTACGTTATTGCAATATTAAAACTATATACAGCTATTTCAAAAAACGTTGATACTGAATAATAGTGTATTCCAAGACCGAAATGCATTTTGGGACTCTTGCAATATTGTCTAAAGTAATATAAATAATAATATTTGATTTGATTTTTTGTGTATTCCATCAGAAACAATATACTACCTCCATATGGCGAACAAATCGCTGTATATTTACTTTTTATTTCAAAATAACGAGGCCCACAATGCCCTTTGGTCTTGGAATGCACTATTCAGTATGCAGTATTCAGTTTTCAACGTTTTTTGAAATAGCTGTATATGAGTATAAACAATATAAAAGTATAAACAATATGAAATATTGAATATGAAATATTTCCAACATGAAGCTTATATGTAATATGCTACTACATGTAACTTTCAAGAATACATGCATATCTGTAGATTGCATGTCTTTAAATCCTAAATGATATGAACTTTGAAAGTACCTGGCTATACAGTCCCAAAGCCTGGAGAACTAAACACACACTCAGTGAACTCTTTCTTGAATAACTCATACTCTGTAAGGTTCTTGCTAACTGGCAGGTGAAGAGTACAGCTACAAGTGCTAGCTGTTAGCTTCCTGTCTTTTTCATCATGATTAAACATCACAGTTAATTGCTTGTCAAATCCAGTAGCTGGTATGGTAGGACATCCAGTGATAAATTGTAAAACATGGGTAAGCTGAACTTGAACTGTGTTGATTTCATCTGTTTCTGGATCTAGGATAGTTGTTGTCACTTCCTCTCATTCAACATCTTCAAGATAATGAGTGAAATTGAAGGTTATAGCTTCTTCACTACTTCGACGGTTACTTCCACTTGGAGAGAGAACAAAGTGGAAGAGCTTGTCAACTCTATCAGCAGTTAGCTTTTCATTTTCAGAAAACTGAAGTAGTTTGCGAGATTGGCATGGATTGTTCCTTATCAGCTCTAGTACACCATTGATCTTTAGGCCTTGAATAAACTGCTCAATTTCTGGTAATGTTGACAGAATTAAGTAATGTAGACAAATACATCTGATGAATTCTTCTTTGGCTTCAAAGGGCACAATAGGTTTAGAGTAACCAGCCTTGAACCTGAATGGAGTGTTAAAAGAGGCTTCTTTCTTAAATTCCCCTGGATCGCTGATCTTGTCCAGCTCTTCTAATCTTGCCCTCACTTTTCCAATTGGAAGATCTTTGATAGATATGGATACAGCATCTAGTTTTCCCTGGATAATGTAGTCCACGACTGGTGGGGCAAAAATGGTTGGACCATGCGACCCCTGTAGTACTGACAAAGCTGATATAACACCATAGAAGTAGTATTCTTCTTTCTGTAGGGCTATTACATTGTGGGCAAAGCTGCGACAATCTGTCTCACCTGTAAAAAGGGAAGATGTTTGCATCATGTGCCTGTGAATAAGAAAAAACAATTCCTTCCTTGGTCCTCCCTGGTCAACAGCTGGTTCACCAATGAATTGGACTTTCACCATTCCTCCACTAAGATCTTCTTTTCTTATTCTTTTAAGTTTTAACAATGTGTCTTCCCAGACCTTGCTCCTCCTGACTTTGAGTTTTATTTCAACATCTGAGTTCAATTTCTTGGAAATCTCCTTCATAATATCAGCAATTGGAGTTTCATCTTCAAATTTCTTTTCAGTTTCACTGTCAGATGTGGTTTTCCAGGTACATTCATCTAACACATCAGAATCCCAACCATCTTCATCTGCAATAACAGTTGCATATGAATCTAGTTGGTCAGCAGATCCTTCTCTTCTGGTAACAGAAAGTTTAATAACGGCATCTTCAACATTAGAACTGCATTTTAATGCATTTTTAAAAGATTTCCAGATCACTTAAATGGGGAAAAATATCTTTCACGATTTGATGAGGAGTGGTTGGAATTTGCATAGACTTCTCATTGCTAATGTTAGCTGTAACTGACTTCACTGTAGTACTTGGCTTAGTACTTACTACAGTACTTGATGTAGATGGGCCACTTGCAGCACTTATTAGTAATGATGTTTCCACTTTGACAACTTTTTTGGGTGGAGGTGAGGTGTCTTTGTCTGTATCATCATCATCATCACTTGTACATTCATCAGTGTTGAGAAGTCCTTCTACACTTGAACTAAGGAAATCGCACTGTGTGCATATATAAAACAGTAACCGATTGTACGGTTTTCCGATTTCAAGTTTATATCTGTTTAAAGTAAATTCTTCGTTGCACTCCCTAAGTTGATGCACAACTGAACCATCTGGATATAAGAGCTTATAGCATCCCGCCGACGATTTAACGACATAATTGCTGTTATGCATGGAGTGTTTTGCGATTGCTAATGTCAGAATATCCTCACTGCTAGCAGATTTGCTAACTTTCAAAGGGATATTCTTGCCTCTCTGAGGTTTCAATAGACGTTCATCCTCGAAGAACCGCATTATCCCAACATTAATCGTAACGTCCTCCACGTCAGTTTTTGGATTTTTCCCTTCTTGAACTTGAAATGACCAACCCTGTCGCTTTTTTTCTTGGCCATGAAATCGCTGAACGTCTGAGGAGATCTGAAAGATGAGGAGACGCCATTACTGCTTTGACTAGACGAACTGGTTTCCTGAGCTCGAGATCCTTGCTCAATCGTGCGATTGCCACATTTTATACAGAAAATAAAACCTTCCTTTATGGCATTACCACATCTGCTGCAGAACATTTTTGCTATCAGGTCGGCGAACTAATCGAAACGAGTGTTATTCAAGTAGAATTTAACGACAGAAAAACTTCAGAATGTCAACCGTGCGAGACAGCATGGTTAGCACTTAGTCTTCCTCGGTTGAGAAGGCTAGCTAGAGTCCAGTCTTTTTTTCTGGGGCGTGCTTCGAGAACATTTATTTGTGCATCAGAATATTTATTTGTGCATCAGAATATTTATATGTGTTTCAAGAAGAAATAATTGTGCATCAGAATATTTATTTGTGTTTCAGAATACTATTATGTGTTTCAAGAAGAAATAATTGTGCATCAGAATATTTATTTGTGCTTCAGAATATTTATTTGTGCTTCAGAATATTATTATGTGCTTCGAAAATATTTATTTGTGCTTCAGAATATTTATTTGTGCTTTTATATTTTGATTTGTGTTTTGCACTTATGGGCCACCGTAGGATTGGGAATAACATTTTACAATGAAAATTAAGGATATTAACGAACGACGTTTCGTTGTCATCTTGACAACATCTTCAGGTTCAAATGAAGATTGGAAATGCGCATAATTAAATATTAAGTTGAAGATGCTGTCAAGATGATAACGAAACGTCTTTCGTTAATATCCTTAATTTTCATTGTAAAAATAAAAATAATAATAGACTATATTTAACGAGGGTAGCACGTGGCAGTTAATATAAACTGATGACGCTGTGGCCTATACAATAAATACAGACAATAAATAAGTGAGACGAGACGAAAATACGCGAGGCGAGTGAGACGAGATGGGGAGACTTCTCGCGCGTCTTCCCTTCCATTCTCGCCTCACTCTCCTCACGTCTTTTCGTCTCGTCTCATTCTCTCGCTGCCCGATCAACAACTCGATCGACTTCATCTCTTCTCGGTGGAGTTTAGCGAAAAAGTGAGGATTGCTTAGTGTTTTGAAGTTTAACATCATAAATTATATCAGAACATTTATGTGTAAATCGCTTAAAAACACATTAATGAACTTAATGACTGATGATAATGATGATTGTTATCGTTATTATTATTATGATGATGATGATGATTATTATTATTATTGTTATCGTTATTATTATGATGATGATGATGATGATTATTATTGTTATCGTTATTATTATTATTATGATGATGATGATGATGATTGTTATCGTTATTATTATTATTATTATTATTATTATTATTGAGGAAGAAAGAAAAAGAGAATAGGAAAGGAACGGCCGGACTGATTAGGACCATTCCCGAATTTCACTGGGGATCATTTCAGAGCCAGTCTGGGGGTCGGCTTCGCCTCGGACTTGAAACCCCGTCCAGTCCGAATTGGAGGCCTTTAAACATTACTTCTAAGCCAATCACACAACCGATGGCTCCACTGCCGAGGTCCCGCATGATGACATCATCCGAAGACTACAGGAATATTCACTGATATTGAAGGAAAATATGTGACTGCCAATGACAATGAGAAGTTACAACAAATACCTTTGTAAACCATTATTGTTTGAGTGGGCCCGTGTGGAAGTTAAACAAAACTTGTTATTGTGTATAGCAGTATACTGAAGAAATAATCAGTGCCTTCTCTATAGGTTTTTTCTCACTAAAATAAAGCTATTAGGGAGAAAACATTAAAACCAACTTCAGTCACATAATCTCAACAACTGATAAATGCGGATGGAGATCAATCAGAAAGTAAGACAATACGGTATACTTTAATTAGCATATCATGTTCCCTTTCTTTATATGTGTTAGTTTTTATTCGATTTGTATAGATTAGTTGTAGAGGGCCACTGGGTTATCGGTACAATTGCTAAAAATTGTAACTGTTGTGTTTTACCCTCTTAAATAAAGTGAGGCCTAGTTCAGACGTCGTGCTAAACCATAAGGCGGCTTATTTTGAAGTAATTAAGAATTACGGCTCTTGGAAAGTACTAGACCTCATTGGAATCATTCCTTTAATTCAGGCATCGAATCGTCCGTCTTGTTACCACCGTAGAACGTAGCAATGAGACAGTATGCCGGGGGATTAGTTACTCCCACTACTTCCTTTGGACGTCCTATGTATTATATATGTTTTTAATATTTTTCTGACCCGAACGAATAGTAATTCATATGAGTGTATATATCGATTTAGTTCAACTGTTTTCTAACTGTCATGCGAGAATAACATAATAAACTAAGCCAATAGTACCATCAATTATTCATCAAATCTTCTGATCATAGCAACCACTTGGCCCGCCACTTGGTTAGATCTCGTTGAAATTGTCGTCAGATTTAAGAACTCACTTCAACGCAAAGCCCGGCATTGTTTCAAGGAACGTTAGTCAAACGATGCCTCGTGACAATCATGGTAACTTTATTAATTGTAGATTGAAACTATTCATCGTGATGCTATGTTTGTTGTCAGCTACAATTGTGTATTAATTGTAGATTGAAACTATTCATGGTGATGCTATGTTTGTTGTCAGCCACAAAATGTGTATTAATTGTAGGTTGAAACTATTCATCGTGATGCTATGTTTGTTGTCAGCTACAAATGTGTATTCGTGGAATGCTTGCATATCAACCTGTTTTCTTATTTTCCAGCATTGTAAAGGTGCTCTGGCTGTTATTCTCCTGCTCACGTTGCAGTCAAGACTCAGTTCACAACAGCAGTGCAAGCCCAATGTAGATTCAGAGAATCACTTCGCTTTGTTCGGCAAAACATTCAAATCCCTCATCACCAAAAGTTACCCAGAATGTTTTCTGGAATGTAGAAAAGATACACGATGCACGAGCATCAACTTTCATATCGTGAAACTGGAATGTGAACTCAATTCCCAAACCAAAGAATCTCGACCTCAGTTGTACAAGAGAAGAGCCAACAGCATCTACTCCAGCAACATTTATTCAATAATTCGTGGTATCATGTTCAATGACTGGGAGTCTTGACGCGTGCACTAAGCGGTACGATTTAATTTTTAATTGAATGTTAAAATTCTCTCCATTTTCTTCGACAGCACCTGTCAAGGGAATGAAGGCGTTTCCCGCCAAATCCTGTCGTGACATTCTCCTCAGCGGTGAATCCATAGGGACTGGTGACGAGTACTGGATTGACCCTGGTAACACAGGAACCCCAATGCAAGTGTTTTGTGATATGACGACAGATGGAGGTAGGAACTATGGAAGGAACTGACTTTAGTTTTTACTTGGATAATTGGAAATTGATTCGAAATTTACGCAAAACATATTTTGACGTCATATCTGCACTTATATAAGAGTACAAAGTATATAAAATATTTTGATATTTTGATAAATGTTTGATTTTGTGACGTCGTCTGTACTGTGTTTCTGTACTCTAAGAACACACGGCCGTCAAGCAATGATTGCATACTAAACAGGTGTACACACTAGTCGACATTGTGAAGACGCAATTTATCATCAATGGACACATCGCTAAAGAATGCACCAACTATAAAGTTCCAAGTGGCAACGGCAACTACCCTACTATATGAGGCGATGACAAATATCTCCTTGACTACATTAGAAAATAGAGACAAGGCGTATGGACACCTTCTTGATTCAAGATTTAGAGATTGCAGATTTAGATGAAAATACGTTCATCGAATTGCCATCGCTGTATACTCAACCAAAGATACCAGTTGCCAAGACAGACATATCCCTACTCAAGATGATATAGACAGTTGGCCTCATTTGAATAGCATCGTTCAAATTACTAACATCTCTACATCCAAGTACCGAGATTGGTGTATTGCTTGCTCATTGTGATGTTCCAGAAGCCCTCGATCCTCAGAAAGTTATACACAGTCAACATGGAGGTCCTTATGCCACAAGAAGCAAGTTAGGATAGGTATCAAAGGTCCTCTGAGACGATATCAAGAGTTATCTCAAGCTTAGAACTGACGTCTTGCATACTTGTAGACTGATATGGTGATTTGTACATTACAATGTCTTGCACTGCCTTTGTGGGAGAAGTCGAGTTCTCTCTGAGCTGCAACTCTATGGTACTTGGAAGCTGGTATTCCATATTTTCTCAAAGCCAACGTTAACACCACAACTCTGACTAGGCCGATGGATTTTGGACTCAGACATGTTAACGGAGACAGATGCTGGTTTCAGTATTTATTACGTGACAACGCAATGTGGGATATAATCTGAAGCTGTAAATCAGTACAACATAGCTTAATAATCGTCTCAAATCATACATAAATCATGTCTATTTTCAACTTATATTGTCCAGCATCGATCATTTTATACTTTGCTTACATGAAGCTACATTTCAGCTTTAAAGTGGTTCTTAAATAACTAAACATTAACGAAAATATAACTGTTCCAAAGGGGCTGTACTAAACAGCGAAACACCGAAACGAAACCAGAAACGAAACTAAACGAAACCAGAAACGAAACAGGGATCAATTTCTGATATTCCAAATATTGAACAGAGAAAAGAATATAAGCTTAATCATAGTACAATTCACTTTATAAATAGTTTTATTTTAAAATTAAAGCGACTCGATCGTACCTTTTAATATAATTTTACTGATCATGGAAGTCTGATTCTTGTTGTCGGACTTCGCTTCCATGCTTTACTGACATATGAACTCAATCAGTTTGAAGTTTTAGAAGTTGAATTAGTACAGGTATTCCCTTTACTGTTGCTGTCGGCCTACTGTAACGCGCGAAGACAAAGTTCTTGCTTGGACGCCATGTTTATTTTAGTAAAGCACAGGAAGACCGGTTTTTAGACACAGGAAGCCCAAGCAAAAACAGCATGAATTTATAAACATTGCAAAGCGTTTTCTTCGACCATGACGCGAGAAGGTAATTGCATAGCCAATCCAACCTTTCTTATGGTTGTATTATCACTATTAAGTTAAATTATTCAAATACTGAAGATCACAATTAATTCCTGCAGAGAACAATGATTTTTATTAACGTAAAATGAACCCGGAGGGGGGGGGGGGGGGGGGGGGGGGGGGGGGGGGGGTACTCCCAATAATTACATGATATATATGTGCGGCCGTACAGGGTCCAGGTTTTGGGCCATGAACAATAATACTGGCGTCAGTCAGACGCCGTAAAGGTGTTAGAGTGCTAGTCTGACAAAATATCCTGAAGACTGCATCGTATCAGATCGTAAATAAGAATTCGTAAATCCAGGTTTTTTTATTTGGGAAATTCGTAAATCCAGGTTTTCGAGTGACAAATTCCAAAAACAGGGTCCAGGTCTGAACATCTCGCCGCACATACCTAACCACTTTTTAATCAAGTCAAAATAAGTCCGAATTGGACAAGAAACTACCCTGCGAGCAGAACAACAAACGTCCCTAACCGTACAAACCTTTAGCTCCATAGGAATATAATAAACAGAGTGAATTTCAGTAATGCAGCAGAAGAAATGTACAGGGCTGCATGGGGACGATTGTGTGAATGCTGGACAGCACTATCCAGTGAAATAGGCAGTATCAACGTTTCTAGCCTCCTCCGCAGGCGTCTCGTAAGGCTCGTTTGTCTCTATAAAAGTGCCGTTGGGTTGCCTGTGCTGTCTGACGCTTTGAGAGTATGACGTCATAGATGGCTTTTAATGTTCGCAAAAAGCGAATCAGTAGAGTGCAATTTAGAAAAGCTTGAAAACTAAATAACTAATTAGTACTAAATAGCACTAATGAAACAATAGAAAACAATAGAAATAGCACTATTGTGATCTTCAGTATTTGAATATTTTAACTTACATAGGAAAGGTTGGATTGGCTATGCAATTACTTTCTCGCATCAGTCAAAGAAAACGCTTTGCAATGTTTATAAATACATGCCGTTTTTGCTTGGGCTTCCTGTGTCTAAAATCCGATCTTCCTGTGCTTTACTAAAACTAGACGCTCTACTAGCGTGAACTTGGGCTTCTTAATAAAGCTGTTTTGATAGATTTTAAATGTGAAACCTAATAGCTTGTATCATCATACAGAAGTAGTTTTAGCCTACATGTATTACTTGCAGAATTTAAGTCACTCGTTGCGTGACTCAGTAGAGCACACTCACACTCAGTAGAGCACACTCACACTCCTAGCTGACAGCTGCATGGCGAAGCACATTTCGATTACCTTGCAAGAAACGATTTCACAAACTCAATAAAATTACGATCGAGTTTTTTACTAAGCCACAGACATCTGTTAGAAATACACTTTCAGACAGAATTGCAAGGCCAAAAAGTATTCTCTAGGATATTTGCATATTTACTAGTATTAATGAACGACTCGACTGGCTCGAGCAAGGGAG
This sequence comes from Actinostola sp. cb2023, assembly GCA_033675265.1. Classification (NCBI taxonomy): domain Eukaryota; kingdom Metazoa; phylum Cnidaria; class Anthozoa; order Actiniaria; family Actinostolidae; genus Actinostola; species Actinostola sp. cb2023. The sequence continues at coordinate 204,758 of JAUJYZ010001194.1, read as the reverse complement.
CACGGCAAAATCCTTTTTGAATGCTGCTGGTGATTTGATTTATCGTTACGTACGTCTGCCATCTTGAATTTCGTTGATAAGCTGCTGACCACAACTTCTGTATACTCAAAAATTGGAACGATACAATCTCGTCCCCAGAGCCTGCGTTACTTTCGGCCAGCGACGAGAACGTAGGCTCTGGCATAATCCATTTTTGAGACAATTTGATTGGCTATTCCATTTTAGAAACTACGCACGCGCAAGATTCCGGAAATGAAATATATCCAATGAAAATTGAGTTGTCAAAACAACCCGGTGTCCCAACTTCCGTTCAAAACAAAAATTAACATTTTTCAACGGTTTCATTGACATGTTATTTTAAACATGTCGCCTCGATCTGCAATATTAAAATATCTCAGCACAGAGAAAAATCCAGTTTATCTAAGCTTATATGTATCTCGAAGTGTCTTGGAAAGTTTTCAAACGAAGCTCAAAATTTACACGAAGCTTAAGAGTGATGGTTATTCAAAGAACATATGTCGATCGTAAATCTAATATTCTTAGGCTAGCAACTGAAAGGCGGTGCCAATCGAGGTGCTTACGAAGGCGAAAGATTCAAAAGAAATACATTTGAAGGAGAGACAACAATAACTAGAGAAGATGAAGATGATAGATTCAAATAATTAACTGATATGTAAAGTAGACACGAGTAAATATAAACCCGTAGGAAGAACTGTTCGCATATCCTTCTGCTGTAAAACCACTGCTTTTAATAAAGACTTCAGATACTGCGCTTCTTTCACTGTTGTATCTTCTTTACCAAGTGCTTTTAAAGCGTACTCTATTCCCTAATGAAACCTTTCGAAGGATTCCACTGAAACTGAATCGACAATTTGAATCGACAACCAACTGCCCAGCTAACTTGCGCATGCGCTCTAAAACCGGAAGAACAAGAAATCCTGTTCCCAAAAATGGATTATGCCAGAGCCTACGTTCTCGTCGCTGGCCGAAAGTAACGCAGGCTCTGGGGACGAGATTGGGAACGATACAGAGAAGATTAGCATGCGCATGCGCTATGGTGACCACTTGCAGATTTGGCGTAGCCAACACCACGACGACGACCACCAAAAAGAATAACCGTCTGTAATCTTAGACTTGGGCCTTCCACAGGAAGCCCAAGTAATAAACATGGCGTCCAAGCAAGAACCTTTTCCGTTCGCGCGTTACAGTAGGCGACAGCAGCAGTAAAGGGAATACCTGTACTATTTCAAAGCATTGAATTCAACTTCTAAAACTTCAAAGGATTGAGTTCATATGGCAGTAAAGCATGGAAGTGAAGTCCGACAACAAGAATCAGACTTCCATCATCAGTAAAATTATATTAAAAGGTACGATCGAGTCGCTTTAATTTTAAAATAAAACTATTTTTAGAGTGAATTGTACTATGATTATATTCTTTTCTCTGTTCAATATTTGGAATATCAGAAATTGATCCCTGTTTCGTTTCTGGTTTCGTTTCTGGTTTCGTTTCTGGTTTCGTTTCTGGTTTCGTTTCGGTGTTTCGCTGTTTAGTACAGCCCGTTCCAAAGCACATGGCAATTAGAGTCAGTGTGCGATGCGCATGACGCATGGTTATTAGTTTCCAGTAATTTTTGTCTAAATTTGGACAGGAAGCCCAAATCGGCGACCGCAATTGTTACACTGACCACTTGAAATAATCATCCTTAGGATGGAGTCAAGGAACGGTAGATAGATAACTCATTGTTTGATTGGCCTCTTGTTGTTTCTTCAGCTTCAGATATTTCATTACAATCCAGCTAAACTTTCCTTTTAATCCGTTCACATCTATATTTCACTGAACTCAAAGAGAGATATTGGTTGCTCCTTTATAGTGGATATTAAATTGTCACTATCCTGCAAAGTACTTTGATCGAATCTCCTCACTTCCTGTAGCCGTTTGACTACGTATATCTTTTCCCGGACGTTTTCGCTCCTCTGCACATAAGCCATCTCTTCAACTGAACAATTACACTACATTGTTCGATATATTCACGAGAAATCTTAGCCCCAGGAATCGGATCGGTTTTCTTTTTCTTACGAAGCGAGGCTTGCACTGTTTTCAATCACACGTCCTATATCGTAAGCTTCTTGCGATTCCGATTCCAACGCTTATGGACTGTCGACACCAATTTATTATATAGTGATTGAAATTGTTATTTGTATTGTCCACATAAGCAAAATACCGTAAACTGCCGCTTATAAGCCATGGGCTTAAACAAGTTCGCGAGGGGTTTTTGGTTGGGCTTATATCCGGGAGGGCTAATAACCGGAATAAAAAAACACGTTCCGAAATCAGCTGATAAGATAAGTTGAGACGGTATAGACCCTATGCAATACTCGATTTCTGTACTTTGCATAAATTTGCAAAAACTGAAAGAATATCGAGTTAAGTAAAGGTAAAGTAATAGATTGAAAGACCATCGACAGTTTAGTATTTACCCCAAAAAGTGCATTAATAAAAATGAAACCATCATCAAGTAATAAGCGTTTGAAAGGTGCAAAATACATGGAAACGAGGCATCTAGGGCCAAAGTCCGATTTCTGGTACAAATCTATGTAATTTCAAATCACTATAACTTTTCAAGATTGCATAGTACAGCCCTAAAATTCGGTATGTTCATTATTGAAAACCCTCTCTTCAAAGAGATGGTCAGATATTGCTGTAATATCTTCCCAATAACAAAGGACATCAGATTTTACGATTCTACCAGTATTGCATAGGGTCTATAGCAGTATCAAAATGCGGCAATTTTTTTTTATTGAAACTATAACCGGGGGAATGGGGGCTTATAAACGGGGTGGGGCTTATAAGCGGCAGTTTACGGTATATCATCAACAATTAGGCAATTTGCATGTTCTTATAATTGATTTACAGGAGGCTGGACAGTAGTGAAAAGGCTGATTCTTGGCAGTACTGAAATTCCTCCAAAAGAAGGAATATCGACTTACCAAGTCATGTCCAGGTACGCCAGCAATGACAAGAACATCTTGGTAACTGGAGCTGCAATGAAAGACATTCTAGACAAGATGGGATTCGATCAAATCCACTTTTATTGTCATAAGAAATTCGTGGGTCGAGTAGTTAGCATAGCAACTAGAAATAATACCGCTGGAAAACTGGTAGTGCGTTACTTCACTGATGACGTATGGGCTCGAAACTATTTCCCGGATGCGTGCGATTCATTTGATAGGTTGCATGAAGATTCTTCGGTAATCAGTCAGACATGCGCGCTATGGGGAAGGGACCGCAGCTCTATTTGGAGAGTTAACAAGTGGGGGTACCATGGCTGGTTTGGCCCTTATCGTTTGACCACCCGCCCTTTTGCGTCCGATGAACTAAAGAATGTCTACGGGTTGTTCACCACGTCGCTGAATGGTGCCATTGTTGGCGCCGGTGGTTGTGATGACAGCGGTGATAGCCCTTTACCGTACACCGTAAGAGACACTTGGCGGATTTCCGTTCGTTAAGTCTGCTGACTTCTTTCACATTTGCGAATTGTGATACACATTCAAAATTGTAACTTTTCCAGGTAATTGTAACTTTTTTAGACAAACACTAGACATATGGTTATTTATACACGGCAAAAAAATCATCAGTACATACATATGAACACTACAATGAAAATACTGGTTTCCATGATTGCCGTGTGTGAGCCTTTGAATTAAGATATTCATTAATTTTACTTTTAAATATTAATAATAATAATAATAATAATAATAATAATAATAATAATAATAATAATAATAATAATAATAATAATAATAATAATAATAATAATAATAAGTATTGGGAGCATAATACTATTGTCTCTATGCTCTTACAAAACTAGCAACACAAATATTGCAAGGGAATCAACACTTCGTATATCAGGTGGAAGACTGTTCCATAATGCTGCTCCGCAATAACCAAAACTATGTTTCCTGTAGTTTGTTCGTGGTTTAGGGAGTGACAGCTTATTTTGCATGTTTCTACTACTGACACTTTTCTATGAGGCATTTTTTGATAATTATCCATCGGCCATTCAAGTGATTCGTATACAAGGAGCTTGCGCTTGTGTCAAAACTCGACTTAGTCTAAGAGTAGTACTAATGCCGTACTAAACTCCACTGCAGTAGTCAAAATGTGGCTCCACCAACGATTTATATATTTTTCTTTGAATTTCATCAACATGCTTTTTCCAAGATAATTTATCATCTATATACACCCCATGCTCGAGGATCAAGCGGTTTTTGTCCGCGCTCCGAAGTCACCAGCCAAGAGAACCCGCTGGATAAATTATCTGCTAGTACGAGTTCTGAGGCGTGATACGAATCTTGATTGTGATTGGCCCTCTTTTTGAGGGTAAAAAGGAGGGCCAATCAAAACTCGACCATAATTTTCAAAGATAGCGTTCATGTTGACGGATGTTTTCAAGAAATGTATTTGCGTGATGCGATCGATCACGTACTCCAGTCTTTCTCCGCGGGACCAGAACAGTTCATGGTTCTCGAAGCGTTTATCGTTTATAAAAAAGGATGAGATGTACACATGTAGTTGCACAGCTACCGATGGCAAAAGCTTGATATTTCAAATACTATACTCCTATATACCGCTTGTGTTGAAATATCTGAACACACACGAAAATAGCTGCGGGTAGATGTATGTGTTGTTTGGATGACCAGATACGATTGGAAGCTACAAGTACCGACAACTGAAAGAATACGCGCCACGAGTACGGAATATCGGCTTGCCATTTTGAATATCTGGATTAGCTTCAGTTGTCACTTAATTTTTGACAGTCTGTAGGGTCTGACGCTTGAGCGCGTATCACGGCCCCAGAACTCGTACTAGCAGATAATTTATCCAGCGGTTCTCTTGGCCGGGTGACTTCGGAGCGCCGGACAAAAACCGCTGGATCCTCGAGCATGTATACACCGTACCCCTAGGGATTTCGTTTCATTTACTCTGGAGATCTCCTTTCCCTCTATATGTATTTCAATTATACGATTGTCGCGGTTGTGGCCTTTAGTCGCTGCCTAGATCCAACAATAATATACTCTGTTTTAGTTGTATTAAATAATTTAAAATTTGCCAATTCGTTATTTATCATCAGTTTGAGATCAGATGTATTGTTGGCCGACACGGTAATATTAGTGTCGTCAGCGTACATCCTAGGGATTGCCCTACCTAAGTAATTTGGTAGATCCTTTATATATATCAAGAATAGGAGTGGACCAATGATCGATCCCTGCGGAACCTCACATTTGCAATAGGGTTCGCACTAGAGAGCTTACCATTGACCTGACACCTCTGTACCCGATTGCTTAAGTAGGACTGAAACCACTTCAGCGCAGCCTGTTCAACTCCGTAGTAATATAGTTTGCGTAGAATAATTTCGTGGTCTGTTGTGTCAAATGCCTTCTTTAAGTCATTGAATATCACACTGTTTAAGAGGCCATTATCCATGTTAACAGACCAATCATTTGTTGTTTCAAGCATGCACTTTATAAAGAGTACTATAAATTATTATCATTCAAATATTCAAATATTCAAGTATATACTTAACCCGCAAAACATAGCTTTTCTTCATTTATTAACTTATCTTATAAACTAAATTGTATGTAAACTACTGGTACTAAATAAAGTCTATGTCTATGTCTATGTCTATATATAGAATTGACTGTAAACGGCTTTTTCGAAAATCTTTGCCACCACCGGTAGAACAGAAATCGGCCTGAAGTTTTCTGGATCAGTTTTAGTGCCTTTCTTGAAAATGGGTGAAACTAGCTCTAGCAGATTGCCATTCATTGGGAAATATGCCAGTTTCAATAGACTGATTAAAGATAATTGTAAGCGCAGGCACGACAACATATCCGGCTATTTCAGTTTCAGAATCCTACAAGGGATTTTATCCAAACCAGTGGCCTTGCTTGAGTCCAGTTTATACTTATTAGCTTATACAGTTCGTTTTCCTGGATTTTTCGAAACAAAAACTTTTTATCAGTGGGTTTCAGATATAACTCTGGATTAATTATCTACTCTAGGTATCTCTTGGGCCAGTCTCTCACCCATGAATAAATAAACACTTGTAAAATGGGAGTTGAATGCCTTCGCCCCCATTTTTAATTTCCAAAATATTATATGTGGATTTGCATTGGCGTGAACCAGGAGCCCATAAGTAGGAGCGTCCATGCTCCATACTGGGTCTATGTCACAGCGTTTTCACAAGTGTGGTTATTTTTAGAACAGTTTTTCCGCGAAAGAAGGTCATTTGATCAATCAGAGAACGTTTCCGGTATGACGGTTTCATTTCCGGTTTCACGACACAAAATAAAATGGCGGACAGACCCGAATAAATGTACAAATAAAAGTCAGGATTATCCAGTTTTCTTTTTGTCTGATTCCTAATTTTATCATACCAACAACTTCCCGGGATTCCATAGGCCGCTACTTTGAACCTTGACCTAAAATTCTAGACTGCGTTTCCCGAACGAAGTCATGCAGTGAACTTACAGGATTTGAATTGAAGTAATGGCCAGGTGGTTTCGTATATGGCAGAGTTTCGTGGATAGATAATGTGAACGCGTGTTTTCTGATCAGAAATATCAGTTCCTGTTAACTTCACGGAGAAATACAAACGTATTATGAAGCGATGTGCCTCTGAAACGTTAGAAAATCAAAGTTAAAGTCAAGTAAGGTGCATTGAAAGCGATAGTTCTTCGCGAGCACATGGTCATGTTGATGCCGATGGTTCACCTGAGCACGGCTTACTTCAATCAGTCAAAAACCTCTGATATTACTGCGATTCTCAGCATTATGCGAACTCAGACATTTAGGCAGTTGGCTTGTAATTTGGTGTTTCGCTTCCGTCAATCAACATAAAAAAATATAAAAGCCTCAGAAACCTTAAAAATAAAAGTCAGAAGACCCACCAAATGGAAACCAAATATGATTTTGAGCTAAATTATGGATCATTTGGTGGAAGACTTTAGTTTTCAGTTTGAATTCGTTTGAGTTTTGAATTTGATTACTAGACAGTACTAGAGTAATTGACAAGTCCAGCCGACTGTTCGAATGTCTGAGTTCGCATAATACTGAGTACCGCAGTAAGGTCGCTGAATTTAAAAACAAAGTAATTTTGAGTCATTTTTGCTCAACTTTTATATATTGACACTGAGTGAAGCGTGTGTAAATCGAATGAAGCGTGTTTTTATTAATATATTTCAAATCAGACTCACAAAAAATATTCACAATCCATTTTTAAGTCATTTTAGGTAACAGAAAAGACAACAAACACGCTTACTTTCACCCAATCTTATTTGTAATTTGATTCACCCGTGACTCGTCTTGTCGCTCATCATGCAGTTTCAGCGAATTTGCTTTTGAATAGCCTTGTCTTCAAACTCCACAACGATAATTACAAGATCCACTAAACCACATCCAATAATAAATTGAATTCACTTTCTGACGAAATAGTTTAGACGAAAATATGTCTTTGGAAGTCTTCGGCTAATTTGTCCACACGCTACTCAACAGCTTCTCAGTCGTTCACTTCGTGTTCGAATTCTTCGAACCACTTGCTTTGGATGCCTTTAGAAGCACAATCGTCACCACTCACTTTCAATTGATTCTGATGTACCGAATGACTCAATACTGCTCTCACTATCACTAGACGATTCGTAGTTTAGTTCACTTGAAGAATACTCTTTGTCGCTATCGGATGCCATCTTTATTTTACCTGCCATCTCATCAAAATCCATATAAAACGTCATACCGGAAACGTTCTCTGATTGGTCAAAATTCGCGGGAAAACTGTTCTAAAAATAACCACACTTGTGAAAACGCTGTGACACTACCCAATACCGTATGGACGCTCCTACTTATGGGCTCCTGCGTGAACTTAGCTCGTTACAGTCAAACCAGGTCACGCGTGCCCCCCTAGAGTCCATTATTGACTTTGTTATTTGAACATTGATTTGATTTTTCGTTTTGAACTTCGATTATTGCGAACGAACATTTCAATATTCAAAACAAGAATAATTTGAAAATTCGATTGCTGATTGGATTAATAAAACAAACGTTACCCCTAATAAGGGCAGACACACAGGCAGTCAGTACGTGTTGTGTGTCTGCCCAAATTATAATAGCGTTTGTTTTATTAATCCAGTCAGCAATCGAATTTTCAAATTATTTTTGTTTTGAATATTGAAATATTCGTTCACAATAATCGAAGTTCAAATCGAAAAATCAAATCAATGTTCAAATAACAAAAGTCAATAATGGACTCTAGGAGGGCACGCGTGACCTGGTTTGACTGTAATAAGTTTCCAGGTCTTTCTTATATCACGCTTACTTTTTGCTAAGTTAATGGTACAATAATCTCGCTTTGCAACTTTTATCGCATTGTTGGCTGAGTTCCTTTCTTGTTTATATTTATTCCAAGCTAGTATCATCATCGCCTGCTTTTTTGGATTTTTTCTTGAGAAAATCGCGTTTGTGCATTTTTCTTAACAAATCATTGTTAATTCAAGGATATCTTCTATTTCCTATTCTTTTATTTCGTAGTGAGGCATGTTTATTTAATCAACTCATAAAACAACTTTTCCATGCATCCCACATTTCATTAGGATCAGTCAACATTGAGATATTATTCCATTCTTGCTGAGATAGATCATAAATATAATTCTCCGACTTAAAATGTTTAAACGATCTTTTTGCAATTACCCTTGAACTGTTTTTGCTGGAATAATGAACATCCAGAATATTCAAAAGAGTTCGGGATTCCGATGATCTAATGCCTCTGGAAGGAGTTTATATCTCCGATCAAATAGAGATCCAAGTTCAATGCGTCTGCTACAATATCTTCTCGAAAGCCTGAAATAATTATGGTACTGACCAAGGAGTTCTCGGTGGTTTGTACCAGGTTGATACAATAAATGGCTTCGAGAAGGGATTAATTATTTCAACAGAGATCAATGCAAGTTTGTCATGTTCAAGATCAGTACATGGTCTATAATTTAATTAATATAAATTGCTACGGTATAGAGACAACCCCCTTCACCGTTTCGGCCATTATACACTAGGTAATGATATAAGTACGACCGTCACAATTAGTTGTATAAACTAAATATATCGACACTGAAATAAAGTCATTAGTATTACTCGTGCCCAGGCCTTTGGCCGGCATGAGTTGAAAAACACAACCCCTATTTGTTTCTTTTGTTTTGTGGTTCACGTCGCGAATTTGCAATCGAGTGGGACTGGGAACGATACCATGAGGCTTGAGATTTCCAAAATGGCTTCGTGAAGGCGATTCATGTGGTATTTTTCGAGGGAAATATTGCACTCTTTACTCGTCAATTCAGTGTGTAGTCAAAGACGAGAAGAAATTCAAACTTGAGATCGTCGCCCCTTCCATTCGTGAAAGAGCTGTGAAAAACAAAAATATCAGAAACATGGTGGCTACGTAGCGACTGGCTTCGCTCGATGTCAACATTCCTAAGATATTCGCGAACTGAAAACAGAGACACATGGAAGCCTTGAAAGCTTTTATCAGATACATGTATACAAACTTGAAGTTAAACTGTTGCATTGTAAAGAAATCATTACAAAATCAACCTGGATTTTCAGTTGAAAGCAACGACTACGAAACTTACCCAAAAACTTAGGGACTCGAGCACAATCAAGATTACATACATGTACATGCTAACTTGGAGATGAATTGGACTTTAATTTGCGTTATTGCATATTTGTGTATTGATTTTCATTATTTATTGGTTTTCATTATTTTCAAACAACTAGACCAGTATGTGTGTCGTTGCTGTGCTACATACGTCTCTTTGAATTCAGGCGAAATCAACTCGAAATCCAACCGATCCCGGAAACCCACAAAATACGCCTCAACCCTCAAATAACTATCAATCTATATTGGTAGCAAGTATTTGAAGAACAAGGTAGAAAAGAGAGGCCTTCCAGAAACGAACCGAGACACGGCCCCCGAAATCCACACTACTACAGGTCCTACAGGGATCCCAATCAGTCTTGAACCACATGCCAAAGCTTTCATGTACCTTGCTCAATCCCAACAGGGCACGAGTCTACCTTGCTTACAAGTCTCGTTATTATTATTATTATGACGACGACAATTAAATACAGTACGTTCCAGAATTCACTACGCTTTGAAAACACGTAATAACCCATATTCCCCACGCAATTTCGAAGTGACAAATGAAACGTTTGTTCAGTGAACAGGGGGAACAGTCGAACCTCTATTAAGCCGCGGCCGCTCATCAAAGTTCCGAAACAATTGTGTACTGACAAAAACTATCCCTCTATTAAGCGACCAACCCATATAAAGCGGCCAGTTAAGGAGTAAGTGTGGCCTAGTTGGTATGTGCGCTGCCTGCTAAGCGAGAGGTCAGTAGTTCAATCCTCGGTGACCTCGCACACTTGTTTCGACTTATTTCTACTCAAGTGTAGCTCGGTTGGGCTTTAATACCCGTAAAACGGAGCACTGATGGAGGGGAGTAAAGTGCGCGCCGTCGGCCACAAGTTTATTAGTATATGATGTTTCATATTTTTTATTATTAGTAATATTGTTAAGCGCTATTGGTTTCTTAGTAGAAATAACGCTATACAAATAAATATTATGATTATGATTATTATGATTACTATTACGAGCTACCGACGTTATATAAGGTCTCTTTACTTTAGTTCTCAAAGTCCCGAAACTATTGTTTACTGTTAAAACTTCCTCTGTTTTTTAAAAGCCACAACCTCAATTAAGCGTCCACATGCCATTTCCTCTAGGCTGACCGCTTTTAAAATAGTGGTTAGCCAGTAAAAGAAATCAATGAAGCTGAACCAACAAAATATAGCATTGTTCGGTTTCCTATTATATTCTAAAGTTCTGCAATATTAGTTTACTGTTAAAGACTCCGCAAGGTCGTCTGGTAAATATGTGCACATTGGTATCGTGTACAAGGACACTTTCTTGTGAGCGGGTTAGCAGCTTTGGAATCCCATGCAAGTTCGTCTGGTAAATATGTACACATTGATATCGTGTACAAGGACACTTTCTTGTGAGCGGGTTAACAGCTTTGGATTCCCATGCAAAGTCACATAGAATCGCGCTGATTTAAATAAAGATGCTGATGTAAACATAATGCATGTGTGTGTCGTTCCACCGCAAGGGCGGATTTAGGGTGGTTCGAAGGAGACGCACGCCCCCTTTTGGAAATTCGAATACCTTTTTTTGCCAAAAAAATGTTTACATAAGATTTGGCTGAAACCAATGTCCAACTTGAACGCCCCCTTGCAAAATCTATGGATCCGCCCATGTACCGTCTCCCCAATCCCAATCCAATACATCCACCGATAAGGCATCAGTGGTTAGATTGTCCGTTAAATTGGTATTTTTCCTTTAATTCATTGCCATCGCTGCGCATCGTTGTTTTCATTTTCTCATTTTTTGATTGTGACATTCTTCCTACTAAGTCATGTTTTGGTGTCTCGTTTATGACTACAAACCAAACACCTGCATGCATTCTTCCATCTATTCTAATTCTAAAATTCCTTGCTCGATGACGTGTGAGTCAACATGCTGTGCCATCGCCCTGGCGACCAGTCTGTCAGTCATTGGCGCGTTTTCTTTGAACGCTTTACGTTCAGCAAGAAGTCTCCTAAAGAAGTGAAAAAATAATGACGGATATTTTGTTTAGAAAGGTCTATTCTCTGCTTGGTTATTACATGTAATGGTAATGTTAGTTTTATGTCTGTCTGTTGGTTTGTTTACGACATCATACACACACAACATACCTTGCAAACCTTCGGTGATCTTGGCGTGACGACATCAAAGCAGCGTTGATATAAAACAGGTTAAACAAGTCTCTCTAGAAACAAAACAACAAGCTGATTACGTCGACTGTCTAAATATACATGTCCGCCTTTGTAACCGAGGAGGGAGAATGGAAGGAGAGTCAAAGCTGATGATCGCCTAAATGAAAGGAAACACGCATGGACTGTGGGTGTGGTCAAACACTCGAAAAGCGAAGCAATTCACAATACTCGAGCTCCGGTTTCGAGTTGGTAAACACCGCTGTACTTAATGACAAAGGACGTACATATTGGCCATTACAAAAAAGAGCAGGGGACTGGGACCAAGTCCGTAAAACTAATTCAATAAGAAACTAGCAAAAATGGGCATCATTTTCTGACAGAGCAGATCAAACTTAGCTAATCTGGAAAGTTTGGTGAACTTTGGCTTAATATTGACGATGCTAGAGGGCATCAAAGATGTACATTTTCCCATACAAACTCTCTATTTTTTTACGTTGTCTACCCAAACCATACATTCACTGTAAAATCTCAAAATTTCAAAAGTTTATAATTCCGACAGAATTCACTCAAATTAAATCACATCAAACTTTACACATATGATAATTTCAACATGTTGTTTCATGTCATAAACTTAATTTCGTAATTACATTAATTATAATAAACTCGTTCCCAGTCCCCTGCTCGTTTTTGCAATGGGCAATTTGCTCAGTGTTAGCATCAATTCACACAATATATCCCGTAGAATAAAATAACGTTTACATTGTCAAATGTTAACATTTGTTCCCATTCTCGTTGATATTTGTGCATAATTTCCTCTCGATTGACGCTAAAACTGAGCAAATACGAGAAGTATGTCAAGGAGAAGGAGTACCAAGGTGTCTAAATAATTGAAGTATTATAACTCTTCGGTTTGCTATAAAACTGTACAAACATCAAACAGCTTTAATTCAGGTCAAAACAATTCAAGTTCGCCAAATGGGACAAGCAAATAGGTGGTCCAGCCGCTTAATAGAGCATTAGTTTACAGTGTGAATCTTTTCAGAATGTTGACAAGTGGTCGTTGGACAGAGGATGGCCGCTTAAGGATATTGTATACGTTCGCGCGGTCTCAGAACTCGAGTTTGCTTTTCTTAGCTTATCAGCAAGAAACTGTTACAAGCTATGATTTGGTGAAAAAAAATTATGAATCGGATTTTTTCTTTTTGAGTTTGTGCTCCGTCGAATAATATCAACAAACACGAAATGTGTCAACTAATTAACACTTACTGGGTGCGCTGTTGATGGCGCGCGAAAGAACGGCCGGGAATTTGGATTTCCGTAGTGTTGTGATAAAAAATTCAGTTCGAGAGCAAAGTGTCTTGTCGTATATAATAGTTCATACATTTTAGAAGTCTCGCTAGTTGGATTCTCGAGGATTGTAGAATCAGTTTGGCGAGAGTATTAGTTTATGACGACCTCAGTGGCCTCATAACGATTCTGATTGGATAAGAAGGTGTACCAGCCGGAAAATGGCGGAAATGAGGTATCTTTTGTTTACACAACTTTGGAAGCTTATTTCTCCTAAGTATATTTTGCCATGAAGCTCGACATAAACGTGAATGAATAGGGTATCTAGAAACGTCTAATTTCCACGAAATTTGGTTATTAGTTATTAGCGTTCATATTACATCAACTCGAAAATATCTAACATCAAACTTTGAATACTTGTCATTTTTTTTAGGAATCAAATATCGAAAATCCCCGACACGCTTTTGGAAAACAATACCTGGTTATAGAGATGATTCAGCATTCAGATTCAGATTTAACCGTAACTGGAGCGCTGGTAATTCGATTTTATGAAAGCCTCCATTTTTCGGAATCGGACCTTCTTTCTCAATGGAATTAAGACTTTTACGATTTTTTATTATTTCATGGTTTTCTACAGTTCTTAAGCTTTACTATGATATATAGTTTTCTTTAGTTTAGCCTTTTGTGTTGCGTACAGAATTTCTGAAGCGCATAACACTCGCGAACGTATACCATATCCTTAATACAGGTTCTGTTACGTCATCATGAAGTTTAGGAATCGCATGAGATAGCACTAACTGTATCGTTGAGCACGAAAGTATTTTGTTTCACTAATTAAGAATCAGTATAAGTAGGAATCCACTCATTAAATATTCAGTCAACCGCAGTACCTTGAGCATAGAGTTAAGTAAGAGACCATCGGGTAAGTGTAATAACACATTTATAATCATGTATTTCAGAATTTAAGTAATGTATAGTTTCATGTATTTTGTACGTTCAGATTTCGAACCTTAACTCGTTTGAAAACATGGTATCTGAATCCTGACTGTTTACTGTGGTTGATTCACTAACCATACCCATAATTCAATGCGCTCCCTTATCCAGCTAATGGCGGACGCATGGTCTTGAGCACGGCTCAAGTTTGAATATAATCCACAACAATCTTACAGAAAATAATAATAATAATAATAATAATAATAATAATAATAATAATAATAATAATAATAATAATAATAATAATAATAATAATAATAATAATAATAATAATAATAATAATAATAATAATAATAATAATAATAATAATAATAATAATAATAATAATAATAATAATAATAATAATAATAATAATAATATATATTTACATAGCGCTTATCCACTAATTGTCCATAGCGCTTTACACTTTTAAGGAAAGCTATCGTCACGAACGAGGGGTTCCAAAGACAAAGTCCTCACGGAGGCAAATTCACTCTCAACTGGAGATAACACTAGCCCACCGGGCACAACTACAAAGCATTCTAATGGCAAAACAAACAACACTAGCCCACCGGGCACAGCTATTAAGCATTCTAAAGCCAAAATAGGCACCACTGGTGCTCATACTACCAGCAAAACGCCAAAAAACGATCAGATTATTGGTTCGATCGAGGAGCTGAAAGCTCTACAACAACAATCACTCACATCGACGCAATCGATGTTCGAGAACATGGCCCAAATCTATCCAACAAGCTGTAGGGCAGTCTGCAGGGCAGAAACTTAAAGCAGACGAAATAAGTGACTCGGATAGCGAACAATCCGACCAACATGAGGATGCTGGGTTAGACCAGCAAATGGCGAATCTAATTCAAACTGGGGATCCTTCTACAGATAACCAGAACGAATGCTTAGAAAACAAGAATAAGGACAGCCTTATTGAGGAGATGTCAAAAGTCTTCGAAGATGATGGTACTGTTAGTGAGGACACAAACACCAACTTGGCAGAGCTGGTAAACAAAATGGCGCGAACCTCACTTTCAGAAGAAAATACTAATACCCAATTCACACCAAGGCTTAAACATATTTTAAAGTGGTTTAACTAAACAGGTTTAGAAATTTATCTACAAATGCCATGCAACTTTTGGCACAAAACTGCTGGTAAACTGTCCTTTATGTTGCACAGTATAAATACCAGGTAGTTTGATCATTGTGAAATTAAATGCCCTCGAATTAGAGAAGCGAGAATAAACTCAGTTTAACTATAAAACAAGGTTTGGTGTGAATGGGGTATAAATCTCAGCTGGATACAGTACAGCAGAAATATGGTCAAAATTAAGAACCTTCACTAAAACCAGAGATTTGAAAATGCAAAAGCTGGAAAATGTATTGCTTAAGAGTGCAGTACCCATGATAAGAACAATCGAACATCTCTTAAAGGCTAAAGAAAAATCTGAGCCAAGTAATACAGAAGAGATTAAAACTCTTCTCCAGCTCTCACTGGATGCTATGACAATTGCCAGTTATGCAACAAAGGAAGTGAACGTGATAAGAAGCTTAAGAGAGCTTATAAAACCAGATCTGAACGATCAGTACAACCAACTGTGCAGCAGTCAGATACCAATAACTAATCTGCTGTTTGGGGATGACCTAAGTAAGTCTATCAAGGACATATTCAGTTAGTGAAACAAACAAAGTGGGTCAAAAACTGTCATCCAAACAACAACCCAAATCAAGACACCCGTATCCAAAGCGAGCAGGGACTGGGCACGATCATCAAGCCAATAGGACTTTTTTTATACCGAGGCCAGGGGCACAGGCCCCACTACAAAAATAAACCAATCAGAGATCTGAAGCAGCAACAATAGTAAATCAGTCTTTGGAACTCCCTGTTAAGGTGAATTTACAACCTCTTAGCACACTAGCTCAAGCAGGTAGACTGAACTATTTCACTCCATAAATGGGAGGAAATCACTTCTGACAAATTCATACTTAAAACATTGAGTTTTCACATATACCATATCAATACAAAAACCCAAGGATAACTAGGGTCAATGAAACTGAAATTGACAAAACAATATCTGACCTATTATCCAAAGGGGTGCTAGAGGAAAGCATACATAAAAAGGGTGAATATTTATCCACAATATTCCTCAGACAGAAAAAAGATGGTAAGCACAGATTAATCCTCAACTTGAAGGGGCTCAATAAATCAGTTGAATACAAACATTTTAATATGGAAAATTTGCACAATGCCACTACTTTAATGACGCAATTGTTTTATGGCCACGATTGACCTTAAAGAGGCTTACTCTTCGGTCCCAGTTATCCAAGCACATAGGAAATAACTTAGATTCACATGGAAGGGACAAATATTTCAGTTTACCTGCCTACCTAATGGACTAGCTAGTGCCCCCCAAATGTTTACTAAGATACTTAAGCCAGTATATTCTTCCTTAAGATGTAAAGGCTTTGAAAATGTAGGGTACGTAGATGACACCTACTTACAAGGCGAGTCCTTTGAAGAATGTGAAATAAATATAGCCCAGACTGTCAGTCTATTCTAGGTCCTTGGGTTTACAATTAATGAAGATAAGTATTGAATGATCTCAAAACAAGTGATTACGTTTCTGGGGTTTGTTCTGAACTCAGCTAATATGCGTGTTTCCTTAACAAAAGATAAGGTTGACAAAATCACAGCAAGCTGTTTAAAACTCTTAAACAACAAATTGCCAACCATCCGGGCGGTAGCAGAATTGTTAGGACTAATGGTCTCTTGCACCCCAGGGTTCATGTATGCACCTCTATTTTACCATCAATTAGAAATAGAGAAATCCCAAGCCCTAAAGTCCAATACAGGCAGTTACAATGCAACAATGCAAATGTCAGAGACAGCTAAATCTGATATAAAATGGTGGATATCAAATGCTCAATCAGTTTCTAAGCCCATATCACAGGGGAAACCATCAATCACCATTTACTCTGACGCTTCTCTCACAGGGTGGGGAGGAGTGTATAATGGGACTTGCACTAGAGGTCTTTGGACAGACAGTAAAAAGGATTTTCACATCAATTATCTTGAGATCCTAGCATGTTTCTTCACCCTAAAGTCTTTTTGTGCAAACATGTCCAATTCCCACATAAGGTGCATGCTAGACAATACTACTGCCATAGCATATGTCAACAAAATGGGTGGCACCAAGGTGCTCTGTAATGAGCTTGCAAAACAGATGTGGTTGTGGTGCATTGACAGGAACCTATGGATCTCAGTAGTTCACATTCCAGGGAAAGAAAACACAGAAGCTGACAGAGAATCCAGGGATATTTCCCACACTGACCTTGAATGGCAGTTGAATACAAACAATTTTGAGTGCATATCAACCACATGGGGTCCCAGTATAGATTTGTCTGCATCTAGAATAAACCACCAAATTAAGCCTTATGTCTCCTGGAAGCCTGACCCAGAGGCAGCGGCTGTTGATGCTTTTTCCATAAACTGGGAGAATTATCTAATCTATGTCCCCCCCCCCCCCCCCCCCCCCCCCCCCCCCCCCCCCCCCCCCCCCCCCCTTCTCACTAATAAATAGGATATTGAAGAAAATGGAAGAAGACCAGACCAAAGGGTTTAATGTAGTACCTCTTTGGACTACAAAAGATTGGTTCCCAAGGCTACTAAAAATGTTAATCAAACCACCACTGTTACTACCTCAGTTGAATAGAACATTGATACTGCCAACAGACAAATCAGCAGCACATCCACTACACAAAAATATGAGACTCATGGCTTGCAATTTGTCAGGGATTCCCTCAGAATGCGAGGAATTTCGCAAACATCAGCAGAAATTATCATGCAGTCATGGAGAAAAAAAGGAACTCAACAACAATATGCAGTCTACCTCACTAGATGGGGCCAGTTTTGTAATAAAAGATGCATTAATCCATACCATGCAAGTCAGTCAAGCTCTAGACTTCCTGACAGAACTATATCAACAAGGGATTGGTGACAGTGCTCTAAACACAGCAAGGTCAGCACTCTCACAGGTTCTCGTGTCTACAGGAGAAAAAAACTTTGGAGAACACCATTAATAAAGCAATTCTTCAAATGTTATTTCCAACAGAGACCATCCCTGCCCAAAAACATTATTACATGGGATCCATCAGTTGTACTTGACTACCTTAAAACGTTATCACCAGTAAGGAAGATCTCACTGAAGATGTTGACAGTGAAATTGGCTGCTCTAATTGCACTTCTATCAGCACAGCGTATCCAAACCTTACATTTGTTGGACTTACGCAATATGGACCTTAAGTCATCCATAGTAAAATTCACTGTTGGAGACATACTAAAACACACAAGGCCTGGTAGACATCTTCATGAATTAGAGCTACCAGCATATGCATCAGACAGAAGACTTTGTATTGTTACTGTTATCAGAGAATATCTTAAACGTACTGAGTCCCTAAATATTACAACAAGCCTACTCGTGTTCCAGGAGAGTTAGGAAGCAGTATTTTGTCTACTCAGTTGTAAAGTTACACAACTTGATTTATTAAACACTTGGCCTAGTTTTGGCTGCTCTCAAATACTAGCTCTGAATATCTCATGGGATTCCTACACTGAATGATGACGTAACATGAATTGGTAAGTTAAACGAGACTTACCTGTAAGTTGAAGCTTGACTGAGATTCTGTGAAGTCATCATGAAGTGTAAGGAATTACATGCCCACCCTGGGTATGTCTTATAGGGGACTAATTTTACCCTCCCCTTTGTTAACAATACATCCGCATTTGCTTGCTTTAAAAATTGAATTTTGGGTATGGTCAGTGCTATCTCATGTAATTCCTTACACTTCATGATGACTTCACAGAAATTCAGTCAAACTTCAACTTACAGGTAAGTCTCGTTTAACTTACCAATTTTACGGTACAGTTTCAGATCCAAAATGGGGAATGGTGGCGGGTAGTATTTCTAGTAATTCGGTTGGTCGTCCCAGTTTCTTCACAGTAAATTGCACTTGTTGGATCACAAGAATGCACGATTATAACATTGCGTACCTGAGCATTACTACCACCAATGTTTACAATTTTATAACGAAGCGGCTTTAGAAGTTCCACAGCTTCATCGTGTCGATTCTATACAATAAATACAGACAATAAGTATATAAAGGTTATGCAGTGGCTTATTTATGCCACATCATAGTAGACTGCAAAACAATCCCAACTTATTCGCGAAACTCCACCTAGAAGAGTTGAAATCGATCGAGTCGTTGATCGGGCCGCGAGAGAGTAAGATGAGACGAAAATACCTTATTATCACTTATTTTCGCGCGTCTTTAATTTCGCGATTTTCCCGTTTGAAAAAAAATCCCGAAATTAAATTATCGCGAATAATAATTACCGCGAAAATTAACGACGCGAAATTTAATGTCGCGCGGTGAGGTCTTTTATCAGCAATTAGTCCACAAACGAACATTGTGATAAAAACGAACGTATTGCTTTCAAACAAAATATAACAAACGTCGTGCTCCTAAAACGAACACACGTATATACCTATATGGATCTTTTAAAATGTTGTTTTGTTACATTCTTATACCTAGAATAACGTTACAAAACAATATCTGTTTGTATACTGCGCCAGATCATGATTAAAAAAAACGAGAAATTAAGTTCCCTTATACAGCTTTTTTTCTGCAAAATCGCGAAATTAAATCCTCGCGAAATAAACCTCTGACATTTTCGCGAAATTTGGGACGCGCGTCGTTTTGTCTCGCCTCATTCTCTCGCGCAATAGACATCCATAAATCAATAGACATCCATAAATCAATAGACATCCATAAATCAATAGACATCCATAAATCAATAGACATCCATAAATCAATAGACATCCATAAACCAATAGACATCCATAAATCAATAGACATCCATAAATCAATTGACATCCATAAATCAATAGACATCCATAAATCAATTGACATCCATAAATCAATAGACATCCATAAATCAATAGACATCCATAAATCAATAGACATCCATAAATCAATAGACATCCATAATTCAATAGAAATCCATAAATCAATAGACATCCATAAATCAATAGATATCCATAAATCAATAGACATCCATAAATCAATAGACATCCATAAATCAATAGACATCCATAAATCAATAGATATCCATAAATCAATAGACATCCATAAATCAATAGACATCCATAAATCAATAGATTTATCATTGTATGTAAATGTATATATGTTTAAATATACTGCAGCTGTATGTATATGCAAATTAACTATATCGGTAAAACTTACAATATCAAAGATAAAGAAAAATATGTACAAAAAATATTCATAAATGTAAAAATATATGTAAAAAAACTACTATATCTACATGTATATGTTATATTTAATTAATACAAATTTAAATTGTACAGAAAATGTTGTATCAACGTATATATATATCATATCTAAATAGCTATTATTAGTATATTGTAATATCCAACTTGTGAAAAAACATGTGAATCTCAAAATATTAATACAAATAATAATTTAAAAAAAAATCAATCAATCAATAGACATCCAGAAATCAATAGACATCCAGAAATCAATAGACATCCATATCAAAGATAAACTGACAAATTAGTATATGGATCAGCATTAATAGTTAATACCTTATCAACTAACTCAAACGCCTCACATAGCGGTAACCCCACTTCATGACTGACTTCACGGTTTGTTCCTGATCCATCGCTGTAAAACAACGTTTATAGAAATATGTAACAATTGTTTCACGAGCACGCGTTGTTTATGAGATAATAAATAATATTTAATACTTGTTGGTTATTCCATGGAATGCGAGCGAGTATTGCATAGAAAACCATGGAATAATCATACTATCAAGTCAAGTTGTTCAACACTTGGCGTTTCTACTTTTCGAGTTTCGTTGTACGGCTCCTGAGAAATAAATGCTATGAATTTCGTCATGTCAACTATTGTTTTCTTTTTTGTTCTTGCATTTCTTTTGCGACTCAATAAATCATATAACGCTTCTTTTGAGAGTGAAGGAAGATTTGAATTAATTCTCGAACTTGAAGCCATGTCTAAAACACTTTGAATCGCTTTGAATGAGTTTGGATTTCGAAAAAGATATGCAAATATTGGTAAATGTAGCAACGCGATGCGAGCGCGTCTAGTGGCAAGAAAAAGGCGGGAAAAATTTACAACATTTTGCTTGGCTAATAAAAACTATGACACCGCTCTGTATTTCATAGAAATGGTTAGCTCTGATTGGCTAAGATGCATAGGATAATAAATAATGTAATCATCAAATATCACATCCAACAAGCGCCAATGGAATATCTGTAAATACCGTCAACCAACTAAAGCCCCATAAGGCTGGTTCGCACTAGTCTCGGAGTCGGAGTCAGGATCGGAAGCGTAATGAGCGTTTACAATTATTGGGCTTTCGTATGACATGATTCCATTTTTTCAACCTTGTTTGATCGGTCAGTATGGCAAGTTATGGATCTTCGTTTTCTTTTTTCACTTTCGCTTTGCGTTTGTGCGATAAGTCAGTGCCATAAGTTCATCCACAACTTATATTACGGACCTCACACTCGGCTAATAACGCTTAAAAGCATGTGGCATCATATCTGATAAACCAGCGAGCACACCAAGAGCACTTACCTGACATACTTTCTTAAAGACTCCATAAACTCATTGGTCTTGTCAGTACGGTTTGCACCAAGAGTACACATCAGCATATGCACATCGTTGAACGCCTGCGCAAAAAAGAAACATCGGAATACATACACCTATTTGAGGTACACATGGGAAAGAAAAATAGGAATACATACACCTAATTGAGGTACACATGGGAAAGAAAAATAGGAACAAAAGGATATATGGAGGTATTGCATAACTGCTTTGACAGAATGTAGTTTGCATGTTTAGTAATTAATCCTATGTGGATTTTCCAGTTTTGATTTTTCTATGACGTTATTGTCATTAGGCGGATGTTAATGATTGCAAACATAATAATAATAATAATAAATAATAATAATAATAATAATAATAATAATAATAATAATAATAATAATAATAATAATAATAATAATAATAATAATAATAATAATGTTGAAAAATGGCTCTTCCCTGTTTAAATGCTATCTAAACTATCTAAACTATCTAAACTACATTATATATTTCTAAGCTGCATGTGAAACGTAACCAATTGACATAATTTATATTAGCAAACGGTTTTTTTAAATTACTTCGACAAATATGACTTGGGGGCACTGCTGAATTCCTCTGTTATATTTGCTAGTTTTACTATTGATGAGTCGTAATCGTATATGAAGTCATGTCAAAATCCATTTCCAATTACTACAATAGCACTAAGAGGTCACGTATCAACATGAACTCCAGAAATGAAAAGAGCAGCTCGAAATTAGTAAAAGGGCGAAGTTTCAGCGCATAATGTCTGACAGAGGAGAAATGACATTAACTATACTGAATCGCAAATTTTATTAGGATTCATATAGGAAAATGTGCTGGATTGCAAGCTCTTGCCATCCCAATGCATTTTCCAATCAAAATCTTAGAGAATTAACGTTATTTTAATGTAGTAGGGGCAGTTTTGCAGTCTATGTCTGTAGAAATCGTCCTTTATTTCAAATAAGAAAACATGCATTTTCAGATGTTCACGCATGCGCAGCGTTCTTTGCTGTTATTCGAGGCGAAAATAGATCAGGGTTGTTCAGTTGGAGGAAATGTCATTGAAAAAAAAAGAAGGGGTAATTAACGCTGAATTCAGCCATTAAATCACAAACCGTGATGTGGTCGTGAATATGTGAGTCCCATATGGTCAGCAGTTCCCTCCATCGGTCACCAATAGCAACGCCTAATCACAACAAGACAAGAAACAGTAAGACAATAGCCTTCTGGTGGATCTCTGCCGTAACTTGCTGTTCTCACTTCCCAACGTCTGCACACTTCGACGGCATTATCAAGTCAAAAGTAAAATTTAGTAAAGATGAAAGATATACAGTCAATGTCATTAGTGTTGTCCAGCTAAACAGAGATTAACACTACAATAAATGTCAGGTGTCTCATCACATATTCGTTTTGCGTGCACGAAAGAAGCAATTAATGTGTACGTGGAGCTGATATAATTCAAAGTATGAAGTGAAATAGTTAAGATGTATCGACCTACCTTCCAATTGTAGTCTGTATAAAAGTGATGAAGCGTCTACCAGATCGAGCATGGCACCCGATTTTACCCGCTGGCCAACCTGACTGTCATAAATATCGACAGCAGCATCGTACTCTCCCTAGCAACGATAAAACCCCATGAAAACAAGAGCAGGTAAAATAACTTGAGCCTACTTGACAAGACCGAAAGGAATCATGGGAATATTTTAATCAAAATCCAAGACAGCAATCATACGAAAACATATCCGTTTTTTAGCATAATTTTATGCTGAGTGATCGAAATTGTGTATCCCGTCCCGGGACTCTTATATATCATCAAGTGGCTGTCTCCTGTAATTGTAGACTGTAATTGCTGTACTGTGACGATGATAATTAAAGACTGACAGTGCTGCTTGTTAAAGCTTAAGTGCCTATCACCCCTGTGAGATTGTTGTAAAAATCTATTCAATATAAGCTGAATAGTTGGTGGGTTCAGTATTTTTTGATTTGAACTTTGCGTTTATGAGTTATAGAGGTTTGAAATCTCAATATGCAAATTTGATGACGTCAACCCAGGAATTTGCCATAACTTATATAGACTTTTTCAAGAAGAGCTTGGATTTTTTGAAATGGGGAAAAAGTTATAAAATCATTTATAAAGACTGTAAAATATTCTGTAAGTTTTCAAATGTCAATAATCAGCACAATGGCGTTTTTGTATAATAAATGAAGTCTTAGTAGACGTCATCAAATTTGCATATTGAAATTTCAAACCTCTATAACTCATAAACGCAAGGTTCAAATCACAAAATACTGAACCCACCAACTATTCAGCTTATGTTGAATATATTTTTAAAACAATCTCACAGGGGTGATAGGCACTTTAAGGCTGCATTCATACAACAACAATTTGGGTCATGTGCACTTGTACAGTCAAGGACACCACGGAGTAGCCTGGAAACAACTGACTTTTTGCGTATGTCAAAAAATAGGTATGATATGTTTTCAGGTATGAAAACCTGTATATATTGATATGACGAATCGTGCATGTATTACATGGAAGGTAAAGGCTTGTTTCCATAACCCAAACCGCCCTTGGCCGACCAAACAATAGAACGAATCTATTGTGTTACTGCATCGTTCTATTGTTTTATATTAATGAGGTCCTTGTGAGGTATCCCATTTAGCCGCCACCTACATGGAATTGAACTGTTATGTCCTGCATGGGATAGAATAATATGTGATGCAAGTGTATAGGTATGGTTACATAATAGTATTAGCAATGCGTTGTTAATGAAGTAATCAAATGTACGCCTTTCTATCGCTCAGTTACTTGACAAGACCGAAAGGAATCATGGGAATATTTTAATCAAAATCCAAGACAGCAATCATACGAAAACATATCCGTTTTTTAGCATAATTTTATGCTGAGTGATCGAAATTGTGTATCCCGTCCCGGGACTCTTATATATCATCAAGTGGTTGTCTCCTGTAATTGTAGACTGTAATTGCTGTACTAGCAATGCGTTGTTAATGAAGTAATCAGATGTACGCCTTTCTATCGCTCAGTTTGGAAATAACATTTTCAATTGTAAAATACTAATTTGTTCTTGTCGCGTATGCTTGAAGCAGTTTCGCCAACAACAGTGATGTATACCAAGCCTTAAGGCAAAGGGCTTGCAGGAATGGTAATTACTGTCACTAACCATTTCTATATGATAAAGAGCCCAGTGCCAAAAGTTATGACAAGCAAGCGTTTCTCCTTTCTGGAAAACAGAGCAAATCACAAGTGAGTGATGTGAACGGAAGACTAAGGCCCCGCCCACACCTATATGTTTGTATTGTTTTTTTTTAGCTCCACACATGAAAGATGGAAAACGATTCGATAACAGAAGTTTTCGCCGTGGAGATTTTTAAAAACGCCATTTTATCGTCATCATGTGGGCAGCAAAACTAAGTCTGACGTTATACATTTGTTATACATAGTTCTCAGTTTATTTTACTTTAATTCTTGTATTTAATATTCTGTTAAATTGTAGTTTTTATGAAAAATTGATTTAGTCTGACGTCGTGTACTTACTGTCCAGTGTTCCATTGTTTTACTCAAAAACGTAATCCCCTCGTTTTGTCTCCCCATCATCTCTAAGACATGAGCCTGTGCATGGGTTGACCAGCAGTCACGAGGATTTAGTTCAAGACCCTGTAAGAAAAAGGACCATTTAATAATTACGCTCGAACCTACAGGAAAATGGGCCATTTACTATTCACGACCCTGTAGGAAAGGAACATTTTATTTGTACATATTATATTGAGTCATGAAAGTGTCCTCTATCATTGACGTGCCCAAAAGACAAAGGACCATTCACTACCATGCAGGAAAGGGACTATATCCTTCAAGAAAATGGACTAGTCTGTATGTACCTGCATAAAATGGGCCTTTGTTACTTACGGGCCGACAAGATAAAGAGCCTTTCATTTGTTGGTTGTGATTAGTGGCTCACCTCCAAAGCATGTTTCTCTGCATCTTGGTACATGTTTGTCTCAACCAGTCCAAAGGCATACATCCCGTGTAAGTAACTACAGACATATGACAAATCATGCACGTTTTTTATCTACATGTACATACTGCTTTAATTGACTATTACGATGATGTTATTGTTGTTGCTACTGTTGCAGATGTTGTCGTTGTTTGATGAACATTATGGCGATGACAATCAAAAGAATATTGATGTACTGTGTAAGATAATGATGCTGATAATCATGATATGATGACAACACGCGATGATAGTTGCCATAGTGATTGATGCGTACCTATAAAGGGGCGTGTCTCGTTTCCAGCTTGGCATAACACTAGCAACAGAATCCCTCATTTGTGCTTGGAGACCAAAGTAAAAGTATGTGTCATGAGCCATCTTTAGTGCAAACATATCTGTTGGATGGTCTGTGAGTATCTGCTCCCATATCAAGCATGCGTTAATAGCATTTCTATTGGAATAACAACAAAACATATTAGGACTCTTCGTTAGTACTGGAAACAACACGTTTGCAAAATACATGTACCCTTCAATACTCTCCAATAATGGATAATATACATTATTATATTTGTTGTCAAAGAACGCACGAAATATACACAAGAACGCGCGGGACCGCATTTTGGGTAGTTACTTCAAACTGGCTTTCCAATCATTCATGCAGAATCGTGCGATGAAAATTAACCAATCAGCGTGCGAGAATTCTACATTGGCTAGCGCGCGCTCGTACAGAGATTTCCAAGATTTCACTGTAATTTGTTGTTTTTCTTTCACCAGAATAGCTAGTTTCTTTGACAAAAAATAGAATAAATAACTTATTAGTCGGCTAAATATAATAAGCATATAATACGGCTGTGAATTTTAACTCGTCATGTATTTTGGCGAGCCTTCCCAAATGACTCGTAAAAATAAACAGCCGTATTAGATGCTTAGCCGACTAATAACCTCTATTTATCCATTCTGAAGACCAAATAACCTGCCAATATATGTACAATGTGTTTTCATCCTTTATTTCATACTAACAAATATTTCGTTTGTACAATTGTCCAGGCATTAAAAAAATATTTACATGTATTTCCTTATACATGTACTATTCAAGAATAAGAGAATAATGTCATCGGCTTTGAGCAGACATTGACTGAATTGCCTGAATTATTAGAGTCATTTTCGTATGAGTGGGAAACCTACGGTACGGAGTTACGGTCATGGTACGGAATCGAATACATTGTATTCAACCAATCACTGCGCGCAAAATCATTGCTCAACCAATCAGAATGCTTAGACACGGCACGGTACCGCGTCACGGCACGAACCGTACCGTAACTACTTCCCGCTCATACGAAAACGACTCTAATATATATCATATTATGTCTATAGATGATGTATATACTTTAGAATCTTACCCATCAGACCATTCCTTCACCGCCTTAGCATGCAGTCTTTCTCGGTCGGTGATGTTGCCCTTGGCAACAAGACTCATTAAAGTATCCACGCCTTGCTTCAGTTTAGGGTTTGTGTCAACATCATATGTTGTTGAAATAAGATCAAGGCCGTTACAGATAACATGACCCATCACTGTAACGAGAGAAAGCAATTTGTTTCGTTACTCGGAGACGTAACCGTTCAAAAAGTTGACCCGTACACACCGTTTACACGGAACCGTCTCTTTAATTGTATAAAAGTACGTCCTGTTCACACGGAACCGGATCAATATGATAATGTCAGTGGTTTTACCATCTGATCATGCGCAGAGCATACTGCCTATTGCGAATCAAAATGGCGCCCAAATACGGCTTGCCGTATCCATTTTGCAGGTCCCAAATTTGCACAGCTAGGCGTACGAATTTTTGTCCGGATAGCACAGTTCCATGTCAACGGGTCCTGAGAATCGAAGAGTTCGAGCAGAGAGCAGGGCACAGCTAGTATATACCGTATTTATCGGCGTATAAGCCGCACTCGCAGATAAGCCGCACCACGAGTTTTGGAAAGAAAACGTTTTTCTTAAATAAAATTAAAATAAATCACACGTTAAGTGGAATCTTGAGAAAGCTACATGTATATTACATGCTTTGCGTTATTGGACGTAAACTCTGTAAATTTCTGGTACCAATTCCTGATGTCCTCGCAGATAAGCCGCACCTTCAACTTTGGACCACGATTTTCGAAAAAAAATATATACATTTATATGCATGTATTGATGCAATGTACCTTACCAAAATCAGGATCTGCTTTGATGATATCACTGAGAGTTTTCTCTAGTCCGCCAACACTTGGTTCTTCATACCAGCCAGTATACTGTACAAGATATTTAAACAAGTATTTCATTTAAGAAATATAAAATGTTTGCATTAATTATCCTGCATAATTATATATGATGCAAACATGAGGGGGATCGAGTTTGCAGGGAGAAGTTGAGAGTTCGGAGGTGTAAAACTGAGCCGTTGACGAGGTGTTACGCAGAGCTTGAAGTGTTTGCATGCAAACACGGAAAAACGTTTTATTGAAGAAATAGAAAACGAGCGTGTGTGCTATGTGCAGATTTATAGCATGCAGGGACTGATCAGAATTAACACAAGAGAAGTGTTAGGAAAAACATGCATGATGCATAGCGGAGTTCTTCTCAATTAACACTTCTCGAGTGTTCTGATCAGTCCCCAAGTGCTATAAAATCTAGCTACACAAACACAGCGGACAAATTTTCTATTTCTTTAAAAAAATACAATTATGATTTTAAGGCAATTTTTCAATTTTGTTTGTTATAAAAAATGATTGAATATCTGCGCACATGTGCTTTGTGCTCTCATAAAGCATGCGGAATACACATGTCTTTAAATTTATCAAATAAATACAATTACATGTAGCTGTGACAATTATCATGTTTGCATAGCCTGGTGCAAACACAGGTAACAACCAATCAGATCACAGAGATTTCTGAATGTATTTTATAATTATAGTTTGACATTTTCATACAAGAATATCCAATCTCTTTAATTATAATATATAAATATGGGCATGAAATGGATTAAGAAATTAATTATTATTAAGAATTCGAAATGCACATGCATGTCCATATTTGAGGTGCCTGCCTATTACATGCATATGAAATATGTACTAATTAGGTCATAATAATAAATGTGTGGAGACTACGGGCAAATAATAATAACAGCTGTCCAATACATATATATATATATATATATGTAATATGAAAGTGTCTGTAAGAGAAGGTTCAAATTAATATATAAGTTCCAGTCTCTTTTATAAACATGATGATAATATATGTATATAGGCTGCCTTACTCTAGACTAATTTAACCAGGCTGCAGTGTGTGACGTAATGGCATAAGTTGTAATCCAACGCCCCACGCGTAAGGTTGGCACTTGAATAAAAGCTCAACAGCGAACACATGTCTGACTCTCTCTCCCTTTTGTATCATTCTTGCACCTAACCTTACACAGTGGTCAATAATCTATGAACTAATCAACTATAAATATTGCATTTACAAACATGCAGTCTAGCTGTTGCTTTTATTTTATAACTATATATAATTGTGGAGGCATATATGTTTTCAAACCTCTGTTGGTTCAATTCAAACAATATTTTCACTGTCCATCATGCTATGTTATTCTAAATCTTGGTGAGCTAGCTCAAAAATGAATGTTACTCTAGCTCTCCAGCACTTCTACCTTATATTCTATTTACCCTATTTACAATTTACTCTATCAATTTATTGTTCCTCCTTAATTTTATTTATCGATACAAAAACTTGTAATATTATTGTAAAGTGCAAATAAAGTATTATTATTAATTCACATGTACATGTATGCATGGCTAACCCTGATTAATTCATTAGCAAATTGAATTATAAACAGTTGGCCAGACTCCATTGTTCCTTATTAATCCAGTGGACAAGTTACCTAAATGCATTTATGTAGTATTTTACCTGTGTGAGGGCTGCATCGTAAAGTTTAACAGCTTCGTTGCTAGCGGTAGAGAAAACAATCCCTTCTTTCTTCCATGCCTTTATAATATTAAAATAACAAAATTATTGGAACATGTGTGTGTTTCCCTTACGGGCTTCCTGTGTATTTGAATTTCTTGGATTTCACAACTTCAAACTGAAAATATTAAAATACCCTCAAATCTTAAATACTATCAATCCCTAACTAGACGTCTCGATCGTACAATATAGTCTTTTGTACACGAATCGATTGCAGACACTTTGAACCAGAGGTTTTAAAGTGCCTTTAAATTTAATTTATTATTGTCACGTATTATACATCAGTCTCAATGATAGTTAGAATTCGAAATTATTCTCTGACAAATATTAAGTCTATAATGTTTGGTTGATATTACACATATACATAAACTTTATTCATGTGTCAACGCTTAATTCTAGCGTACCACAAGTGGTACACTAATCGGGGACACTTATTATTGATAAAATTATATTCCAAATGAGTTTGAAGGTCAGTCGTCATCTAGACTCAGAGACTGAATTAATGAAACGAGGATATATTGTAAAGTTTTGTATGTGGAGGAGCAATTCGTGCGTGGAAAAATTAAGTTCTATTCCATACTTACATCTAAATCTCTCCAGTTCGTGTGCATGTAGGACATGGTTCAGCAATGAACGTAAATTCGATCGCTTGGCAGTCGTTTCCTTTGTAGTCACGCAACGCTACTCATGGACTCAGGTGATACAGCGTTACGTGACAAGATATAATCGCTTGGGGTTTGGGTACTAAAGTTACGAAAGGTGAATAGCGCTATCCACCGGTCAGTCTTATTCAATCAATAAAACTGATGCAGTTATCCAATAAATTGTATCCGTTGGATATATAGGACTTATCTGGTGGATAGTGCCTTTGGTGCAACCGGAGACCATCTCAGTGTCATTGTGTACTTGGAGATTTGTGACAACGAAAAAGGAACAAAGAAAGGCCATTTCTCAACACGGCGTAGATCTAGGAACTCCCATACATGTATATAAAGTGGTTGGAATGCTCGTCGGAAATGAAAATGATCCCTAAAAGGTACCCGAGTCTTGTGCAGATGGGCGCGAGAGCAAATAATTTGTATCCCTACGTACAAGGTACAATAAACAATTCAGATGATTACAAAATGTTACTTTTAAATAGACAGTGACTTCATAATATGATCCCTAAAGGATGATCTGATCAAATTCATGATGGTGACAGGAGCGCATCTAGATATTTTTACAAAGGGGGGGGGGGGGGGGGGGGATCAAATTCATGATGATGACAGGGGCGCATCTAGAGATTTTCAAAGGGGGCGTAATAAGGCCCCTTGTTCCCTTAGGGGGGTGTATGGGGAATGCCCCCCAGAAAATTTTGAAATATAGAAGCTCAAAAATGCAATTTCCATCCATTCTGGGCATCAAATGGTGGGGAATAAAGCGTTCAATCACGGAACAGCTTTTACTTCCGGTCTATCGCGCATGTAACGCTAGGGTCAAACGTCGAACATGTCATGTGCCGCACCTCTACAAAAGAGCGGCGTCTGACTCAGTTTGGTGCGGCAGATTCTATTTGGTTCGACAGCAATAATAAATTCGACAGGGCCTGTCGCACTATGCGACATTAGAGTGGCAACTGAGTCAGACGGCGCTCTTCCGATGTGTCGAACTAATAAAGTTTTCCCACAATTCTCCAGTACGTTCTTCTGCGCATGCTCAACTATACTTTCATTTGCATTTGTTTAAGTTCGACCGAATTAAGTTCGACGGTTGACTAACTCTGTCGAACTTAATTATTTGGGTCGACTAGAATTGCAATGACGGTTTCGTCGTTTGACTCTAAAATAAATTTCCACTACTCAAAAAAGATATCTCAAAGCGGCCCCCCGCATGTCCCCCCTTTGGATCCGCCCCTGGATGAGATCAACTCATTAATAGTGGTCTGACAAAAACACTTCATAAATTGTAAAGCGCATAAAGCATATGTGTGTAAATATCATATTATTATATCATCACGTGGGGTTGGTAGTATAAAATACAATATAAATTCGATATTTAATTTTCACAGAAACTGACTGACCTTTGTCTTCAACATTCGTTCGATTTTGTTGAATAGCGATGTTGAAACGGTTTGCTACTAGTTGAAACGTGTTGAATCAATGTTGAATGAGTCGTTAAAAAAAGAGTTTAAGCTTTAATTGCTTCAACATCGATTCAACATTTCTTTTGTTCTCAGAAATGTTGAATGGCGTTTAGTCGGTTTGCTACCTGCCTCGAACCCAGGCAGTAGCTTCTTCGGAGGGGGAGGGGTGAGGAGAAAGAAAAGCGACACCTCTAATCCCTTCCCATGGTGCTCTGCTCCCAATTTCCTTTTCGCTTTCTCGTCCCCCTCCCATTCCGAAGTCCACCCTCCCATTCCGAAGTCCCACCCTCCCCGCCCCTCCGAAGAAGCGATTGGTTTCAAGGCAGGTTTGCCACCCTCTTTCAACATTGTTGAGTACGCGCGTGCACATTAATTAAATTAAACCTGATAGAAAGACCTCGAACGAATGTTATAATACAATGTTGAATCCGTTTGCCAAGGCCATTAATTTTACGCGCAAAATTGCATCGCGCAGGTCATGATGATCTTTTTCCAATCTCGTCCCCAGAGCCTGCGTTACTTTCGGCCAGCGGCACGCAGGCTCTGGGAACGAGATTGATCTTTTTCTAGAAAGCAACCACTTTTTTGGAATGATATGCACACTCCTTTTTTCTAGGATGCAGTTTCGCAATTGGTTTCATCATCCCTAGCTTCCATACTCTTTCGTTTCTTTAAGAATGGTATCCCATAATCTTCTGGGCCTTCCTCCGCTTCCATAGTCGTTTGATAGAGAGGTCGCAATGCAGTCTCTGGTAACCATAGCGACACAATACCACAAATAATTGCACATGTTCCAAATATGGTCATGGGAAGTACGAGGCTAAAACCTGGCAGCTGAGCCTACGAATCAGAATTGTAGAATGATCAGGTGTTACGAGACTTACTATAAATACCACTTTAACACTTACGTACCAACATCAGTAGGAATGGTGCAGCTATTCCACCGACACGAGCAGCAGTAGACCCCACGCCCTGTGCCGTGTTCCTGTAACAACAATCAAAAGAGCAAGCTGAGTGGTCACTAAACTAGTGAGAGTGTTGTTGTGTAAAGACCGAGAACCTTTTAAAACTATAGCGCTGTTTGCTGCCATAAAGTTTCCATATAATTAAAGTCTCACCTTAAAACAGTTGGAAACAGCTCTGAGGTTATTAGGAACACGCTGCTCCATTCTTGGCCCGATATTATATACCCCAATGCAGACAAACACGTGACTGCTATCTCATGCTCTAAAGGTATATGAAATAACATTCAATGTAAAATTATATACACAGTGTGTACGTTGTGGTAGAAATAATAATGTCGTAATAGTGGTAGTTGTGCTGGTGGTAATTATAGATAGATAGATAGATAGATAGATAGATAGATAGATAGATAGATAGATAGATAGATAGATAGATAGATAGATAGATAGATAGATAGATAGATAGATATATATATAGATAGATAGATAGATAGATAGATAGATAGATAGATAGATCGTTTATTAAAAAAAGTTACATAGCAGTAGTGACTGAATTGCGTAACTATTTACAAAAGGAAAAAGGAAAATATAAAATGTATAAATACTAAAATTACGTAATTACAATTATAGCATTGTTGGTTATTGTCGTGGTGACATGTAATGTAATGGTGGTGGTGACGTTAGTATTAAAGATAGATCCTATATATAGTTACGATAAAAACAATGAACAGCATACTAACCTTTGGGAATAAGCAGTATGAAAAGTAGTACTACACCGGTTGCGATCATAAAACTACAATGCGTCAAGCGACGACCAAGTCTGAAAAAGGAAAACATAATTTCTGGAGCGTGATTGGATAAGGTTGGCGAAAACGAGAGACGGTTTGCTTGGAGTGTAACATTACACAGGCAACCCATCAATGTTAACTGAACTCTGTATAGAAACACTTTCGTACAACTAAAGCTTCAGCAGTCGAACATTTAACAACAATGACAACGGTGTAGAAACTTCAGAGTCAAACTCTACAAAACCATGGCCAACATCTGTATAATGAGCTATTCCTCTATCTCTAAGAGTGGAATGTCAGTAAATGCCGCAACCCGATTGTTGGTGCATGATGTCTCACGACTTTACCAACTTTTAAAATAAATGTAGATGTAGATGTAGATGTCTCTAGGATAATGGAACCAGTTTGGCCAGTTCGCAGAGCAGGGGAAGTGTGACCACTACGTAATGCAGTCCAGGTTGTGCAAAAAAAAAAAAAGCCTTTCCTCTTGATTCGCCCGAGTTGACGCAACTAAAGGTGCGGTAATACGAGCAACAAAATCGTGCAACTTGTCGCGCAACATTTTCAGATTGTTGCGTTGTATTACCATCGTTCGTGCGACTTGTCGCGCAACAAATTAAATTATCGGTCATTTGTTGCAGGTTGCAAAACTTTGTTGCATGAAGTAGAAAGAGCTTCTACTTTGCGCAACAAAGTTTTGCAACCTGCAACACGAAAATGTGTTGCGCGACAAGTTGCGCGAACGGTGGTAATGCGAGAAACATTGCTCTGCAACTTGTAACGCAACAATGTTGCGCGACAAGTTGCACGATTTTGTTGCCCGTATTACCGCACCTTATGAACGTCTTTACATTTAAAGCCTTGATTTCAGTCTTAATAAAACACCACATCCCAAACCCAGAGATATTGCGCGCAGTGTTCTTCTCAAGGAATCCAGCGCTAATCCTTTAGTTAAATCCCTCACAGTTTAGCCTCGGCATTATCGAGAATAAACATAGCAAACAGATGGTCAGCAGTCAGTGTGCTACCTGTTCATCGAGTACCACGTGGGAAATA
>JAUJYZ010001194.1:0-167500 GCA_033675265.1 Actinostola sp. cb2023 | reverse complement strand
AACCCTACCACCCAACCTTGCATGAAAAGAAGGTCAGTTGTCAGTCAAATATTTGGTCATTTGTCAGTTGTCAGTTACATTTTTGCCTTGTCAGTTAAACATTAGTTAACTATTAACTGACCAAATCCTGTTTTCAACAATTTAACGTGTTTGATACTTCATGTGTCAGTTGGCAGTTGTATTTGTCAGTTAACAGTTATTTTTAAAGCCGTTTGTCAGTAGTCAGTTAACCCCATTCAGACTCTCCTCTAAGCCAAATATAAGTGTGTTCGGTGTAGATGACTAATTATTGTTTGTACCTGCAAAACAAGTACAATATGAAGGCAGGCGCACTGGTCACCCATGAAAACGTTCTCCAATCCCTAATCAAGTACGCTATCAGTGCTAGAATGCCAGCCCCTGTCAGCCAGTAAAAGCCATTGACATTGCCCATCCTTGCACGGTACCCTGGTCCAATGACCTCCATCATCAGAATATAGTGTGATAAAGTAGCACTTATCATGAATGCACCACTGCCAAAGCGAAGAGCGGCAAAGAGGGGGATGGACGTCTGAACAAAAGACTGTGTAATACCACATGTAGCCTGCAGAATTTAACAACAATATCCAAATATGAAACTGATAAAACACGCGCGCTCCATATATGTTGGGGATGTATTGGAAATATATGTACACAGTTTTCATAGCGGCCATCTTGTGGACCAAAACAATCGAATGTTTCTCCTCAGGGAAATTTTAAAATACGCTACTTTCTCATTTTAATTTATAAATATATCATTGTTTCTGACCCGCAACATGGCTGCTGAGAAGACTATCTATGTATAGGAAACAACTTCAAAAACATTCATACGGCAAGTCTATACTTTTATAAATGCACAGATGACGTCAAAATCTAAGAGAAAACAAAAATGTACAGCACGAGCTAGACGAAGTCCAATGGTGTGACTGTTGTTATCAACACATTTGTTTGTCTTCTGTTCATCTATAAGAGTATAGACGCACGGCCTTTTTGATTCATGTAATATTTTGAGAATTGCAATTGCGCGATTTTGTGACGTCATCTGTGTATCTGATAACACACGGCCCCCGTCTAATCAAAGCGCGCGTAATATGCCAGTGATTGCATAAAACAAGTTTCCCAGGGCGATTAATGGATTGTCATGTCTAGTGCTACAGTCCCGGTACGATTACCGACCTGCGAACATATTATGAGAGAAGTTTGTTTGTTTCTCGTCCTTCGAGGATTTCAGTGTTCTATGAATAGTTCAGCCGAAGCAGGTTTTCCTTACCAGTCTCTCATTAATGGGTTGAGCCCAAATGCGAGCAAAATCAAAACATCCCCAACGATGATAAAAAGCCCTGACAAACAGTAAGATAGTATTCTAGTTACCATGATTCCTAGTGTACCAAAGATCACAGTTTTTCGGCCAAATGCGTCAGATAAAATACCAGACACAAACGAACCCACCAACATTCCAACAAAGAACATCGATTGGATGATTGCTGCCAGGGGTGCGCGATCACAAATCAGGTTCCACTGAAAAGGAATTTTGATAAAACATTAAGATCGAGATTAGTAATGTAGTCAAGAAATTACTATCAGTTTACGCGACGAAGATTCAAACCCACATGCATTTAGAAAATATTTCGCTCGTGTTTGTAATCTTCACATATTGCGGTAGTTTTCAAATGCTAATATCTACTGGCAATATAATATGCTTCCTATTAATGCTCGTTTTATTATAAAAAGCATTTCCATAGTCACCAGCTGATCTACCAGAATGGGCAACGGCAAGCCAATCAGGTCATAACTTGATAACAGAGTTGACTTCGTTGGGTGACTCGAGTAAAGATGCATGCGAGTACATCGTGAATCTAGCTAGGAGCCGACAAGACTGGCTCGAACATCGAATTGTAAATTTAACATAGAATAAAGTTCGCCACGAACTTCTGTTATAAATAATACACTTCCAGAGAGAAACATCTGATTTGAGATGTGCGCTATAATATGGCTATGTAAATAAAACAGCAAGGCCATAAAGGATATTCCCAAGCATGCGCTTATTAATCTGAAGTGCTAAACACTTCTCAGTACCATACTAATTGTTGAGACATCGTATTCAAGATATATACTTCGAGCATTCGACCATAGCCAACGTTGACCAAGTACAGCGAAACTATATTTGAGCATACGCTTTAGCCGTTGTCCTTTCGCTAAAACTCGGCAAGTATACGGAAGCCCGAAATATCAAGTAGCCCGAGCCCCTCCACCCTAAGCTATGCGCCTAAGCTAAGTGTCAGCGGCACAGTAAGCATGCGCTGTAGTGACCATATTGTGTAGTGACCAAAGCTGTAGTGACCATACTTATACTGATTAATATTATCCAAACTTCTGGTATAGTTATACTGTGTTAGGAGTTATCTGATTAAAGGGGATGTTACGACTTCCAGTTCATCAAACAAAACAGGTTCTAGGACCCTACCCCAAAACGCCCATAGAGCACGCAATACCCCATACCCCCCCCCCCCCCCAAGAAACACAACTAACCTCAGATACAATGGTGGCGAACATGGTATCAAATTCGTACGATGTACAGTTTGTACAGCATTTATTGATGCCTCCACACGTCACGTTTGGCGTTGAACACTTGAACTTTGGCCTTCCAGTCTCTAAGACAAGATGTCCAAATTGCAGGCCTTGGCCGATCAGCATTACACATGTTCCATAAGCAACTTTCTGCTGATAGCTACCAAATGACTTGACGTGATTAAATATATCATCGTACTCGAAATATCTGCTGGTTTTGGCTTTTTCAATGTAGGTAGTAGTTTCCTGCAATGATGTGGTAAATTATTCCACGGAAATAACTCTTTTTCCTTGGAGGTATATCGGAGTGGCGGTAGTTATTATTTTTAATATTTTAAAAAGACTCAATCACGGTTATCAAGTATAGAGCCAAAGTACTTTTCAATGACTGGCGTTACATCGATGTGTCACACAATATCTTCTTGGAAAACACACACACAAAATCTAGACAAATTTGTCAATATCCACTGAAATACTTACAGTATGTGGTTCTAATTGTGAACAGTTCTAATTGTGAACACTGTTCAGTTAATGTGTACCCTGGTTACCAGGGGCTATTATTTTCTCTCTCTCGAGCCGTAGGCACTCTCGTAGAGTTTAGAGAGAGATAAAATAATAGTCTCTGCTACCCAGGGTACACATTAACTGAACAGTGTTCACAATTAGTCAAGAACCGTTCACAATTAGAACCACATACTGTATAATAAGAGTATAATAAGAGCCGGATATTATAAGAGCCGGTGACACGGTGCAGGGGATGGGGCAATGTTTGTTTATGCAAAAATTCATTACTAACTTACTAAATAAACCGTAAATGTACAAATACCGTTCAATGTACTTATTGGTGGCGGCTAAAAGGACCTCAATTTAGAACGATGCAGTAACACAATATATTCGTTCTATTGCTACTTATTATGTGTTCATGCGCATCGTGCAACTGAAGGAATATATGATTATACCGAATGAACTAGAGTGCAAACCATATGTCCGTGAAATAGTACTTTTACTAAATAGTACTAAATAGTGATATTTCTATTGTTTTCTATTGTTTCATCAGTGCTATTTAGTGCTAATTGCCCGGCTAATTGGTTAGTACTGTTTCACGGACATATGGTTTCACTCTAAGAAGGAAATCAGAGTACATTTTGGGTGTATTCTACATTGTGCTTGCTAGTAAACACGGTAACAGCTGCACCATATCAAATGGAATTATATTCCTTCTAAATACAGAGACTAGGAAACGTTGAATGCCAACTAGAAAGTGATGTGTATTCATCCAATACATGTTCAAATATACATTGCCTCATGGCCGGCTTAATCATGACGGCGCCGAGGAAGATCTTATTTCACAGAAATTATGAACTCAAGCTTGTACTAATATAGCAATCTATGCATTAGAAATGCAGGAATAATATTAGGTCTCTGTTTTCCATTGCGATGCATGAAAGCTCTGGATTTAAACTGACCCAAGTAATAGTTATGTCATATAAACCCCCGGGGGGGGGGGGGGGGGGGGGTACTTGACCCATGTTTGGGTATAGGGGAGCCACCCTGATGTTTAGGACAAACGTCTCGGATGGCTAAATACCGGTTAAAACCATATTTAACGATGACAATCGCGTATTACCATACCCTGTTTAGGACAGACTCACATAAAATTATAAATCCTGTTCAGGAGAGAGAGGCCAAAAACCATACCCTGTCCAGCGGCACGTCCCCGTATAGCCCATATATGGGAGTACCCCGGGAATAAACCAGTCTTCCCACCCCACCCCCTTGTAGGCAAACTTGTGTAGAACCGGGCCTTAGCGGGGACCGGGAAAGCTGAGGGCCGGGAAGGATTGGGGCCGGAGAGTATGGGAGGGTTTATTAGAAAACAAAGATTTATTTAGTAAGCTTATAATGTAGATTTGTATTGTTATTTATAAAATTAATATTATATTTCATTATATATAAGTTGTACTTTAATAATACATGTAATTTATTATTAATAATATATGATATGTAAATAGAACCTTTTTAACTTATGTAAAATATTATTTATATCTATATATACGGCTCTCTGGGAGACCAATCACATGTATTGAAGAGACTCCGTTGTAAAATAAAAGCTTTGATTGATTGATTGATTGATTGAGAGTATTTACACTACTGGACCTTTTTAAAAAATGCTCTGGGTTAGGACTGACCAAAGAGAAGACAGAAGGTATGTGCATGCTCGGAGTTTGGAGAGATATAACAGACATGCCTCTTCCAGTTCTCTGGCCAAATAATCCGATTCTGTGCTTAGGAGTATATTTTTCTTATGATCAAAAGCTCTGCGAGGGAAAAACACTTTTGTGAAAAATTAAACAACCTTCATAAGACCTTGAATATCTGGAAATCTAGAGACTTGACTGTTACATGTATATTGTCAAAATCACTATCTTGAAATCATTAGGTTTATCGAAGCTTATATATAATAGCTGTGTATTAATGATCCCCCCAAGATTTGCAGTCGAGGTTAATAAGGCAATTCGTGAATTTGTATGGAATAACAAGCCACCTAAAGTTAAAAATTCAACGATGATTGGTGATAGAAAAGCTGGAGGAATGTCTCTTCCTAATTTCCTTATAACGGAACAATCGTTAAAAATTACTGGGATCAAAAGGCTAATTAACCATTCAAACATTTCAAGCGCTAACGAATCTGAATCATGGAAAACAATCCCACAAATGAAACTTCAAAGTGTAGGAGGTAAACTCCTATTTAATTGTAATTACGACAAAAAGAAATTTGATCTAAAAAAGGTTGATGTTTTTTATGACAAAATCATCGAATAATGGCAATATTTTCGTCAAACATCTCCTGTTTCGAAAGAGAAATTTCTAGTCAAATAATTTGGAATAATAGATTTATAGCAAATGGTAAACATTCCATCTATCTCCCAAAATGGTATCGTGCTGGAATTGTTAAAGTGCTACTTAGACGAAAATCGATCGAAGTTTAATTTAGCTGAAACTTCATTGAATAATTCTTCAAGGGTCTAATAATAATAACTAGTTAAAATATTTTTTCGATATTCCAGAGGGAAGTACTATATTTTCGATCATGAATCTTTAGAGGAGTCAGTGACGTCATCTACTCAACCCAACATTCAGCTCCATACATTTCTTTGTATTTTGTGAGTCAAAATATCTCAATGTTTTGTTCAGATAACAGCTCTGCATTGAAGACAACTGGTCAGACAATCAATCCTAAGCACAATTTGCAAATAATGTAAGAAAACTCCTTCACCCAAAGTTTTAGCTTCATAGAAATAAAATAATTCAAGAAACTAAACACAAAGAAATGTATGTAGCGAAGCTGTGTTGATTGCTAGGGTTGAGTAGATGACCTCACTGACACTTCTAAAGATTCATAAAAATGTAATACTTCCCATAGGAATTTTGAGAAAACACATTAACCAGTAAGCGTATGGCTCTTTGAGATTATTTCAGTGAAGTTTCAGCTAAATTAAACTTCGATCGATTTTCGTCTAAGTAGCACTTTAAGATTATAGCGACATAATAAACAAAGATAACGAATTCTTACCAATAAGCACTCTCATTTTCTAGAATATTTTGCTATCATCAGAGCCATCCCAAAAGAATGGAAAAATACTCTACAAAACCATAATATACATGTAGAACTCCCTATGGAGAATGGCAATCAAAATCCTATGGTTTCAAAAACGCAGAATATTACTAATTTAACACGTTCGCAAGTTTCTAAACTTTTAGTTCCAAAACATTTCGAGCCACCCACTGCGCAACACAGGATACTTAATTATGGCATCAATGATAGTGATCTATCGCATTATTATGAACTTCCATTTAAAGTCTGTATTGATACAAAATTAAGAGCATTTCATCCAGTTCAAGATCACATCACACACAACATTTTACCATCCAGATATTTTCTATTTAAAATACATATTGCGAAGGATGACAAATGCTTTATTTGCCACAATAAACAAACAATAGAGCATGTATTCTGCCTTTGCTCGAGTGCTGTAACTTTCTGGGATTGGTGAATTTTCATTGTGGGCAAAACCCATATTTGCGCTCAAGGAAACGCTACCTGAAATGAACATCTTATTCGGATATCAACCTCAAAATAAACAATTTAACACTTTCAATCAATTACTAATCAGTGCCAAATAGTATTGTTATTGCTAGCAATATATTTATAACAATAGATGTTATAATTTATAGTAGCTTATTGAAAGCTTATTTATACAAATCACTCAGTGCAATACAGTACTACACTGAAAACAAAAAAAACAATAACAGAGTTTAGAACCACTACAAAATGAAAAGATTGTTAAAGAATGCATGTAAAAGTAATAGTTATAGGTATATATGTATATTTTATATCCAACTTGTTTCAACTTGTAAGAAAAATCTGTGAAATTCAAAATAAAATAATAATAAAATAACAATTGTATCGCGCAGGGCGTGGTGGTAGATTTAGGTTTGTTTTCTAGGATGCATTATTCATTTTGAAACTCCTTTGTTCTAGAAAGCAGTTTCGCAGTTGATTTCATCATCCGTAGCTTCCACACGCCTTCGTTTCTTTAAGAATGGTATCCCATAATCTTCTGGGCCTTCCTCCGCTTCCGCAGTCGTTTGATAGAGAGGTCGCGATGCAGTCTCTGGTAACCATAGCGACACAATACCACAAATAATTGCACATGCTCCAAATATGGTCATGGGAAGTACGAGACTAAAACCAGGAAGCTGAGCCTATGAATCATAATTGTAGAATGATCAGGTGTTACGAGACTTACTATAAATACCACTTTAACACTTACGTACCAACATCAGTAGGAATGGTGCAGCTATTCCACCGACACGAGCAGCAGTAGACCCCACGCCCTGTGCCGTGTTCCTGTAACAACAACCAGAAGAGCAAGCTGAGTGGTCACTAAGCTAGAGAGAGTGGTGTTGGAAAGACCGAGATTCCAGCAGAAATATTTTTCCTGCAGACTCAGGGATAAGAAAAAGAAACCTTTCTCTCTCGTTCGTATACAGAATAAGGGGAACTGTAATCCACTAAATCGTACAGGAGTGATGTGTATCATTCACATGGAGCTTATCAATGTCATTATTTATTATTTATTATTATTTGTAATGACGCGACTGCTCCCAGTTTAGACCAAAGTCAACATTCGTCGACACAACCACAGGCAGCCCAACCATTGCTTTTGAGGCTACTAAATAATTTAAAAAAATGATATTTTCCGCCTTTTTGATGGGTATCCTGTGGTAGAGCGCGCGCGCGCGCATAATATATACATACGTAATATGTTGGGTTCCCTGTGTTGAGTAACGTATAATGTTGGGCTCCCTGTGTGCGTCCCGTGCATCCCGCAGTACATGTGTATATTGAAACAAGGTATGAAACTACAGTCACGTGACAAATACGTTTTGCTCCTAATTTTGTCAATGTGAAGTGAAAATTCAATTTTTCTTCGAATAACTAAACTGTACCGTATTCTCGAAACACTTTATAAGTGTCAGTCGTCTAACTTCAACGTACGCTGAGAAACACATTTTTGAAATTTTGAGCGTGATGGCCTGATGTGCGGCGCACTTTAGTGGCGCACTTTTCCGTGAAACAGTCCGATTTTACCTTCGAGAGGACATCGACAAGCGATCGGCAAATCTAAACTATGCTCTTTTTGGCAAGTTTTAACATTTATATGTTCACTAAACATAAGTCAAAATATCTAACATATACTTATATTTGTTTTCTGTTTTGACCTCTGTAAGGTATTTGTTTTGTATTTTGATTTTTATCGATTAAAATCTTCAAAATTAACGTATTGTGTTTTATAAATGCTGAATAGTTTCAATATTTAGTACTGCACAAGACATTTTTGCTATCACTATATCAGTACTTGTACCGCAAAATGACAAACAAACTATATTGATCAGTAATAGCATGGATGATAACAATTAAATAATTGTACACAACCGACAAGTTGTAAATGATTGAATAACAAACATCAGAGTGGAAACGATAAGCTTAGTTACGTTCTTACGAAAAATACAATCAAAATGACTCTGTGTTTCTCAGATGATAGTAAGTATTTGCTAAATGTGTTGTGCTATTTCAATGGCAATAATGAACAACTGCTAATTATATTTTAGTTCACAGCAGCTTCAACTGCTTCATGAGTCCTTCGCCATTCATGTCTCCTTCGATGTCAGTGAATTTGAGTTTGTCTATATTTTTGCTTCAGATGGCTTATGCTGTGTTGGCGTTCCCTTGTGTCAGAAGAACTAAGAAGTAAAGTACAAGATTAGTCAACACTTTCTAGATGAGACAGTCAAAATGTTTAAACAGATAAAGTAAAATCAGTTAGTTGAAAGAGATTCCTTGTTGAAGTGTATTTCGATCACTGACAACTACACAAGTCAAATAGCTCAGTCATAATCAGCTATGAAAAAACGGATGTGTTGAGGTGTATTAAGCAGCCCTTCTGCCCTAGTATAGGCAAGTCCTTTTATTAGAGAACATTTAGAGCAAATACTACGTAAAAACCTTGACACAAATACTTTTAGTTCAGCTTACTTTTCAACAAAACTTTCTCACGTGTCGAGCACAACACATCCAAAGTTTCTCCACCATTCAAAATGAAAAAGGACTATTTTAA
Organism: Actinostola sp. cb2023; assembly: GCA_033675265.1. Taxonomy (NCBI): domain Eukaryota; kingdom Metazoa; phylum Cnidaria; class Anthozoa; order Actiniaria; family Actinostolidae; genus Actinostola; species Actinostola sp. cb2023. The sequence continues at coordinate 158,231 of JAUJYZ010001194.1, read as the reverse complement.
AACCGTCAAATTTCTTCTAAATTTACTTAAAGTTGACATGAATTGTGAACTATTAAACTTACCATGGATAAGGAATATAATCACAACGTTTACACCGAAAAAATCAGTCTTTCTTGATATGAACTTCTCTTCGACGCCCAGCCATTAGCGACAAAATAACGACTTCACCCTGGGTACCCCCCACGGGCCTGTAGCGCACGACGACTTCGGCTCTTCGGTTCACGGAAAAGTGCACCACTAATTATAAAGTGCGCCGCACATCAGGCCATCACGTGACTGTAGTTTCATACCTTGTTTCGATATACACATGTACTGCGCGACGCGCGGGAACACACGGGGAGCCCAGAGGAGGTTGGTCACTAACCCGCGGAGAATCATATGGGTAATATTCAAAATTATTCAGTTGATGTCAAACCGTCGTGAAGACAGGAGCTCACGGAGGTACTCCAAACTCATTTATAGTGACTATGAACGCTCTCTAAGAACAAGAAATTAACTCAGATGTATTTTGGTTTTAACTCAGACTGAAACAAGACTTTTTTAGATGTCGGAACACCGCTTTTGAGGCTTTTGCTTTTGAGGCTTCGGAGCGTGCGTGACTGCATGACTTCTAATGACGGCTGCGAAGGAGACACTTCGAGACTACACATGGGATCGCTTCGAGGATTTTTAAATATCCAAGATCAGTGATAGTTGGACACATCAATGTGCTTCATAATTACTCCTTCATACCTGCTGGACACATAGTGTACTACATCGTTTTTCTAGGATACTGAAATTTGTCGAGACGATCCGAACGTGGCGCCATTTTCTTACTGACCCGTAAAATTCCCAATTTTAAAATCTCTGTATCTCCGAAACCGTTGAGGGGTCGAGGGGGGCCGACCACTCAAAATCATATATTAGTTATTGAACTTTCTAGATATGTAAAAATTGTTGGATTATTTTCTAATGATATGTGATTTTACATGGTTTGAAAATACATACTTTGTTCGTCTCAGCTAGAAGTTTCCGACATGACTGAAAATGATGGCAAAATTGTACTGAAAATGTTACTTTCTTTTCTAATATATTACGATATTTTGATTCTTTGATACATAAACATTGATTTTGAAGAGATACACTATAGACTTTTTACTGGATACGATTGAAAAATTGCTTATTTACTGTCTTTGTAAGAATTTTCAAGTGAATAATTGTCACACAAGAGCGACCTTAAATGGGTAATTTTGATTGGTCGAGCGAATCACGTGATAAGTGTCCAACCTCCTCTGCGGGGAGCCCAACATTATACGTTACTCAACAGAGGGAACCCAACATAATGGCCCAACATAATACGTATGTATATATTATGCGCGCGCGCGCGCTCTACCACAGGAAACCCATCAAAAAATGCGGCAAATATCATTTTATTGAATTATTTAGTAGCCTCAAAAGGAATGGTTGGGCTGCCTGTGCACAACTATATTTGTACACAAAATACTGCGCCTATTTAAGACTGCTGACATGCCGTTTTGGGGAAAGCAACTTCAAAAGCATCATTCATTTGCATCCAAGATAGATAGATAGATAGATAGATAGATAGATAGATAGATAGATAGATAGATAGATAGATGGATGGATGGATGGATGGATGGATGGATGGATGGATGGATGGATGGATGGATGGATGGATGGATGGATGGATGGATGGATGGATGGATAGATAGATAGATAGATAGATAGATAGATAGATAGATAGATAGATAGATAGATAGATTGATAGATAGATAGATATGTAAGCTTAGATAGATAGATAGATAGATAGATAGATAGATAGATAGATAGATAGATAGATAGATAGATAGATAGATAGATAGATAGATAGATAGATAGATAGATAGATAGATAGATAGATAGAAAGATAGAAAGATAGATAGATAGATAGATAGATAGATAGATAGATAGATAGATAGATAGATAGATAGATAGATAGATAGATAGATAGATAGATAGAAGATAGATAGATAGATAGATAGATAGATAGATAGATAGATAGATAGATAGATAGATAGATAGATAGATAGATAGATAGATAGATAGATAGATAGATAGATAGATAGATAGATAGATAGATAGATAGATAGATAGATAGATAGATAGATAGATAGATAGATAGATAGATAGATAGATAGATAGATAGATAGATAGATAGATATAGATAGATAGATAGATAGATAGATAGATAGATAGATAGATAGATAGATAGATAGATAGATAGATAGATAGATAGATAGATAGATAGATAGATAGATAGATAGATAGATAGATTATTATTATTATCCACTAAAATATTGGTTTTATAAACTCCCATAAGCGAACACCTCACCTTGCCTACGCTTGGCCACATGGGAATTCGCTTACGAGAAGTTCCACTGTAACACTACCATGCACCAACACCCGTTATGATGCCGAACTCCGATAGATCCTTCTAAACACGCTATTGCGCTGTTTGCTGCCATTATAACATATCTTTAAAGTCTCACCTTAAAACAGTTGGAAACAGCTCTGAAGTTATTAGGAACACGCTGCTCCATTCTTGGCCCGATAATATATACCCCAATGCAGACAAACACGTGACTGCTATCTCATGCTCTAAAGGTATATGAAATAACATTTATATGTAGAATATTATATACACAGTGTGCTATGGTAGAAATAAGGGACCGGTCATTAAATATCGGGAGGGGGGGGGGGGGGGGGGGGGGGGGGGGGGGGGCTGGAGGAGAAATTGGGGGGGGGGGGGGGGGGGGGGGGTCTTGGAAAAGTTGGAAAAATGTGAGGGAAGTCCCAAAGAAACAAATTGGTAACATTTTCTGAGAGCGTACAGACAGAAAAAGAGCAAACAGTCAGTTAAATCTATAAACAAATACAGTGAAGGTTCAATTTTTAACTGGTTCAAATGTTTCACTGATAACCTAAAAATCGAACTAAAGATATCAATTTCATACATCCCTTTTTATAAATAGTCCAAGAAATACTAAAAGTATCTCATTTTTGCTAGTATAGTTGTATCATTTACTGGTAATAATCAGAAGCCCATAAGTAGGAGCATCCATGCTACATATTGGGTCTATGTCACTTTTGCTATTTTTAGAACACGATTTCTCGAAATCATAGTGTGCAATCACTGTGCACTTCCGGGTTTATTTGTTGAAACTCGTTTTATCTGCTGTAACTCGTTTTTTGGAGCAACTCGTTTTATTTGTTGCAACTCGTTTTATTTGTAGCAACTCGTTTTATTTGTAGCAACTCGTTTTATTTGTTGCAACTCGTTTAATTTTTTTTAATTTTTTTTGTTTTATTTGTTGAAACTCGTGTTATTTGTTGAAACTCGTTTTATTTGCAGCAACTCGTTTTATTAATTTGCCACGACTCATTAATTTGCAGCAACTCGTTAATCTGCAACAACTCGTTAATTTGCAGCAACAGTGATTGGTCAATTTCGTGTTCTAAAAATAGCCAAACTTGTTCAAACGCCGTCATAGATTTTACTGCTACATGGATGCTCCTACTTATGGGCTCCTGCAATAATATAATGCAAGAGAATATGAGGTCATATTCATTAGGTCATATTCTCTAATAATGTTATTTTCAGTATTTTTGTCCTTTAAAAAATACACTATACCAGTTAAGATATCAAATATCTAATTACCGCCGATTCCGATGAAACGCGACCACCTATAGACGTTGATTTGATGGTTTGTAGTTTGCATTAGGTGGACGTCAATCACATGTGAATCATCGAAGTATGAATAGTTTTCGCTCAATAATTCAATTGTATCGTTTATTAGTCATTTCCAACCAGACCAAACCAATATGAAAGTTAATCTAGCACGCTAGAGCTTAATCTACATTCCGTAATTCCGCCTAAAGCAATTTATAAAATAACATATATATAACGCGCGCTCTGATTGGCTAGAAGCTCCCAAAAACCGTGTTTGTAAAAGTGAATATAAACATGGTTTCCCTGACCTTGAGAGACCTTGAAGCGATGCAGTGGATTCAATTCGACAAATATATTTTTTCTGTTGTCAAACATGTTTTATTTACTAAAGAAAAGCCAAAGAATTACAGCATTTCTTATTTTCTCAAGTTCAACTTCTATCTAAATGTGATTTTACAACAAGTGTACGACTGAAAATACCAAGCAACGATAGCCGTATTACTTACTCTATTTAAGTTACTCACAAAGCAGAGCAATTCTCGATTCTTGTAGCTAAATTCAAAATTATTGACTATAAGCTTAACTTAATTTCAGTAAAATATGTCATATGTTATACAGAAAAAATATCGTCGTGTGTCTCAAAAACATCCATCGTTTATACATTCTTGTTGAGAAAAACTATATGAAAAGGTTCAAAAGTACGACAAAAACTGTAGAGTTGGCTACCTGACTTCGTGCTCCATTCATCAAGTTGTAAAATATTTCAGAAAGTTTGACGTCTTCATTGAATCAGCTCAGCTTTTCTCACTTTTCTTCGTCTTTCGTGTTCACAGGATACACTAACTAACAAAGGAAGCATTCTTCTGTAATTTTCTGACAGAAAATAGCATTCTTCAAAACGATTTTCCTGTCAAAACACTTTTTAAACGGCGAAACGGCACAGATAAAAGTTGTGGAATCGCTTTGCCATTTTGATTTCTTTCGCAAGATTTGATTGGATAGTGAGCCATTTCTGATGTTTTCAGGAGAATTGCACATTTGATCAATGAAAACTTGCTTAAAGAAAACCGTGTAGTTATTTAATAAAAGCAATACAAGACATTTTCCGTGTTTATATTCACTTTTACAAACACTTGGGATGTTGGGAGCAATCTCAATCCTCAAAGTCTAGGTGGTCGCGTTTCATCAGAATCGGCGGTAACTCAAAACACAGATTATAAATCCCTACACCAAGATATTATTCACATCCACAAAACATATTTTTGACAGTTAGGATTTTTTTTCCTTGGGCGTAGGTCCTTGTGGTGGACCAAAAAAACTCTTGCTTGAACTGATGGAAACAGTACCTGTGCAACAATGGTGAAACCTTAATCATGCTTATACACCGAATTCATGACATTTTTACCAATTTCAAAAGGGGGGTCTTCAGATTTTTTTTGCATTTAAGAGGGGGGCCCGGAAACAAAAGCCTAAACAATGACTTTCTCCTCCAGCCACCCCCTCCCGATATTTAATGACCGGTCCCTAATAATGTCGTAATAGTGGTAGTTGTGCTAGTGGTAATTATAGCGAGAGAGAGAGAGAGAGAGAGAGAGAGAGAGAGAGAGAGAGAGAGAGAGAGAGAGAGAGAGAGAGAGAGAGAGAGAGAGAGAGAGAGAGAGAGAGAGAGAGAGAGAGAGAGAGAGAGAGAGAGAGAGAGAGAGAGAGAGAGAGAGAGAGAGAGAGAGAGAGAGATTATTAAAAAAGTTACATAGCAGTAGTGACTGAATTGCGTAACTATTTACAAAAGGAAAAAGGAAAATATAAAATGTATAAATACTAAAATTACGTAATTACAATTATAGCATTGTTGGTTATTGTCGTGGTGACATGTAATGTAATGGTGGTGGTGACGTTAGTATTAAAGATAGATCCTATATATAGTTACGATAAAAACAATGAACAGCATACTAACCTTTGGGAATAAGCAGTATGAAAAGTAGTACTACACCGGTTGCGATCATAAAACTACAATGCGTCAAGCGACGACCAAGTCTGAAAAAGGAAAACATAATTTCTGGAGCTTGATTGGATAAGGTTGGCGAAAACGAGAGACGGTGTGCTTGGAGTGTAACATTACACAGGCAACCCATCAATGTTAACTGAACTCTGTATAGAAACACTTTCGTACAACTAAAGCTTCAGCAGTCGAACATTTAACAACAATGACAACGGTGTAGAAACTTCAGAGTCAAACTCTACAAAACCAACATCTGTATAATGAGCTATTCCTCTATCTCTGCTCTACTCCGAAGCTCAAGTTGACGGAAATCGTCTTTATATCCACAGCCATAAAACACCACATTCCAAACCCGCCGTGTGAACGCGGGTTTTAGCGTCTTGGTTCATAATTTCATCCCCAGAAATGTTGCTCGCAGTGTTCACTGCGAGCTGTCTGCTTATTTGATCTTCTCAAGAAATCCAGCGCTAATAATCCTTTATTTAATTAAATCCCTCACAGTTTAGCCTTGAGAATGTAAAGTAAACAGACGATCAGCATTCAGTGTGCTACCTGTTCATTGAAAACCACGTGGGGAATATAAAAAGAGCCATGGTAGTACTTTGAGCCACAGTGATGACGTACACGTTACCAGGCAACTGAGAGGCGTGGATCATGATGGCGAAATTGATCAAGGAAGTGGTGAACCTACAAACGAGACCAACATGTCTTATCTTTCACAAACAAATAACCTACCAGAAGTAGATCCGAGTCATTCAAACACTTAGTAGTGTAGAACATACTACACCTTTCAGTATCAGATTCTATGCCTAACATGCAACTGATAAACTATATTCGTACATACATTCTTTATTGACTTTTCCCAAGGAGGCTTTTCAAAGACAATTTACCTAATCTAATACAATCCAATTAGCCATTACCTAAACGAGCAGGGGACTGGGAACTAGTTTATTAGAATTAATGCAATTACGAAATTAAGTTTATGACATGAAACAGCATGTTGAAATTAGTATCTGTACAAAGTGTGATGTGATTTGAGCGAATTTTGTCGGAATTATAAACTTTTGAAATTGTGTTGTCCAGCCAAAATTTTACAGTGAATGTATGGTTTGGCTGGACAACGTCAAACATTTACAGAGTTTGTATGGGAAAATAGACATCTTTGATGCCCTCTAGCATCATCAATATTAAGCTGAAGTTCACCAAACTTTGCAGACAAAGTTGATCTGTTGTCTCAGAAAATGATGCTCACTTTTGCTAGTTTCTTATTGAATTAGTTTTACGGACTTGGTCCCAGTCCCCTGCTCGTTTTGGTAATGGCTAATTTAGCCTTGGACAATACACCTACTACTACTAATATACACCTGTTTGGAAAAAGGTTGTCAGAGAGAAAGGCGATAGGAGAATGGTGAATGGTCATTCTAAGACCAGATGGTACTATCGATGTGTATGTATATGTAAATAACCTGACTGAATTTAGTTCATAAAGCTTTCAGTTGTAAGTAATTATTACGAAGCCAAAATAGAATAATTTAAACTGACCAGCAGTCAAGTTTGGTCTTAGAATAACCATTCTCCTATCTCCTTTCTCCTTTCTCTCTGACAACCTTTTTTGAAATAGGTGTATACAATCATTTCGATAAAGTTAGTCACCCGAAAAGCTTTGAAGGTGAGACCAAGAAGGATCATGGGTACATACATTTTAACCAACCCAGGATCCTCATCGGTCTCACCTTCGAAGCTTTACGGGTGACTAACTTTATCGAAATGAGTGTATATCTAAGACTCCAAGAGTTCTTTAAGAAGCTTATTACTTCGTAGAGAGCGCTTAAAAACATCTGCGCATTTAAAAAGTTTGAGTGAGCAGTCAAAGGAGTTCCAAAATGTATTTACTGCAGTTCTCAGATAATAAAAAGTTATCTGGCCACTTGCAGTTTTAATTTGATTTTGTATATCAATAACAGAGTTGTATTGTTTCACCTACCAGCCAAAACACAAAATGATGGTCCATCGTCGTAGCTTTGGAGTACGTAGAAGGTCCAATACTGTATACCTCTTTCCAGTAGTATTTCGTAGAACTTGATCATCGTGAATAGCCGTTAACATGGTCATGACCTGCTCAGGATCACATGACTTGTTGTCTTTTCCACCGTACTTCATGATAATCTTGTGCGCAGGTTTTAGTTTTCCTTTCACAACAAACCAACGAGGAGACTCGGGATAAACTCTTCACAACAAAAGGAAAAAAGTAGTTACAAAAAAGTTCCACCTAATCGCAAATAGGTACTGTGTAGCTAAATATCATTTTGAGCGTTTTGATTGGCTACTCTGAGCAGGGTTATCAGCCATGCCCCGAGCTTATATGGTCAACATGTCCTTATATGGTGTGACATCAGCATATGCACTGCTTTGATGAAAAGTCAAAATTGAGCGAAATGAGCGAAGCAAATCTTCTCAACTTTCTCGAACATTTTACAAACTTTAACTTCGAGAATTCAGTAAAGAATTTCCCAAATTATCCTTTGTGGATTTGACTGAAAGTATTTAACTTTTGCTCAAATTGTCTGAGATATTCGTAAAATCCTTCAAGTCTGATACAATTAAATTGTGGCATTTCTCTGATAGTTGACGATATTTGTATCGCTCAGTTTTGTCTTTTTATTCACTACAGGTCGTTTGCATGTAAACATCGTAGAAATCGTAGAAATCGTACGACCACTGCTTTGTTATCTTGGAGCAGAAGCGATGTAGTCTTTTGCTTTTCTTTTTAAGGGCAAAAAATAAAACGTTTATGTAAGGAAAAACCGTAATTGATTATTTACTAAAACAATTATTCCATTCGCGCTTGTTGGATATGAGATGATTATAACAAACTCCGCTCACGCCTCATTGGTTATTTATCAGCTCATATATCCAACGCGCGCTCTCGTGTAATAATTGCTAATTATTAGAACTATTAGTAAGAACTATTAATAACTATTTAGTACCTGAAAAACAAGTACAATATGAAGGCAGGCGCACTGGTCACCCATGAAAACGTTCTCCAGTCCCTAATGAAGTACGCTATCGTTACTTGAATGCAAGCCCCTGCCAGCCAGTAAAAGCCATTGACATTCCCTATCCTTGCACGGTACCCTGGTCCAATGACCTCCATCATCAAAATGAACTGTGCTAAAGTAGCGCTTATCATGAATGCACCAATACCGAACCGAAGGGCAGCAAAGAGAGGTATAGACGTCTGTACAAAAGACTGTGCAATACCACATGTAGCCTGCAGAAACAACAATATCCAAATATTAAACTGATGAAACATGTCCCTCCTCCCCCTCCTCCTCTTCCCCATTCCCTTCCTCCCCCCCCCCCCCCCCCCCCACCTCCTCCAACCCCCCTCCTCCTCCCCCCCCCCCCCCCCCCCCCCCCAGGTCCGGCTACGCAGGCAAAGGAATCAACTTCAAAAACATCTAAACGACATTTACTAGAAAAATAGATTCCATTTCGCCGTGCGTCAGTACTTCTATAAATGCACAGATGACGTTAAAATGTGGTGAGAACAAAAATGTACAGCACGAGCTAGACGAAGTCCAATGGTGTGACTGTTGTTCCCACCACATTTGTTTTGTCCTCTGTTCTTCTATCAGAGTACAGACGCACGGTTTATTTGTTTCATGTAGCATTTAGAGCATTGCAATTGCGTGATTTTGTGACGACAGCTGTGTGTCTAATAATCCCCCCCCCCCCCCACCCCCCACTTCACATCCTTGACCCAGACTATGCCAGACTGAGTCCGTTTCAATAAACGTTTCTGCGGCTGATTTATTTGGTGAACTGTAAGTTGTTACAGAATATGACAATTAACGCTGGTGTAGTTGGGCGCGTTACGTTATTGTGAAAACAATACCTTATCCCAGACAAAAATGGCACCCTATCCCAGACTAAAAGTGCAAAAACGATACCCTATCCCAAACCTAAGGAGCTCAAAATCCATACCCTATATCCCGCGGCACATACCAGTATAGCATATATATGGAGTACCGTCCCCCCCTCACCGGGCTGATAACACACGCCCCATACATATCAAAGCGCGCGTATTATGCCAGTGATTGCATAATGCAAGTTCTCCAGGGCGATTAATGAATCCTCATGTCTACTGCTACAGTTCCCGGTACGATTACCGACCCTGCGAGGATTTCAGTGACTAGTTCCGCGCCGAAGCAGGTTTTCCTTATCAGTCTCTTTGTGGCGGGAATGGCTCAAATGCGAGCAAAATCAAAACATATCCCCAACGATGATATAAAACCCTGATGAACAGTTAGATATTGTTATAGTTACCATTACTGCGATTGTACCAAAGATGACAGTTTTTCGTCCAAATGCGTCAGATAAAATACCAGACACAAACGAACCCACCAACATTCCAACAAAGAACATTGATTGGATGATGGCTGCCAGGGGTGCGCGGTCACAAATCAGGTTCCACTGAAAAGGGATTTTGATAAAACATTAAGATCGAGATTAGTAATGTAGTCAATAAATTACTATCAGTTAATAATAATAATAATAATAATAATAATAATAATAATAATAATAATAATAATAATAATAATAATAATAATAATAATAATAATAATAATAATAATGAATTGAGGGTATTTAACTTCGTCAGGCAAAAGGAATTAATAATAATAATAATAATAACAATAATAAAATCAATCATATATTACAATATAATAAAGTAGCTACTAAATAAATCTAAATATATTGGTAAATGTCTTGGTATAAGAATTAAAAAAAAGATATAATAAGAGGTCATCGTAAAACTGTAAAAAACTCTACTACTAAAAAAAAAAGAGAATAAAACTAATAAAATGCACTAACTAATAATAATAATATAATAATAATAATATATTTTTAATTTTAAATAATACAGACTTTATATTTCCAAAAAATAATATAATATTAAAATTAAAAATTATACTATAAAAATAATAGTAATAATATTAATAGTATCTATTACGTCACAATATAAACTTACATATCTAATGTTACATTGATAAAATGAAGTAAATATTAAACTACTATGTTACCAAAAGGTATAAAAACGGCGCGCAAAATATTTTTTTATAATATCATAAGTTCCTATGCGCATTTAAAATCTAAGTTATACGAAAAGTTGTGGGATAAAACGGAACTAACCTCAGATACAATGGTGGCGAACATGGTATCAAATTCGTACGATGTACAGTTTGTACAGCATTTATTGATGCCTCCACACGTCACGTTTGGCGTTGAACACTTGAACTTTGGGCTTCCAGTCACGAAGACAAGATGGCCAAATTGCAGACCTTGGCCGATCAGCATTACACATGTTCCATAAGCAACTTTCTGCTGATAGCTACCAAATGACTTGACGTGATTAAAGATATCATCGTACTCGAAATATCTGCTGCTTTTGCAGTCAGTCAAGTTAGCAGTCATACTTTCCTGCAATAATGTGGTAAATTATTACATGAATATAACCCTAATTTCCTTGAAAGTATAGCGGGGTGGTGGTAGTTAGTATTATTAATATTATTTATTTCATTATTTCTGTTATGTCTTTGTTGCTTTTTGTGTCATTTTAATTGTCATCTATTTTTTGTGTAACGATTATACGCCAACGTCCTTTGTTCTCTTCTTTATATCAATGACTGGCGTTACATCGATGTGTCACGCAATATCTTGGAAAACACATTTGTCAACCTCGTGAAATACATGAGCCGGTGTCACGGTGCAGGGGGTGGGGCAAACGATCTTTGAAATTAAACTTTTGATTAACCAGTTAATTAAGAAACAAGTTAAATATAATTCCATGTACTTCCTTTGTGTCCATGCGCATCGTTAGGAGTGTATGATTATTATTGATGATTATACTCACAATTTATCTAGAAGGAAATCAAAATGCATATTGGATTTGTTCTACATTGTGATTGCAAGTAAACACGGTAACTACACCATATCAAATGGACTTATATTTATTCTGAATAGAAAACGGAGCTACTGAGACCAGAAAACGTTGAATGCAGTTCTGTGTAATCATCACTTACAAATTGACCTTTTACTCATGACGCGCCGAGGGAGATATTATTCAATTCATAGAAATTATGAATTCAAGCTTGTACTAAAATAGCAATCTATGCATTAGAAATACACGAATAATCACGATATAATCTCATTTACAAGCAATTTATAAATACCTTTAGGTCTCTGTTTTCCATTGCGATGCATGGAAGCTCTGAATGTAAACTGACCCAAATAAGTAATATTTAAGTAATATATAAACCAGTCTCCCCACCCCTTCCCCTCTGTACACAAATATTGCAAGTATTCTGGTGGGGTGTAGGGTACAACAAATTCTGAAAGCATAAGACATCATATTGTCTTTACAGGAATAGCCATTTTAAACCTGGTCGTGGTTAAAACTACGACCAGGTTTTGATACATTTATTGAACACGCAAATGGCTTAAAATTGATTTTATTATCGTACCGATATGCTATTAGTAGATTGGTCTGAGTGCCTACTACTACTACTACTGGCTACACATACACTTTGGTGAATGATTCTTTATTATTACTTGGCGGGCTGCCTGTGGCAGACGTCAAGTCTTAATTTTTCGGGGTAGAAGTTCCAGTCCATCCCGGTCGTAGGAGCAGCATGCCATTCGATTGGTCGAAAGTTGAAACCATGGCAACTATCACATAATGACCTCTTCGCTCGGTTCGATCGTTCGTTCTCTTTGACTTTAGAGCAGTATTAAATTTATATCAGTAGGCGTAGGGACATCAGCAGCCAAAGTTAAAATCACCTTGTGTTTCTTCCCCGTGTCTTATGCAAACACGCGATTTATAGAATCGTGGATGTAATCAAATACTTTATCAATAGTCTGAATAGAAGAATTTGAAGGTCTGTAAAGAGATATGAAGTCAGATCGATTAACGATCAACTATTAAGCTTTAGTTCTTGGCTATATTTACAATAGCTCCATGGTCGAATATCGTCAAAATAGAAGAGAAAATCTACCACTTGATACTGCTAATTACGCATGCATGTTCTAGCAAGTACACAACGAGTGAACGTTCCGGCCAAATTTTTTCTGCACTATTTTCTGAATTAGTTCCATAAAATCTAAGGATGTTTTTCGATTGTATTTTTGCTGTTTATACCCATTCTGAGCTGGTATTGTCGACTGTGGAAAGTGCTTGCCTAGGAGTTCCAGCTGCATGATCATCCCAACCGCCAAGTGAACGCTCAATGAGCGTCTAGTTATCATTAGTTTTCTTTCTTCCTTAATTGTCCCTCCCTTTTTTTCCTCATCTCGCCCAAAAAAAAATTTGAAACTAATCATAAGTTATTTCCATTGCTCTCGTGATTCACTCTGAAACAGGAATACCATATGGCTATCGATGGGATATATTTGTCAAGTAGATATTGTTTTGATAATGCTCGTATTGAGAGTCAAAATCCACTAGGGTGGAGAATACGCTTTGTAATTAGCGGGCTGCAACTGATGAATTGTAGCCCCAGTGATTTAAACGTAGTCGTGATCACGTGACCGCAAATTAACCAATGCGAGCGTGCATCGTTGTGATGAGGTGGTCGTTGTGGGGAGGTGGTCGTTGTGGGGAGGTGGTCGTTGTGTGGATATGTCCTTTGTGGAGAGGAGGCCATGGTGGATTGGTGGCTGTTGTGTAGAGGTGGCCTTTGCATGTGCCAGGTGGCCGTTGTGTGGTGGTGATCGCTGTGGAGAGGTGGAGAGGTGGTCGTTGTGTGGTGGTGATCGTTGTGGAGAGGTGGCCTTTGTGTGTAAGTGGCCTCTGTGGAAATATTAAGTAAGGTGGTAGTTATGCGGAGGTTGTCGTTGTGTCAGGAGATGGCTGTTGTCTTTACCCTTCTTACTACAATATCAGCAATAAAATTATTGGGGACTTGTATCCATTGACTCCTGAGCTATTTTGAGGATTTTATCGATTTTCTGGATCTAATCACGCCGTAGGAAATTTCGATTCCATATAAGGGGTTTTCATTGAAATCTTGACAGTCCTAAAACGCCAAGTGCTGAAGTTCTTACGTGATCTGTCTTTTGTCGTGGATCTGCTCATGGCCAGCAGTACGTAGCTGCTTGAAGTCGGCCTATTTTGCATTTTTAGAGAGTGTTTTATAGCCATCATTCGCCACAGAAGCCCCCAGAACAGCATCATTAAGCTTGACTGGCGTGGTAGAGAACGTTCTCCGGAAAGAATCCAGGGGTGAGACGCGATTTCACGAAGAGATATCGGCAGTGCGTTGAGGAAATTCAAAATGGCTGCGGATTCAACTGTGAAATCGTGTCTCTGATCGTTCTGTGGTGGATTCCAGGACCTACAAAGGCAGTTTTGGCGACTTTGGACACGTAAAGAATGCAACCGGTGCAATATTTTGCCTGTAGGACCGAGTGGCTCGACAATCTAAAAAAACCCGGAAAGGCCGGGGGTTTCACTGTTAAAATTTCCCGTATGTTCCCATCATCCTTTTCGGGCGCGCAGAAGGAAAATACGTGTTTGCGAAAGTGGAAGGAGATGGCTATTGTTCGGCGAGTTAAGGAAAAGACATGGAAAAATTCACGAATGTATCAATAAGAGAGATGGAAGTTTGCTGAGAAAGTGGCGTTTTGTTTCACAATGATGTATTTTGGAAGAAAATCCAAGTCAAATGTCGAGGTTGTGAAATTGCGTCAAAAACGCGCAGCCCGGTTGTTCGAAAGGCGATTAGCGCTAATCCAGGATTAAATCTTAAGAAATCTATCGACGCTAATCCAGGATTAGCACTAATCGCCTTTCGAACAACCGGCACCAGAAATCGAACCTGTAAGTCAGTTTATTTGAGGTTAAAATTTGAAGAGTTCAAAGCAGTATCGATGTTTGCGGCCGGCTTCGGCCGGTGTAGGAGTCAATGGGTTAAAACGTTATCACACCATTTCAAAACATCAAGCTCAATTCGCAATTAATCATCACTAACGATAAATGCAAAATTAATATTACTATTCTCACTGGGAACTTTACGCATGATGCCGCAAATATTACACGTTTTCTGCAAGTATTTTTGTTTTGAATTTATAAAGGGCTCTGTGAAGAGAATATAAATATAAATATAAAATATAATTATAAAATAATAGAATAATTGGAAATAATAGAGTAATTAAAGTAAGTAGAATAGAATAAATTCGGGTGGAATTAGCCCCAGAGGATTGCATATCACCTCCCCATGTGCACGGGATAGTATAAATGCGCCATACACCAATAGCCCTCCTAGAACCAGTTCAGAAGAGCCGCTTTGGTTTGATTTAGTCGCTGCGCCATATCCCAAGTACCCGTGGCAGCACTACCTCCTGGTCAAGTTCAGGCGGCCATTATCCAAGCTCAAGTACCGGCGAACAACCAGCAAGTACCGGCGAACAACCAGCAAGTACCGGCGAACAACCAGCAAGTACCGGCGAACAACCAGCAAGTACCGGCGAACAACCAACAAATACCGGCGAACAACCAGCAAGTACCGGTGAACAACCAGCAAGTACCGGCGAACAACCAGCAAGTACCGGCGAACAACCAGCAAGTACCGGCGAACAACCAGCAAGTACCGGTGAACAACCAGCAAGTACCGGCGAACAACCAGCAAGTACCGGCGAACAACCAGCAAGTACCGGCGAACAACCAGCAAGTACCGGCGAACAACCAGCAAGTACCGGCGAACAACCAACAAATACCGGCGAACAACCAGCAAGTACCGGCGAACAACCAGCAAGTACCGGCGAACAACCAGCAAGTACCGGCGAACAACCAGCAAGTACCGGCGAACAACCAGCAAGTACCGGCGAACAACCAGCAAGTACCGGCGAACAACCAGCAAGTACCGGCGAACAACCAGCAAGTACCGGCGAACAACCAGCAAGTCTCAAGCATGTTAAGGGGGGATTAACATATTTCGTTGCCATGGTAATTCGTTGCTATGCAGAGCTTGAATGAGAAGAGATTTCATCGAGCAGGCGTCCAGTGTTTCCCGCAAGACATACACGAGTTTCACTTCAAAAATTACAAGTTATATATTTTATTGAACGTTATTCTTTTAATTTTAAGTTTGTTCAATTAATAAATATTCGACATATGATAGACTGCAGTAGTTTAAGGTGACTCCAACATAATTGCGAGTGCATTCTGTGATTTTTTTAACTCGCTCGTATCGCGTCAAAAACACTCGGATATTTCTGCATTTAACACATGTAATAACTCAAACATGTAGGCTTTTAAGGCATTATTTTTATGGTCAGTTTTTAGGCCGCGCAACTTGCAGTCGAGAGATTTTTTTAAAACCCGGCTGACAAAATTATGACAATCTATCGAACAAGAATCTGAAGTTTCGTAGAAATCGTACGATTTTTGAGCGAACAGGAGGACAATATTATGAAAAACCACTGTTAGAAAATCGGCCCGTAACGGCAAACGCGACTGAAAAATAAAATTTTGAATACACCATTAAAAGCCTACATGTTTGAGTTATTACATGTGTTAAATGCAGAAATATCCGAGTGTTTTTGACGCGATACGAGCGAGTTAAAAAAATCACAGAATGCACTCGCAATTATGTTGGAGTCACCTTAAAGTCAAAGAAGTCAAAGAAAGCAAGCGATAATTCCACTTGAAGAGTCGTTCAAAAGCAACAACACTCAACAGAGAATATTGAACCAAAGTAAAACAAGCCGACTTGTCGTCACAAAAACTTCAACCTAAGAGTAAAAAACGCCGATAAATCAATAAAAAAAACAATCAAAGATTACCTTACTCAACAAGTTGTTGTTCTAGACTCTGCCTGTCAAAATGAAACATGTCAAACAGTAGATGAAGTACGTCGAAGATCGGTGAAAACACCTTGAAAACACGACTGAAAAACTTTGCCGTATCGAAAGACTTTGCACAAATTAATAATTTGAGCTGCATTAAAATGCTTCAAAACATGAGAAAACCGCACAAATGACAAGTAAATATCGATCTTCCTTTCTGGGTAAATGTTTATGTACCTTGAACCAAAAGAAAGTGCAGAAAAAACATTTTTCTAACACACCTAATTAAATTGTCATGTATTTGTCTTGCGAACGAAAATTATAACGACACAGGTAGCCCAAGCCACATTCTCGTACTCAGAGCTCCTCGGTCGGTCGTTCCTTCTCCCGTCGGAGGCTCTGGTAACAGCCATTTCTAGGCCGATGCTGATTGTTCCAAATGTCCGCGCATGCGCGGCTTTCATTTGAAAATGCTCAATCGTGATTGGTCAATCTATAACGATGCTCGGAGCTTTTTAGAAGAGAATCCTCTGCGCATAGGTATAACACACAAAGCTGACTCTTTTTCTAACGGGCTCAGATGGATTTTTTTTCAAAATGGCGGACGGTCTGAATGGTGGTCATTGCTACTATTTTCTGCTAAGAAACTGCAATGATTTTACTGGTCACAAAGAAAAACACGCAAGTTTGGTTCTGTACTTGTTTTCGCTTCTCTTCTGTCGAGGCAAGTGATTAATTTACGCTATAAATTACCTCCCTCAACAACGGACTACGATACCGTTGAGACATAATCAGTTGGCTTCGTTTCGGGTTCCTTTGCAAAAAAATAAGCATCCATATAAAATGTCGTGTTTTTGTGAATGTTAAAAGAGTACAGAACAAGATTGGTGGGGTGTTTTTTCTTCCCTTCTCAGTAAATGTGCAGATAAAAGTACAATCTTGTAAAGACTAATAAATTACTTGCCATATCATGTTGTTGTATTTGAGTAATACCCTGTGTATCATTTGCCCTATTTTTCCCCAAGGCAGACTCAGTGAAGTCTATTGATAAGAAATATTACAGCATATTTCGTGTATCAGTAGTATTCTAAATATATAATACATATATTTTAACATATTTTATATTTTAGCTTTGTTTCTTTCTTTCCTAATATATTAATTTAGTGTTTTGAAGATTTAGAAATGCTTCATTAAACCGTTATTATTATTTTATTATTATTCATTACTCGGGCCCTTCCGAAGGAAGCCCGAGTTATAAAATGGGCCTTTTATTTTTTGGTTAGGCTTCGGAATGCGACGTATTTGATCATATCGGTACACACAATGCGAAGTATGTGACCTTCTCGAGTTTTTTTTATAGGCCATGCAATTAAAAACCCGTTAGCAGCTTCGTCGAGCTTCGCCTAGTCTCCCTCGCATCTGTCTTTAGTTCAATCACTAAAGACGGATGCGAGGAAGACTAAGCTTCGCCAGATCATAGTCTGAATCGTCTGGATGTTATATTATTATGTCTCTGAAGCTAGAGAGCGAGGGTTTGATTTTCCAGTAGATTTTGTTTTGATAGCTAATCTCGCTTTGCTTGCTGCCTGACTGTCGTCACGCGCCGTGAAAAACCGTTTAAAAAGTATCCGACAGTAAAACGAAAGACATTTCTCAGATATATGATGATGGATGTTTATTTTATTCGCGTTTGAAAAATTCAGAAGGAAAAGGAATCGTAGAAGTCGTACTTCAAAACTTCATCATAGCAAAGGCGAGCAAGGTCAATGTACGAAATTTGGGATCATGGCAAAGTAGTTTTAGCCTATTTATATACATGTACTTGCACAATAGAGAAGCGCATTAATTAGTGACGTCACAACTCAGACAAACAAACCAAATTTTTCATATCCTTCAGTCCGATTTTGTTAGTTATATATTTTACTGACAATTGTTTTGAAAATAGGTTTCTCCGTGTTCTTTTCAGTACGATGTATGATCCTTATCTGAGTCATTCATCTATGACGCGACCTAATTTTAGAACCGCCGCGCAGCGCTATTTAAAGCAGAATTTCCACGCTCAAAACAGGTCAGTGAACGGCAAAGATACAATCGAAATCAAAACGTCATTAGATTTTAGGGATCTGTTACAGAAGAAGACGCTCAATGAGCGTATAGTCAGGTATTATGACAATGACAGTTGCGTGACGAGAGAGACTATTTGTGTCGATGAGCATCGATAAAGATCTCCGATTCATGGAGGGACGTTTGTAGTACGTCTTTAAACGTACTTGAGGTCACTCGAGGTTGCATATTCATGTCGCCACAAACGGGTCGAATAGTTCCGAACGCCTATCGAACTAAATCCGAAAGTATGATTCGCTCTCACAACATATTCAATAACACATAGTACAATTCGGTCATTTTTCTCTATGCTCACCCATACATAGTCTCCCTCGTCACGCAAATGCAACTGTCTTTGTCCTTGTCATAAAGCCCGAGTGTACGCTCATTGAGCGTCTTGTTATTATTATTATTATTAAAAGGCTGTATGCATTCTTATTTTTAAGAAGTGAAGTACACTATGCTGATGTTATCCCCTTGATTATATTTTATAAATAGAGGTTATTAGTCGGCTAAACATTGAATACGACTATAATACTGTGTAGTAAAAATTCACAGCCGTATTAGATGCTTAGCCGATTAATAAATTGTTTATTATATATTTTGTCAAAGAAACTAGCTATTCTGGTGAAAGAAAAACAACAAATTACAGTGAAAACTTGGAAATCTCTGTACGAGCGCGCGCTAGCCAAAACTAAAAATTTCTCACGCTGATTGGTTAATTTTCATTACACGATTGTGCATGATTGATTGGAAAGCCAGTTTGAAGTAACCACACAAAATACGGTCCCATATTTCGCGCGCTCTTGTGCATATTTCGTGCATTCTTTGACAAAAAATACAATAAAGTAAAATATTTAACTTCACCTAGTGGGTACTGATCAGCAATACATGCTTTGTTGTGTTTTGGAGGCTTTTAAAATGTTTTAACATTTGCCATCCAGATGAATGTTGTACCACCATGTGACCATTTATTGCAAAAATATAAAAGGACCTGTGAAGCACATTTTGGTCTAGGCCAGCCTGTGTTCTCTAAGGCTCTAAGGTTACTACAAATAAGAAGTCAACCTGGCCTCGGGACAATTAAATGAATCTTTTACAACTGTAATTTACAAGTGTAGCCATTGTTCTTGTAAAAGTTTTATTGAAAAGTGTCTGATTGGGAGGGTGGGGTACATTTCAGCCTGCAGATTCTAAATATACTTGCTTTTGCATAGCACGCTCAATTCTGGGTGTCCTCTTGTTTTATTCAAGAGTGTCATAAACATCTACATGTAATAAAAATAAATACTTCAATTTCCTTAATTTGCATACTCTTTCTGCAATCCTGCACCTTTGTGTCACTGTCTACCCTACTACATGTAGCAGAGTTATTTCTACTCACCAGGAAAGAGGCGCAGGGTAGCCACTGTCATGCACATTATTGAAAAATCTCCAAATAAGTCTTAGGCATAATGACTCTCTCTTTCCCTCTGATTAAAGTGAAATACAAATGTTTATCTTGGCTACAATATCTAACCATGCAACTAGGAAAGGCTTTCTCAGTGAAATTTCTTTGAAAATACGGGCTCTGGTTGCATGGTTAAATAATAGTCATACATTGTCAAAATGGATTTCTTGCAATAGTCCCTTTTCGCGTTCACAGATCCCCCAGAAACCGCTGTACTTATTGATATCAGGGTTAGCCTCGAGTCAGTGAAAATTATCAAATATCAACAAGAACACGATTTTTTTTTTACATGAAACAATAGAAACATTTTTGAATTGCACGGACTGGTTTCTGAATCGAGGCTAACCCTGTAGTAAATGCGTCTTTTGTCAAGGACAGCGGTCATCTCTAAACAACGCAAAACTGGAGTATTTGAAACTACAACAATAATATTATTATTGTCAAAAGTTGGAATCTACAATGTAGAATAAATCTGAATAAATTATGAAATCTACAACAGTCTATTTGTAGATTTCATAATTTATACATATTTATTATTTTTACTGCACTTGCAGTCACATTCTGCCAAAGAGCATGTTAGACACACTAAACATTGACATGTGAGAATGGAACAGTGGATGAAAAGATGCAACTTAGACAAACTGACAAATAACCTAATGTTCCTTGGGATGCTACCTATGACGATCAATCTAAGCCTGGATGATTATACATGTACATGTAGTTGGTCTTCTCTGAGGATAGTTATGATAATTAAAAAGTTGAATTAAATAACACAGAAAACAATGTCAAATATTACACATCTTCTCTGATAGAGTCTATGTGTACCGGAAGTATGTTTCCATTGGCATCCACCACTTCTGGTGTTTCTAAAAATAGATTTAGTGAAATTAAGATATCCCAAGGGCAATACAGCGAGACTCCCTTGGCTCTGTCACTTATGCCCTCTCGGAGTATTGAATTAAATTGATGAACAGGGCCCAGGGTTAAAATAGCTAACCTAGGGTAAAATATTAAGAATTAACACCAGGTTAGCGAATTAATTTATCCCCGGGTTAGCGTTAACACGCTTTCGAACAACCGGGCCCAGATGTCAAGCTACAGGATATCAATAATTATATAAGAATATATAATGTACAAGAAATACTATTTAAAAATAGTATTACATACATGTACATTTTATGTATTTATTATAGTAGCTGAGTTTAATTATTGAAATCTGTAGGATTGTTTCTGTAAATGGCTGCAAGAAAAGCATAAGCTACTTATAGCCTCTTCTTACGGCGTTTTATCCGAGGATATTGGTTCCGAGGATATTGGGTTACCTGTGGTGGGGGTTAATTAACCGCGGGGGACTAAGGCGAGGGGGAGGAACGCCGAAAAGTAGAGGCTACGGACATCTTTGTAAAAATTTGAATCAAGCATGAAATCTGATAACCCTGTAAAATGCCGATCGCTCCGCCTCTTGATGACGTACGTGATATGTTTTCGCGAGAAAACGTGTTTATTTACATCGGTAATCCTCTGTCCATATCTCGAAGCTCTCACGTTGTTTATTCTACTGTTGTCATTCTATTGCCAAAATTATGTAGTCCGTAAGAGTTTCATATTTTCGAATTCGATAAATCAGCATGGAACAAACTCCTACTAAACCGACCAAGGGAAAAGTCGGCAGGAAATCAAATCCAGAATCTGACTATGTTCGACGCCATTCAAAATTCACATTGGAAATTTTAAGACGAATTACATCTCCACGGAGAATATGATTTATCTTCTCCAAGACATCTTCTTGAAGAGAGAATTCGTTTGACTTCAGTTGTTCTTCCACGATACTGTTCAAAGGGCTTATCACTAATAGTTGGATTCATCCGATTCAACGCCAACGGTTATTGATTTAAATCATCAATACCGTGTTCTTTGGCGCATTCATTCAGTAAATATGTGTATTTCTCTTCAAAATAACCAGCGCTGTACTTTACATGACAACCCGTTGACAGATGACTCCCTTTCAGCCAATCACATTTCCCGTTGCTGGGCTGACGGGGAATTCAAATTTTTACAAAGATGTCCGTAGCCTCTACTTTTTGGCGTTCCTCCCCCTCGCCTTAGTCCCCCGCGGTTAATTAACCTCCACCACAGGTAACCCAATATCCTCGGAACCAATATCCTCGGATAAAACGCCGTAAGAAGAGGCTACAAGTAGCTTAAGAAAAGCAAGAGTGTTACAAGAAATCCAGTGATTATTACTCAACATTCAACAGAATCCTGAGCCATTTCATAAATTAATGAAAGTATTAGCGTGGTATTACCTTACAAGTACATTACATGTTTTGGCATAAAGTACAAGTACAAGTACATGTTTTGGCATTAAAAATATATATAAATCATATTTTTTAGAGTTTTTATTTGGTTCTGCACACACATTACAGGAAATGAAAACAAACTAATGTAAGCTAAATGAATGTCACTGTTTACTATATTAGCAAATATTAAAAGAAAGTGCATAAATTATATATGTAATTAACTGTAGGGTGTGTACCAGTGGTGGTTGAAGTAGTAACAACATTTACAACTGTAAAAGTATCTATTTACAACCTCCCAGATCTGTGAAGCATGGCTGCATGGTGCAAAAAATATAAATTTATGTTTCGATCAACATCTGTCAGAGAGTTCAGAACATCAAATCTTCACTACTGGGTCAATTAAGACTGATTACACTAGGGGTATATCCTTAGTCATAGCCTGCGTAGGCAGGCTCTAGGAAAACGGGTGGTTCAATTAAGCTACCTTAGTTCCAAAAGGTCAGATCTTATTTGTTCCTAAGGTATATAAGCAACCATGAGTGTCTTGAGTCAGAACTATCATCTGATATTATGATGCAAAAATCATCACATGAGCAACATAGCACAATTATCACACAATTTATGTGGTGGTGGCAGCACATAATTTTTACCCCTAAAAGGTACCAACTCTAAAGTGACAAAAGCTACAACTGTCATTCCGGCTGTCATTATCTTATCTCGGGTCATTGATCTTGGGTATCTTATTTACTGACAAACACCCTAAATGGTACCGGCTTAGTCTCTTGTGGTCCTTTTAGATTTGTGTTACCCAAAGGGGGTGGTTCACCTTTTATATGGATCCTTTTGTTCCACACGACCCCACAAGCTTTAGCTAAAATAAGTAATATCGTGATTAAATAAAAGTTATTGTATTGTATTGTACTTTCTGAAGACAAAGGGACTGCCGAAATTAAAATGCTTTAAAATAACTACTCAGTTCTACATGAGATAGTGTACTAGCTTCTCTCTCAAAAAGAAGAATGTAAACAGCCTAATAATATTTCTCATCAATAGACTTCACTGAGTCTGCCTTGGGGAAAAATAGGGCAAATGATACACAGGGTATTACTCAAATACAACAACATGATATGGCAAGTAATTTATTAGTCTTTACAAGATTGTACTTTTATCTGCACATTTACTGAGAAGGGAAGAAAATACACCCCACCAATCTTGTTCTGTACTCTTTTAACATTCACAAAAACACGACATTTTATATGGATGCTTATTTTTTTGCAAAGGAACCCGAAACGAAGCCAACTGATTATGTCTCAACGGTATCGTAGTCCGTTGTTGAAGGAGGTAATTTATAGCGTAAATTAATCACTTGCCTCGACAGAAGAGAAGCGAAAACAAGTACAGAACCAAACTTGCGTGTTTTTCTTTGTGACCAGTAAAATCATTGCAGTTTCTTAGCAGAAAATAGTAGCAATGACCACCATTCAGACCGTCCGCCATTTTGAAAAAAAAACCATCTGAGCCCGTTAGAAAAAGAGTCAGCTTTGTGTGTTATACCTATGCGCAGAGGATTCTCTTCTAAAAAGCTCCGAGCATCGTTATAGATTGACCAATCACGATTGAGCATTTTCAAATGAAAGTCG
The DNA here is from genome assembly GCA_033675265.1 of Actinostola sp. cb2023. Classification (NCBI taxonomy): domain Eukaryota; kingdom Metazoa; phylum Cnidaria; class Anthozoa; order Actiniaria; family Actinostolidae; genus Actinostola; species Actinostola sp. cb2023. The sequence goes on along the minus strand of JAUJYZ010001194.1, from coordinate 134,185 downwards.
CGCATGCCTAGAAATGCATCGGCCTAGAAATGGCTGTTACCAGAGCCTCCGACGGGAGAAGGAACGACCGACCGAGGAGCTCTGGGTACGAGAATGCCCAAGCCACAACAACGGCATTTTCGAAAAAAACGCCGTTCTTTTTGACGTTTTCAAAAAAGTTAACTTTTTTCTTTATATATCTGCTAAGAAGAGTATTCTCCACAAATTTGAGCATGGATTTTATAAACAAAGAAAAAATGGAAAAGTTATGGACAAAAATGTCTTTAAAAATGCAAAAAACTGCCATAAAAAATTCAATTTTGATTGAAACGCAAAACGCATGCTCAGTCTTCTGCATCTTGATATACATTTTCAGACTATACCAAAATATTTTTAATTCATCAAAACCCTATGAAAAACGGCGTTTTTTTACGATGTGATGACGTCATAAGGACGTACGCGATGACGTCATCACATGTCGAACTTCTACCCTCAACTAACATATTTCAAAAGTTTCATGCCTTATGTATTGATTTTAAGAGTTTTATGAGCCTTCAAAGTTTCCCTAGCAACGGGCCAAATAAATATGTTAATCCCCCCTTAAAAGGCCTGGGATTTAAAAGAATTGCCCTAAACCGTTAAATTTGCCTTAATGACGGTTTATCACATAATTTCAAAACTCATAGGACAAACAAATGATTATCATAGCTGGAAAGAGCTCGTTGAAATTAGTAAAAATGTGAAGTTTGGAAAAGATCGCTCCACAAATTAAGAAGATATGAATTTTCAAAAATCGAAATTTTGTATGAAAACCTTTGTTTTGCCTCCAAGCGTAAAGGGCACAATCACTCACTGAAAAAAACTAAGTCTATTTACCTTGAAATGTCTGAACATGATGCAGAACTAGATTATTATGCCGCTAAGAAAACCATTGACCGCAGATCATTACCGGCACAGATTTATAACTTCAGAAAAGCAGATTGGCGAGGATTTTATTCAATGGGCTAAGCGTACACGAAGATACCTCAACAGATGGATGACAATTGCTGAAGCAACCGATCATGAAGCTGTCTTGGAACAAATCACCATGGAGAAGCTATTGGATAGTGTTGGCCCACAACTGAGAACTTGGCTTAAGGAACGAAGACCACGAACAGCAGAAGAATTAGCAAACCTTGCTAATGCACATGTTCAAGCTAGGAAGGGACCATTAATAGAAGGTAAGTATGCAGGGTACAGATTTGAAACCTCTAGAAACAGACGTAAACCGCATACATCACAGTCAGAGGAGGGACAAGCACAGCCTACACTACAAACAGAAGCTAGTCCCCCTTCTCAAGAGAAGCCCACAGGGAGACCGAACCGAAGAGACATTTCGAAAGTCAAGTGTTATAATTGTCAACAGTTTGGCCATTATTCTAGTAATTGTCCCGCACCCAGAAAACCCCAAGGGAAGAATATTGCACTATTCGCGCCAGTCCCTTGCAGAGCGAGTATATAAGGAACGCCCACTATTCAAATCTGCCCAGTTCAAGTAACCGACATTCAGTTAGCCCCATCATGGCTGCTAATGATCAAGAACAAGTTCCGCATAATGTGGTTGAAGAAGCCCAAGCGTTGCTTAATCCAGAAGCCCCGGCTCCCCCGTTACAGGTAACTTGTTATTTGAATCCTTTCCCTCTTGAGTTTTGCTATTGGTTAGAATTAGAATTCTTTCGGTTGCCCCGTACTTGTCGACGTTTCGCTTTGTCGTAATACTTTTAGTACTCACCCGATTGTGTTGCCGGTTTTTACTTCTAGTGGATTTTCCTTCGTTCACAGAACGTGCTCCCTCGGCTCCTTCCCTAACTGCGGTAGAGTAAACCAGTATTTTAGATTCGAAGACAATTTACGCTCCTGTCCAGCGAGGTCTGTATAGACGTCACCATGACTTATATCCAAGTATTTATCAGTTATATTTGAGGTCTGTGAAGACAGTTATATTTGAGGTCTGTGAAGACAGTTATATTTGAGGTCTGTGAAGACAGTTATATTTGAGGTCTGTGAAGACAGTTATATTTGAGGTCTGTGAAGACAGTTATATTTGAGGTCTGTGAAGACAGTTATATTTGAGGTCTGTGAAGACAGTTATATTTGAGGTCTGTGAAGACAGTTATATTTGAGGTCTGTGAAGACAGTTATATTTGAGGTCTGTGAAGACAATTATATTTGAGGTCTGTGAAGACAGTTATATTTGAGGTCTGTGAAGACAGTTATATTGGAGGTCTGTGAAGACAGTTATATTGGAGGTCTGTGAAGACAGTGATATATTCTCACTTTGGAAATCCGCACACAAAGCCAAGGGTGTAGTTATTAAGATATGGGAACAATCGGCCCGAGGCTTTGAGAGCGGTAGTCTCAAGATCAATGGTATATGGTATGGATATCATCGCTGCGGGGAGGAGGGTGGGGAGTTTTCGTTCTTTCCTCCCGTCTTTTGGAAAAAGAGCTAAACTAGAATAAATCTATGAAAGTAGGCGTATTTATAGGGAGCGGTGCACACTGGGTGATGTATGTAATAAGCTGGATTTTAGGCTTTGTATTCTGATTTCCCTAGTGATAATAGTGATATATTCTCACTTTGGAAATCCGCACACAAAGCCAAGGGTGTGGTTATTAAGATATGGGAACAATCGGCCCTTCGGCACTTATTCCCAGTTATCTCATTCTCTGGTGAAACCTCACACAAACCCTAACCATAATAAGGGACAAACGTCCGAAGCGCCCTTCAATAGGGAAAAATGGTTCTTACTCCCAAAACTCAGAACTCCGAAAAGAAAGCATTGTCCAAAATTTCACGATAGCATAAAAGCGTGCTACAATACCGAAATCCAAGAAGTTTGTATTGGTCTTGCGACCAAGTTGCTGGCGGTGGCTATGCTGTTCTTAACCAAATTATGACTTCATTTATAAATTACGAATAGTCCGTTTGGTACTGACAAAAATGAATCAATTCAATGGACAAACAACATTCATGATTCCAAGAATGATTTAAATGATACATCTTAAAGTTGTTTTTTGTTTACATCACAAATCGGTTGTCGAGATACACACACAAACAGCATCCTAATAAAGTCGCTTTCGTCGGTGTTTTAGATACACACACAAACAGTAATAATTACAGTAATCTTTGATTTAAACTTTTAAATCGTAGTCCTAACCAGTTATTTCTAGTCTTTCTAATAGAAAGTGAAGTGCTGCAAGTTGAATTTTTGTCATCACGTAATCAAAAGCCAGTCTTTTCTCATAGTAGTATTTTAGTCCAGCTTGAATCAGTCGATGTGAAGTAAAATAGACTGGAATTTGCGTCATCGAAAAACAAACCGTTTGACGGCTTCTGCTCCATTAAATTACCTTGAACATATAGATGAATAATAAGAATTGAACATATAGATTATATAGATATGTGGACGACCAGCCATTAGGTTTCGTTTGTTTATCAAGTCTAGCACGATTTCTAGGCGAACTTTCGTACACCACGGCTGGTAGGCAATCTCGCCTTCTTTTCTGAGCGTAAGTACAATGCAACCAAGGAGAACGTTACGTTGTGGCACCACTGAAACGATACTTGTAAAGAATGTGTCCGTGCCGGCCATGCTGTTGTTTTTACCACCGCTGATCATAGGTACTGCGTGCTCCGAAGACAACACCATATCTCAATATTGCAGCCAATATCAAAATCCGCCACAGGAACTCCATCTCAACACAGGAAAGCCAAGACTAGTTTTGCTACGAGCGAAAGTACCCCTTTGACCGCCGGCGTTTTTTGAGACCACCGTCGGTACAATTCAAAACAAATCAGTGTTTACTTAGGTTCATAACATATCTTAAAGTGCCTATGAAACGAAGATGTCGATCCTTGTTTTATTGTACATTAGTGTTGTTTGGTCTTTCTCTGAACATTTGTTGTATTTAAACATCGACTTTGAGCGTGCCAAACATTTTCTTTTCGCGGTTCGAAAATTATCATTTTCAACCAAAATGTGCGACAAGAGACTGGGCCCTTGACAATGGCTCGGTGACGTCAAGAGGTTGTTCATGCCTTTGTTTGCACAACTCTTGACGTCACATTTCTATAGTTTGACCGAGCGGGAATTGTCGCACTGTGAAACCCAAAATGCCCAACTTCGTGCGCGAACTAAAAAATGTTCCTGTAGCTCAATTCACTTTTTTTTATATTTTTTTATATATATATTTTTTTAACGCCGTGTAAACAAGCAAATAGTAAACTTTCGAAGTAGCAAATAAAAACGGGGTCTATTTTTTTCGTTTCATAGGCACTTTAAACAATGCCCTAATCACCTGGTTATGCCCAGAGGCGGAGCTACGATTTCGGCGGCAAATTTAAACTTATGCAAATGAGACGATATGAAGAGCCTATCTGCGTTATAAGAACGCCAAAAGAAAACCTCTCGGGGACGCAACTTTGTCTAGTTTGACAATACTTGAAATTGCACACACAGCATATGTTATAATTACGTGTCTACTTTATTTACGAGGGTGTGGAACTGGAGAAAATTCGCTTTTCACGATATGATTAGTTGCTACATTGTGTATGACACTATGCCATTTTTCCACTCAAAATAAATCGAATTTCCCAATATTATGGTCTCAGAGACGCTAATTTCAACCAACTTTTTCGGAAAATTAAAACATAATGCTAATCAGGTCTCAAAATACCGCAGTAACAATATATACAGAATAATTATGAACGTAAATTATGTTTTACAAAAAATAATACTCAAATAATGCTAATACAAGACATATCGAACTTTCTTGAGATAATACATTCAGTTGAATGAATGAATGAATGAATAAACCTTTATTTAAACAAGGTTGTCCCTTCAGTGTATATAATACACTGTTATCAATAGGAGCCCTAATCAATAGTTATAAATAACAATAATAATAATGTATAATAATGAAAAATTTTGTCCTCATTTCCCCTCATATCTTAAACCCAATTATGACTACAACTAGTAGTTGGTTTAACCAATGAAGTGCCGTCGTATATTTTTGCATGGTGATTTTAAAGAAAATGTGGTGTAGAGTCACACAATTATATAACACAACTTTTAACTTTATTTATAACGATATGTAACAAGATCAAGAACAATGTAACAACTCAAAAGATGCAAAAACATTTTATTTATATTAGTTGTTCACTTATATGAACAACTATATAAATAGTAATGTAGTTCGTAAGGTTTCTTCAAGCGTAAAAAGACTCAGAAAAAATACTGAGCCCAGACGGGATTTGAGTTCCCAGTGGCTCAGTGGTCAGAGCGCCTGACTAGTATCCAGGAGGTCACGGGTTCAAATCCCGTCTGGGCTCAGTATTTTTTCTGAGTCTTTTTACGCTTGAAGAAACCTTACGAACTACATTACTAACAATTACCAAGCGACAAATTACCATATAACTTACAAACTATATAAATATAAAATGTTTTTGTCCAAAGTGAACAAGAAAATACAAGAATATGTTTAGTGGTTGGTCAGGTCTTCGTGTAGCTGGACAAAAGTCCTGGCTATTGTCATTCTATGTATTGTTTTTACCTCAAACTACAATAACAAAGTGACGACTTTCCCTATTGCCCATTTTTGGATTCCTCGTGGCATTGGCATAGAGCAGATTTCGAATGACTGTGAAAAACTTACGGCACGGACGTGCCGTGACCGTGACGATTTCGAATGAATCCGTGCCGTGACCGTGCCGTGCGCCGTGGTTTTTCACAGTCATACGAAATCTGCTCTATGCCAATGCCACGAGGAATCCAAAAATGTACGCTGTCGTTATATGTACGGGCGAACATGTGATGTACACGTGATACATGCGGTGTACACGTGATCCGCTGTCATCTGCAATGTTTACGTAACGTGAATATTGTTTCTCTTCCCAGTAAACTGCGACACTTTTCATAGCTTTTGAGATATGCACTTGATAGAGATTCTGATATATTCTTGAATTTTATTCACTCAGTGGTTTTACAATCTTCCATGCAAAACCTTTTGGATTGGGATTTCGCGATGGTTTCTTGTCGGCCGTGCGAACGGTCCATTCTGATTGGTTGATTTGGGTTTAACATGTGATGTACACGTGATGTAATGTCCGCTGTCATACGTTATTGCAGGCGCGTGTACATAACCACCTGAACATTTTAGAAATGTATTGGCAAAGAATAGTAGGCCATCTCCGCTTCGCTCCGACGGCAATTATATATATGACGAACAGTCTTTTGGTACTGACAAGACGAATCAATGGACAAACAAACATGAATGATTCACGAATTGGTTGTCAAATACACACACAAACAGCATCGATTGGCTGTGATCCTTGAATCAAACTTTAGATTGTAGTTCTAATAAAGTCGCCTTTGTCGGTTGTTAAGCATGAAATGAGAAAATACGAAGAGTCGATCAACGTAATAAGAACGCCAAAAGTAAACCTCTAGGGGACGCAACGTTTTCTAGTTAGACAATATTGAAATTGCACACACCGCATCTGTTATGCGTTTACTTTATTTACCAGGGTGTGGAACTGTAGAAAAATCGCTTTTTTACGATATGATTCGCTACTACACTGTACGTTAATGTCCTTATTTCCACTCAAAGTGATAAATCGAATGTTTTACCACCCGATCCGCGGTCATCTATTGTTTGCGTAACTTCCGACCACCATTGGTCCCTCCCTTCACTGACATCTAATCTTACTGTCATACTGGCTGGCTTCTTTCTCGTCTTTCTTTTTCGTGTACTTCTCATCTTTTTACTCTTCTCTTTCTTCCTTTCTTTGATTTCCTTTCTCTTAGTTCTTATTTAATATATATCGGACATATTTTGACACCTTATACACGCATTCGGTAACGCGTCAGCCAGCTTTTCAATGACTCGTGTTTCGAAATGCTAAGGGAGGGGCCAATGGTGGTTAACAGTCCCGGCTCAACCGCTAGGATCGAACACAAAGGGCTTTAGATAGCCCCGGGCATGTTAACTAACAAAGGATCTCACCACAGCATAACAAAAGGTACAATCCAGCAAACTCACATACAGACCAAAAATGTTTTGTGCGAGCCGATAATACTATATGAACGGCGTGCGATAAATATTTGCACTTCTTTGCTGAAATATCTAGTGCATTGTCCTGGGCCAAAACAATTCCTAGCGTTCACCACACATAGATAAGCCAAACACAAGTAATATATAATTCCGAGCGATGTCATCCCAGTCGCTGTACTTCGCCAAACACCCTAATAGTTTCAAGCGAGGTCAACCCTGCCGGTTATCACTTTCAGAAATAAGTTCAAGCGAGGTCAACCCTGACGCTTATCAATTTTACAAATTCAAGCGAGGTCACCGAGGTCACCCCTGTCGCTTATAAATTTCACAAATTCAAGCGAGGCCACCCCTGTCGATTATAAATTTCACAAATTCATGATCAAGCGAGGTCACCCCTGTCGCTTATTAATGTTACAAATTCAAGCGAGGTCACACCTGTCGCTTATAAGTTTCACAAATTCAAGAGAGGTCACCCCTGTCGCTTATCAATTTCACAAATTCAAGCGAGGCCATCCCTGTCGCTTATATATTTTTCAAATATAATTCCGAGCGAGGTCATCCCAGTCGCTGTACTCTGCCAAACACACCTAATAATTTCGAGCGAGGTCATCCCAGTCGCTATACGTTGCCAAACCCAACTAATATTTTCGAGCGAGGTTACCCCAGTCGCTGTACTCTGCCAAACACACCTAATAAGTTCGAGCGAGGTCATCCCAGTCACTGTACTTCGCCAAATTAGCACACCTAATATTTTCGAGCGAGGTCACCCCAGTCGCTGTACTCTGCCAAACACACCTAATAATTTCGAGCGAGGTCACCCCAGTCGCTGTACTTCGCCAAACACAACTAATACTTTCGAGCGAGGTCACCCCAGTCGCTGTACTATGCAAAACACACCTAATAATTTCGAGCGAGGTCATCCAGTCACTGTACTTCGCCAAATTAGCACAACTAATATTTTCGAGCGAGGTCACCCCAGTCGCTGTACTCTGCCAAACACACCTAATAATTTCGAGCGAGGTCACCCCAGTCGCTGTACTTCGCCAAACACAACTAATACTTTCGAGCGAGGTCACCCTAGTCGCTGTACTCTGCCAAACACACCTAATAATTTTTGAGCGAGGTCATCCCAGTCGCTGTACTTCGCCAAACACAACTAATACTTTCGAGCGAGGTCATCCCAGTCGCTGTACTTCGCCAAACACACCTAATAATTTCGAGCGAGGTCATCCCAGTCGCTATACTTTGCCAAACACAACTAATATTTTCGAGCGAGGTCACCCCAGTCGCTGTACTCTGCAAAACACACTTAATAATTTCGAGCGAGGTCACCCCAGTCACTGTACTTCGCCAAACACACCTAATAATTTCGAGCGAGGTCATCCCAGTCGCTATACTTTGCCAAACACAACTAATATTTTCGAGCGAGGTCACCCCAGTCGCTGTACTCTGCAAAACACACCTAATAATTTCGAGCGAGGTCACCCCAGTCGCTGTACTTCGCCAAACACAACTAATATTTTCGAGCGAGGTCACCCCAGTCGCTATACTTTGCCAAACACAACTAATATTTTCGAGCGAGGTCACCCCAGTCGCTGTACTCTGCAAAACACACCTAATAATTTCGAGCGAGGTCATCCCAGTCACTGTACTTCGCCAAATTAGCACAACTAATATTTTCGAGCGAGGTCACCCCAGTCGCTGTACTCTGCCAAACACACCTAATAATTTCGAGCGAGGTCATCCCAGTCGCTGTACTTCGCCAAACACAACTAACAATTTCGAGCGAGGTCATCCCAGTCGCTGTACTTTGCCAAACACAACTAATAATTTCGAGCGAGGTCATCCCAGTCGCTATACTTTGCCAAACACAACTCATAATTTCGAGCGAGGTCATCCCAGCCGCTGCACTTTGCAAATACAACTAATAATTTCGAGCGAGGTCATCCCAGTCGCTGTACTTTGCCAAACCCAACTAATAATTTCGAGCGCGAGGTCATCCCAGTCGCTATACTTTGCCAAACACACCTAATAATTTTTAACAAAACCTACCATAACCGAATAAGAGCGATAAACGGACATGACGAGTTACTGTTCTTCTTGGAAATAGCTTGGGCTTGTCCGAGTGCAGTGCAGGTATGTTTGTAGTTCTAGACTGCCAGAATTTTAACTGCTGAAAAACCGCTTCCAGTGGAAGAACTGACCAACATAGTGAATACTGCATGGACATGCAGCAAAGAGAAGCTTTGACCTTCGACGGAGTCCAGAGGCGGTAGGCGCAGCGATGAACTTTGTGACTAAAGAAGTTTTCGTTCTTTCCTCCCGTCTTTTGGAAAAAGAGCTAAACTAGAATAAATCTATGAAAGTAGGCGTATTTATAGGGAGCGGTGCACACTGGGTGATGTAATATATCCCGTGGACCACGCTTGGAATGTAGGAATATGTAATAAGCTGGATTTTAGGCTTTGTATTCTGATTTCCCTAGTGATAATAGTTATATTTGAGGTCTGTGAAGACAATTATATTTGAGGTCTGTGAAGACAATTATATTGGAGGTCTGTGAAGACAATTATACTGTTCGAGGTCTGTGAAGACAGTCCTGTGCCCTGTATTGAGGTCTGTCAAGACAAGCAGTTTATACGGTCGCCCCTGCATTTGTAATTGAGGTATATGTGTAGACAACTATGCCTCAGTATATTTTTCCTTAACCCCAATTCTTTTCCTTCAGGACGTTATATTTTGTGTATTTTATTATGCCGTATTGTTATTTTGCTAGTGTTTTTGCATCTATTAGCCGTACTCTTTACGCCCCATTACTCGTTTCATTTCCTACCATTGTTTCACACTGTTTTTCTGGGTCGCAAATTTTTCTTGTCATTGTGTAATCTCTTTCCGATTGTTTTTCCTTCATTATTATGTTATTCCCTTGATAGTTTGGTTCTAATGAATGCCACTCCCTCCTATTTGTCTAATTAGCAACTCTGTTGGGAATTTTGCTGGCTGTATCATTTGTCGTGCTTTTTGTGCACTACCATAGTTTATACGTCCTTGGACCGTGAATCACCCTCAAGTCTTGGTCCTTTATCTATTTGTTTCCCTGATTGATTTGTCTTAGACTTGCTTCAGTTATACGTATACCTTTTCGTATAATGCCCCTGATTTCTTCGATACCTTAATTTAGCCGGTTAGAATTTTAAGCCTTGACACTTGTTTTGATTGTTGTGTTTGTTTTTATAAGAATTCACGGCTGTTTTAATTTAAACTCATTATTTTCTTATTATTTGTTTATATTGCGTTCATTTAGGCCTGTTCCTACTAGCCCCCTATCTAGCAACCCTTCATTATATTGTACCTGTTATTACTTTGTATTTATTTTATTTATTTTTAATTTTTTGGGATTATTCTTCCATTGGTAGCCTGAAAGGGAGTCTAATTCCCTAGTCGGAGTACTGACGCTCAGGCTGCCATCCCCCGGGTCCTTTCATCGATTTTCATTTACTTACATTATTCCTACTTTGGGCCCGGGGGATGGTGGCCAATTGAAGTCTCGTTTAGACGTCCGTTTCACCTCATTTCCCTCTACTTGTTTAGGATGATATTGTACAGCAATTGATGAAAAGAATCAAGTCCCTAGAGGATGCCCAAACACCAGACCTTCCATCTCACCTGCATAAGATAACACAATATGGTTTCAGGAGAGAGGATGATTTCGACAAATACGAGGCCTTGGCAATGGCTGAGCGTTTGGCTGCTTCGGCAAAAGTTAGCAATAATGAAAAGGCCCCAACTTTTGATGCAATCGCTAATACTCTCCGTGAGAAGCTACACGTACCCAAGAAGCAATTTAAAGCCTACTTCGTGGCCCTCCTCGCGGACAAAGAGTTCGCAAAGGTTCTGGACACAATGGCAAAGGTAGACAAACTGTTCAGACCGGCTAGTGCTACGCCGCGTTCCGACCACTCGGGTCCTCCAGGTCCTTCATCCGCCACTGCACGTCCACGGGTCATTTGTTATCATTGTGGTGCACCTGGACACATTGCCTCCAGGTGCTATAGGAAGAACTCGCACCCTTATCAATCATCACGTCCCCTTATGGGCCAGCGCAAGTAGACTCAAGCCTAATATTCTGCAACATTTTGAATAAAGTGGTTTATACTCTATTGTCCTTCTTTTCTGGGCGTTGTCCCAAGCCTAGTGTTCTTCGAACTTTTGATTAAAACATTTACTTTATCAGTGTTTTTTGTTTTTCTTTACCCCTTATTATCCTCCTTAGTCTCGTGTTCTTGGTTTCAGCTCACCTATAAGGATTGTTCGCCTTGGTCCTTTCCATCCTGGGAAAGACTCGTAATTTTTACCCTCTCTACGCCCTACCCAACGAAGAAGCCTGGGTTCGTCACGATGGATCGCCCCTTACACTTGGACCACAGCTTCCCGTCCCGAGTAATGCACATTTGTCTTCGTCCTTTATTACATCAGTCACTAGTGGCCACTCCCTGGCTGATATCTCTATGCTCTCATTTCGAGACCCTTCAAGATTTGTTGCGGGACAGCTCAACAACTGTCTCCCTTCGTGGAATGATACGATTGGCCATAACCCATCTGATAATGACCTTGAAGTTTTAGAATGGTTAACCAACAAAGTTGATGTACGGAAATACTTCAAACATTTCAAGGGACGATTTAAAGGGGAATTGTATGACTCAGACCTTCCACCATCACGTATTTTCTTTAATCACCCATCATGCATCCCTTTCTGCCAATTCATTTCCGATACCATACTTCAGCGCTTGAGTACGGGTGCCATCTCTATTTGGGGAAAAGTCGGCCAAGTTTAATCCCCCCCCCCCCCCCAATCTTGTTATGCCTTTGACAGTTGAGCCATCTGTAACGATAATCGTTTTCTCAATCTTTGGATGGTTGACCGCCCATTCTCCTTGGATCACTTACACCAGCTTCCCTTATACGTTGATCCCGATTCATATCAAACGGTTTGCGATGACAAGTCTGGGTACGACCATATGCTGCTGTCACCCTCGAGTCGTACCTATTTTGGGTTTGAGTGGGATGGCTGGTATTTTACAAGCAACACCATTCCGTTTGGCTGGAAGTTATCTGCCTTTGTTTACCATTCGACTGGGTATGTGGCTTCCCACTACTTCCGGTCCATTGGAATTCCTTGTTCGCTGTATATAGATGACCGCCACTGCTCTCAGCTACGCCTACCATCAGGTTTCCATCTTCCTTCCCACCCAGACGCCATGTCCCCTGACCAGATCGCCTATATATTGGCTCAATTGGCGTGCTTCATCGTGTGTCACACCTTAATCAATCTGGGATATACGATTGGCCTTGAGAAATCTTCTCTCATCCCATCCAAACGTGTTCCATACCTTGGTTTTGAATGCGACTCCCAGGCACAAGCATTTCGTCTCATTCCCAGCAAGAAGCAGAAATTTGTTAGTCTTGTGGAAAGCATTTTATCATCCAGTCATGTGACGTTGAATACCCTTCAAAAGCTTGCTGGTAAATGTGTCTCTATGGCAATGGCTGTCCCAGGGGCCCGTCTATTCACCAATGAAATAAACTTGGCTATCTCAAAGGGCTGTCGTTCAAGCCGACCTATTCCGATCTCTAAGTCCCTTCGTCTTGAAATTGAGCATTGGTTGTTCTTGAAGTCTTGGGATGCATTCCTGCCTTGGCGTTCGGAACGCCATCTCCAGTTTAAGTTATACACTGATGCATCTTCGTTTGCATGGGCTGGTATCCTAAGCCCCTCAGAACTTTCTATCACAGCATCCGATTACTGGCCTGCTTCAGTCTTCTCGTCCGACATTGCTGTTAAAGAAGCTTTAGCTCTCGCCAATGCTCTAACTGCCCTCGCTGGTACAATTGCTAACTCAGGAGTAGATGTCTACGTAGACAATTGTGCACTCATTCACTCCTGGAACAGCCAAGGCGCCAGGTCACACGGATTCTCAGACGCGCTTAAAGCTATCTTCAAAGCTACAATGTCATCCAACTGTATTTTGAATCTTATCTACGTCCCATCTAAGTGCAACCTTGCTGATGCCCCCTCACGCTTGTTGTCATTGCAACATGTCCGCCTCGCCCCCTCCACGTGGGAAAAGATCCAATCATCGTTTGGAGGCGCTTCAGGACATTCTATTGATCTCATGGCGCTCCCTTCCAATGCCATGTGCACCACGTCTGGCGCCCCGCTTCCATTCTTCTCCCCGCATCCAGTTCCAGGTTGCTTGGCTGTTAACGTATTCGGCCAGATACCTGCCAAGTTCCCTTCTGAGACCTTCAGCAATCCTTATGTTTTCCCGCCCATTTGCCTAATCCCGAATGTCATCAAGTTCCTTCTTTCCATTGTGTCTCGATTCACAATCGTCATTCCAGATGTTCATCCTCGCCGGATTTGGTGGCCCATCCTATGTGAGATTGCCTCGTCCCGCTTGCTTCTGGCCCGTAAAGGCAACCTGGGTCCTATTCTTGTTCCATCCAAGAATGGCTTTACATCAGATTGGACACTCCCTTGGGATCTATGGGCTTTCCGAGTGGATCGCATTTGACTCTTTCATATCACATCCCAAAAGGCTTACTGCAATCTGCAAATAAAAGTTTGTTTACCAGGTTTTGGGTGATCAAGTAACATTACTAATACCTTGAAGTACAAATTAGCACTCAGCAAAGTCTATTGGGTTACTAGCTGTATAGTTAGTACGAGGTCCCTTATCGGTATCTGTATAATCCAGCACTCAGCAAAGTCTATTGGGTTACTTGCTGTATAGTTAGTACGAGGTCCCTTATCTGTATCTGTATAATCCAGCACTCAGCAAAGACTATTGGGTTACTAGCTGTATAGTTAGTACGAGGTCCCTTATCGGTATCTGTATAATCCAGCACTCAGCAAAGTCTATTGGGTTACTAGCTGTATAGTTATAGTACGAGGTCCCTTATCGGTATCTGTATTATCCAGCACTCAGCAAAGTCTATTGGGTTACTAGCTGTATAGTTATAGTACGAGGTCCCTTATCGGTATCGGTATTATCCAGCACTCAGCAAAGTCTATTGGGTTACTAGCTGTATAGTTAGTACGAGGTCCCTTATCGGTATCTGTATTATCCAGCACTCAGCAAAGTCTATTGGGTTACTCGCTGTATAGTTAGTACGAGGTCCCTTATCGGTATCTGTATAATCCAGCACTCAGCAAAGTCTATTGGGTTACTCGCTGTATAGTTAGTACGAGGTCCCTTATCTGTATCTGTATAATCCAGCACTCAGCAAAGACTATTGGGTTACTAGCTGTATAGTTAGTACGAGGTCCCTTATCGGTATCTGTATAATCCAGCACTCAGCAAAGTCCATTGGGTTACTAGCTGTATAGTTAGTACGAGGTCCCTTATCGGTATCTGTATAATCCAGCACTCAGCAAAGACTATTGGGTTACTAGCTGTATAGTTAGTACGAGGTCCCTTATCGGTATCTGTATAATCCAGCAGCACTCAGCAAAGTCCATTGGGTTACTAGCTGTATAGTTAGTACGAGGTCCCTTATCGGTATCTGTATAATCCAGCACTCAGCAAAGACTATTGGGTTACTCGCTGTATAGTTAGTACGAGGTCCCTTATCTGTATCTGTATAATCCAGCACTCAGCAAAGTCTATTGGGTTACTAGCTGTATAGTAGTACGAAGTCCCTTGTCTGGCTTTTACGTACATCCTGAATATATGTACATGAAGTAAGAGTGTATGTTATGTATGCTCTTGGACATGCAATATATTAAGTTAAGCTTAGCAGTCTTACCGTATTGACATCTATCGCCTTTATATCCTGGTCTGCAGTGGCAAGCATAGTTTAGTCCATTAGAATCAACGACACACGTTCCATTCTTCGCACGGATTCTGCAACACAACATTGGACATCATAGTTACACTAAGGCCCCGTCCACACGTATGAGGATATTTTTGAATCCTCAACTTTTTCGATGCGGATTAAAACAAATTCGCGTACAGACGTAGCATATTCGAATCGTATTAGCCCGTCCACACGTATGCGGATATTTTTGAATCCGCAACTGTTTCGATGCGGATTTGCCTCCCGTCCACACGTATCCGGTTAATACGGTGGATGAATCCGCGCGGTAAAGACTGGATCCGATACCGTGACATTAACGTATTCAAAAATATACGAATTCGACCGTCTACACGAGGCCGTATTCACAGCGTATTTTTAAAAAACACTCTGGAGAGCGTATTCAAAAAGATGCGGATTGATCGACCGTATTCATCGGATACGTGTGGACGAGAGGCCAATCCGCATCGAAAAAGTTGCGGATTCAAAGATATCCGGATACGTGTGGACGGGGCCTAACAAGTACCTTAACAACCCCGAGCAAGATGACGATCCTGATCATTATTGGAGTCTTACAACTGATTATTACATACGAACGCATTGATGAACAAAAAAGTTGATCAACGAAATTCACTTATCCAAGCACAGCGAAGCGTTGGAAAACATTATTTGTACTAATCAACTTTAAGAACAAATATATAAAGTTTTCCTTTTCGATCGATGCTCCAAGCATCATTTTCAAGGTACAAAATGAGTTGAATATCTCATTAAATTAACTGTCAAAACTATTATTATTATTATTATTATTATTGTTATAATAATACAAACAATAAATATGAATAATATAATATAAGCAATATATAGAGAGAAAGATAAATAAATTAAGATATAAAAATGTTATTATTATTATTATTATTATTATTATTATTATTATTATTATTATTATTGATAGGAAATCGCACAAGGTTGAGGCGTGCATATTTATCCGATATATCTTAACAATGATGTTCTTACCATCCGTGTATAATGATGATAACTGTGAGACTTCTTCAGGGGGCCATACATCCCTCTTGCCGCCCGTTCGCTTAACAAAATACACTCATGCAATCCCTTTCCGTCGGGTTTGTCAGCAAAATTCACCGACTTACATTCTGGTAAACAATTACACTTCATACCACAATGAAGCGCACTATGGACTTGAACAGTGCTGATGACCTTTCCATCTAGTACATGGAAATCGAGTCGTGAAAAATACGCGGAAATGACCTCAGAAGAGCAAAATGGTACAAGAAGGAGTGATACGATACATGAACGCATACAGGTCATGTTGACGGAGGCCAGTAGAATACCAGTACGTACGAACGCTGAAACGTCTACCAAAGAAGAGTAGAATGCTGAGAGCCTTCGAATACTAGAAACTTGAAGTGTTCAAGAAGATTAACTTGAAGCCAACTGGTTCAGCATATCTGCCAACAAGAGTGATTCCAATAACCATAGGCATTACTAACTACACCAATATACACTATTAGGCCTACGGCAAACTAACCATGAACTTAATTCAGTCGAACCTATTAATTTTGTGGATACACTGCATTAAACCTTTATTATTTGTATTATTATTATTAAATAGGCTGATGGATAGTAATAATGTGATGGTCCCGTGATTATAATTTGCTGAGAAGGCTTATTTTTAATAGGATCGGCGCGACTTAAGTTCGACGTTTACATTAGGCCTTAGACACTCATTCTTTTCAGTTATCTTTCGCCGTTTCTTTGCATCTAATAAAACACTGACTAATTAGTAGTGCCCAGGTTTAATGGAATCACCCTAGTAGTGTCAACAACAATTTAGTATTGCAGGTGATCAGAAATTATCCAGATTTATTTTTAAATTAAAACGAGCCAAGAAGATTGCTATTATTCATAACTCGGTGAATTGAAAATGGTGCAAGAAATTTACAGTGTTTCGTTGAGACTGTGGCTATTTGCTTAGGTGGAATAAACAAGGAATAAACAAGGAAAAACTTGAACTTTATACAAAACTGTTTTGTATAAATTATCATACAAATTGTATGGATTCACAAAGGTTTTCTCCCTGCAGGACCTAGTGATTGAGTTAGTTAAATAAATAGTAATTATTTCTTGTTTACAAATTAACCCGTTTTTCCGTTTGATGTATTGCTGATAACTTGGCAAGCATTGTGTTCTTGCAGGCGGGATTTCTGGGCGCAATGTAACTTTAATGCAGGTAACTTTAATTTAATGCAAAGGATTAGTCCCGGAACTCGATACGATATGCCTGCTAACTTGGTCCTTTTGGCGTACAAAGGATATCAGACGTTCCTACTCGCTCTACTACCCCCTATTCGACTCATGGGTACACTTCACAAACGAAGAGCACGAAGATTTAACCGAAGGCTTTCAAGATTTGGAATTGTTGTCAGGAGGAAACTTTTAAGTACATAAAATGTCACCCTCGTTGGTTCCAACCTTTATTGGTGTAGTTGTGTACTTTTCTTGCACAGACATGTGATACTATTTGAAGAATTTGCTGAATAAAAAAAAAAAATTAACATACTGATTGTACTATGCGTTAATAGTAGAAACCAACTAGCATACTACTGTATCACGAATCCTGCAATCTGATTGGCTAACCTACTCACTATCTGTTGCGTGACAGATAGACGAAAGTGAGTAGCGAAAAAGCCGGCGTTTTGAACAAATTAAAAACAAAGCGAAAAATCAATAAATATTGGTATAAAATCGAAGGTAGTATGCTAGTTGGTTTCTACTAAAACAATTGGACTACTCGTTCTCGTTTTCTATGAGTTCAAATAGTCAACTCGACGCTACGCGCCTCGTTGACTATTGACTCTTCTAAAACTCATTAATAATTCATGAGCAATTGGTCCAATCAGGGTTGTCCAATCTGTCACATGCATGGATCTTTATTTAAGGGTTAGAGACTGATATGAGTGCTTTACCAGCAAATAGACGCACGCGCTGGCTGTAGAATGAACGAGAATTCAAATACTGCACGAGGCGTATCCGAGTGCAGTATGAAGAATTTCGAGTTCATTCTACAGCCAGCGCGTGCGTCTATTTGCCGGTAAAGCACGAACTAGAAGTCTCTAACCCATTTATTATTCAAACTGAATACACTGCAGTGGTAAAATGTTCAAACTATAGGTAAATAAAGCAAAAATATATTTAGCTAGATCTTCCAACGCTTTCGCTGGATATCTCTTCTACAACCATTCCAATTGCAACCATTCTACAAAGATAACACGAATAAAGCATTTTTTGTTTTTGTTTTTATTAAGTCATAACAAGGCAAGTTTCATTCATCACTCAACGAACAAGAACTGACTGATAGCCGAGGCCGACGGCAAAAAAGTGCCGTTGTTTTGAATAATAATTAGGTTCGTTTTTTACCTTTCATCACTGAAACTCCTCAACGAGTTTGACGAACAGTCGTTTTAGGCTGAGCACCTGCTATTATTTCGTCTATTTCTTTTAGCTAGTTGGCTAATCCTGTCTTTGTCATGATCAACAGCCGCCATGACACCGCTGCATCGTGCGTAAAACTTGTATAACGGCACTAGTGCCGTTGTCATCAGATAACACATAATCACGTGATCGAGTGTAGCCAATCAGAGGCCACAATTTAGTACAGTTTATGAAGTTTGAATAATAAAGCCCGATAAAACACTGATGAATAAAACATCAGTGTTTAATGACTTATAAAGACACTGATGTTTAAAACAGTAAAACATTATGTGTTCATGCACATAGCCAGGTTAATTCCAGTACGTCGTATTCTGGTGTTCGCCCCGCAAACCGAGCTCAACATTACAGTGAATTTCACTAATGATATACAGATTCAGGTAAAGGCATAAATCTGTGTTTTATGACACTGATGTTTTAATCATCAGTTCTTTGTCAGTGATAAAGACTGCAAAGATTGCACCGAATTACGAATATCCTTACGGCTTCCTACTTACGAATACAAAACTGCTCTCCAATGTGGAATAAGTTGACGTGTATTCTGCGCATGACAGTGATGTCACAAGTACCTTTTCAAGAAAGTTGTGTAATTTTGTTGTATTATTTGCTTAGAATTCGTGTAATACTGTTATAAATCAAGGTAAATTGGGCTAATCTTATCCTATATGCTAAAAAGTAATTGTAAATGACTCGTTTCTAAAACCGACAACGAAACTGATAAAATGTGCACGTGCTTTTTCTGAAAGTGATTAAAATATTTAGTAGATCATTATCATAGTGGAGCCGGTGTGCTTACGCGAAACATCCTTGAGAGAAATCACTACAATTATAAAGGCAACCATAAAGTTCAACTCTCCATGTCTGGATAATAGTTCCACTCTTGGACAACGAATCGAACGTGTCGGGCTGAGAAAGGAACTGTCAGGACATGTGACACCACTGTATTGCTGTCAAAATTTCCAGGAAAAGTCTGAAAATGAAAATTTACTTTATTTCCAGAAAACAAATCAGTTGAAAAAAAAACGCGTACTCTTCAAACCTTGGAAGACCTCAGTGTTACCATGTACACTCACCTATATAGTTGCACCGTTGATAGTATAGTTAGTCCAGAGAGTACCATTATCTACCATGTACACTCACCTGTATTGCACCGTTGATAGTATAGTTAGTCCAGAGAGTATCATTATCTACCATGTCCACTCACCTGTATAGTTGCACCGTTGATAGTATAGTTAGTCCAGAGAGTATCATTATCTACCATGTACACTCACCTGTATTGCACCGTTGATAGTATAGTTAGTCCAGAGAGTATCATTATCTACCATGTACACTCACCTGTATTGCACCGTTGATAGTATAGTTAGTCCAGAGAGTACCATTATCTACCATGTACACTCACCTGTATTGCACCGTTGATGGTATAGTTAGTCCACAGAGTACCATTATCACTGTACTGTAGCGTGTACTTTGTCACCCGATGGTAATTGCTATATCTTCCCTGTGTGGCTACTTTATAAACGGTCTTTTTTGAACCGAGATCAATCTGTAGATATTCACCTACAGTAGCTGTACTAGGGCCCCAAGCTCCTTTTCCCTGGTTGCTATTCAGCCTGCCATTCTGGGGTAATACATTGTTGCTATAGTAAGAGGATGCTGTGATCTGCGAGTTCAAAATCCGTCCATCTTCCATCCCAAAAGGCTTACTGCAATCTGCAAATAAGTTTGGTTATCAGGTTTTTGGAAATGTAACGTTAGTTTGACTTTCTAGAAATTGCCATTTTGGGAAAATTGTCATTTTGGAGAAATTTGGTGTCGTTTAATTTTGGAGAAATTATCATGTAAATCATGACTATGATTTAATAATAGGTTAGAGCACACAACTGAGCAGGCACTTTCGAGTGTTCTTCAATGCTGTCTTAGGAAATCTTCTTTCAACTCAATGACCAAAGGAAAACTATTCTTGTGTTCAAAAAGCTGTGCTATGATGCTCCATGCTAAACATGGTGTTAAATATTCCTTTTTGCATTTCACATTTCACAACGTTTTTGAAAACAGATGTATATACCAGTTTCACAATGATTTCCAAAGAACAATTCTTGACATTTGCATGTGTAGGTATCGTTGGTGTAGACTGGAATACAAACACCGTTGTTCTTGCATGGCTTGGACAAACATTTGGTCTGGAGTTTAAGGTGTAAAACAAAGTTTATTAATAATAATTTTAATATTTTAATAATATTAAGAATTTAATAATAATAATTTTAAGAATTTAATAATAATAATTTAATAATAATAACTTTATAGCCAATAATTTTAGTAGCAAAGTGTGGTGTAACTATACACCGAATGGGCGTGTAACACCTGTCACGTGACTTTTTAAATTTTCACCTAGACAAACGAAAATATCATAACTGCAAAGAGCATGCTAAAGTTAGTAAAAGTGGAAAGTTTGAAGGGAAATACGTAAATAGGGCAATAGTTACAGGCATTCAAACTTTGCCTTTTTTGTATGGAAATGTATGTTCGAGGGCAACGCTTGCCCTCCAAGCGAAAAACCCATACAAATCCTTGTCAAAGCGGGAAACTTTGAAAGCCGTTAACGTTTTTCTTATTTGCTTGGTTATTTTCAAATTTTCAAATTTTACTAATTTTAGTATGCTCTTTCAAGTTATGGTTTGTCTTCGGTGAAAATTTAAAAAGTCACGTGACAGGTGTTACACGCCCATTCATAAAGGCGTATTTTAGATTTGGCGACATGATACGTTTCTGGTACAAATGATGACTGTCATCTAAAAGAGTACCTAGAAATAAACATTCTTGGAAAGCTTCTTTGCTGTAGACAAAATATCATCGGAGTTATGACAGATCATAAATAGAGAGTTTTGTATGTATTTTTCAAGTGAGTCCTAACAAGCCTCGTTTTGGTGCAATGTCACAATTTCAAATGTTCATATCTTCTCAAGGATTTATTATTTGGCTTCAAAACACACACATAGTATTTATTTATAATCACATTCTATCATATCAAATATTTCTTTTCCCCAAAATAATATTTGTTGGCTTTTATGCAAATTAGAAGCAGCCATTATGAATTCGGTCTGTAGAGAAGCCAAGAAAGCTAAGAAGTTCAATATTACAAAAAATATCCCGAACTAAGCGTTGCCATAGTACCGAACCAAAAGCACAATTCTGAATAGTAGAAATGAAATAAGTGTTATGACAACAGACCAATTTTAATTTTAATGTTAAAACACGTTTCAATTCCAATATGCCTGAACAAACACAGATGAATTGTTTCCTGACAAGATATAACTGCAATTATATTTTAGAGTTGTAATTATCTCAGGAATACTGGTTTATCTGCGTTGCGCATACACTACATTATTATAAGAGACCGTATGTGGATCATGTCAATAAAATCAATAAGATAATAAAGTTAAAATAAAATCCTCTATAAAATTGTCTGTATCTTTTTCAAACATTGCTTTATTGCCTGTGAAGATAATTGAGCGAGTTATAGCCATTTTAAAATTAGCCCTGCTTTGTACACAACAACTTTGGAGGCAAAGAAGTGAAGACCCAGAGTATGTACATCCACCATATTCCACACAGTCCATGAGTATTACCTTCTAAATAGAACCTCCTTTTTTGAAGTAACTTCTACGTAATTTAGCTTCTCTAGAAAGCCGAGATCTTTACCCGGTCGAACGGTTTCGGTCTCCATTTTGATAACCGTCAACTGGACTAAAACCCCGATAAAAACACTTTAAAAAAATCCTTGCAATACTTTTATCTCAGTAGAGATATTCTTACATATTAAGAGCGAATGTCTGCTAATATCGAGCAAAATATAAAAAAAACGGTCACGGTCAAAATTTAAATTCCGTTCGTTTTTGGTTTGTAGATAGTCATTACCAAGTAAACAAACGTGGTGTAGTTCGTTTTTCAAATTACGGCCCGAAAATTCAAAAATTAACATAAATCGATTTTGGCTGTCGGCGGCTTCAAAAACAGGCAAAATCCTAAGTGATGTGGTAGGTCCCAAAACTTCGTTCGCGTGCAAAATGGAAGAAAGCTATGGCCATTCTATCTCCATATCTTGATTCAATAATAGTTTGAAGTCTGTTTTGGCATAAAACTGTAATCCTAGCATTTCTCTGAAAATCAGAAAGTCACTTTTAGAACGACAATGAATTTCACACAAAGAGAAATAAGAGTTGAGCTTAGAAACGCGAGAAGGATTTTCACTAGGTATCACACGTTTATTCTTTCTAAAATTCATGCTATGAGCTATCTATATATTGTTCTAAGATATATGAAAAATTTGGCTTGGGTTATTTTATCTACGCTTCGCACCGAGGCCGCGAATATCAATGAAATTTACGACTTTCACTTTGTAATCGACATCGTTCTGGTTCTGGTGCAGTGCTATTGTCTCCAAACATTTTGTACTTTGTTCACGAATTTTTGCCAAAAGTGTACATATTTTGTGCAGAAAACAATAATTGTTAGCTGAAGATGAGTTTACCTTAGCAGTAAAAGGGCATTCTTCTATAATTTGTGGCCAACGTTCGCGACTGTAATTGATTATTTTCATTTGCATGCGCGTAGCAAATTTCAACCCCAGTTGGATAGGGTAGGGTAATGGGAGAGGTTATAAAGGCTGTAGCAAAAACGTTTCTATTTTCTCTCCTTTTGCAGTGCTATTCACTTAAACTATAAATTCTGATGCTTACACTTTACATTAAAAAATATATTTAACATAATCAGATTTTTGTATTTTATTCTAAGACTATAAATGCTTACATTTTTGTTCTCTTTACTCGTATTTCAAAACGCTGACATACAGAACATTGTATGCGTGTGCATTCCAGCTGTTTTAAAGGTTACCATCGTATAACCCAATAATGGAATAGCAAATTAGCTAGTTATAATTCTATCCAATTCGAATTATTAGTATTCGTATGTCACGTGCGCTTTGTGAACATTCCATCTTGGTCCTTGCAGCAAGGATATTAAATTGTCCACTTTGCTTGGCTGATCCGGCGAGTCGCTACTATGTCTGGGATGCGTTTCTCGACTGAAACTCTCGATAGCTTTTCGAGCCGAAAACCAAGTACTAAAATCATATCGATTTCCTAAAAGCTATCGGGAGCTTCGCGAGAAACAGGCCCTTGGCTTGTGTCCAATTTATTCAAAATAGCATTCTTGAGGGTTATATATTGGCAATGGCACAAACAGTCTTAGATAAGATTGTCAAGATACATCTTGTAGATTCACAAGGCACTAAACATTTGGCAAGTCTAACGTTCTAACATATTTTATAAAATAACTATGATATAACGCGCGCTCTGATTGGCCAAAGGATGCGTATTCCGCGTGCTCTATGAGAGCACAGTGCACCGGCGCGCGCAGATATTCAAATATTTTTGCAACGAACTAAATTGAAAACTTATTATTAAACTTATTAAACTTAACTTATTTAAAATCATAATTGTATTTTATAAAAGAAATAGAAAACTCGGAAGCTGTGCTCTATCTAGAGTTATAGAAGCACTTGGGAATTGAAAGAAGACTCGAAAAGTGGCTACGCCTCGTGCTTGTCCTAGCACTTCTCTCGTCTTCTTCCAATTTCCGCGTGCTTCTATTTAACAATTAGACTACGAGTTCGAGTGTTCTATGAGTCAATAGGGAACGAGGCGCGTAGCGTCGAGTTAACGATTTCAACTCATAGAAAACGAGAACGAGTAGTCTAATTGTTTTAGTAGAAACCAACTAGCATACGATATATTATTGATTTTCTGCTTTGTTTTTGTTCAAAAGGCCGGCATTTTCGCTACTCACTATCTATCACTCAATAGATGGACCTTTCCGTAGTTTCCCAGAATACTTCATGATTCTGCGCGCGCAAGCGAGGTTAGGGGGAAAAAATATTTAGAATTGATCGTGTTTTGAGGAAAATATGACTACTGTAACGAATCAAGAACAGAAGAAAAATATTTTATTTGCTTGAGAATTTGCATCTATCTTCGGTAATTCTTCTTACGAACTTTTAATTTAAAAGTCTAAGTTTTTTACTGAATTTCTTCATTCTCTCTTAATATTTTCGATCTATTTTGTACCCTGACCTCGCTTGCACGCGCAGAATCATGAAGCATTCTGGGAAACTACGGAAAGGTCCATAGTGAGTACGTTAGCCAAACAGATTGCAGGATTCGTGATAGTATGCTAGTTGGTTTCTACTAAAACTCGATAGAGCACGCTGTCTCGTTTTTGATTTCTTCAAGAGACTTAGCAAACACGGCGCAACGTGAAAGGGGACGGCGCGCGCGCTGACGAATAACTGTGAGGTCGTGTGCAACTGAGGCGAAATAAACAAATTTAGGAGAGAAACATTACTGGGGATGCTTTGTTATATAGACAAAATGAAGATACAGGTTGATCTATATTCATCGCATTGCCAGAAATATGGGACATTAGCCAGCGGTTTCCTCGGGCTGAGCATTTTGTCCCAAAACTCACTAAAAACAGTTCTAATTGATTTAAGAAATAAGAAACGTTTTCCGTGTTTGCACAGGCTTATGCAAACCGAGGGGAAGTTTGGGAGAACTCGAGAGCAGAGAGTGAAAACCCGAGACCGCAGGTCGAGGGTTTTCACCTGCTCGAGAGTTCTTACAAACTTTCCCGAGGTTTGCATAAGCCTGTGCAAACACGGAAAAACGTTTTTTATTTCTTTTATAAAATAACTACAAGGTTATTTAGGAATATTATATTTATTTACGCAAGTTTTCAGTGATCAAATGTGCGATTCTCCTGAAAAGCGTCAGAAATCGCGTGATAACCAATGAAATTTTACGAAAGAAATCAAGTTTAGACAAAGCCACTCATAATTTAATAGAAAACTACAGAAATATGTATTTTCTGGACTTCTTATGTGAACTCTGTACACTTAAAAAGGAAGCAAAGTGAGAAAAGCCGATTTACTGACAATGAATCGCCAAAACAATCTGAAATAGTTGTGAATTTGATGAATGGAGAAGTAGCCGAAGTCAAGTAGCCGAAATGCAGTCTTTGTCGTATTTTCTATGATTTCCTCGCTTTGTTCGACTAGAATAAGTCAAAGATGGACGTTCCTGAGACACCACATGCTATTGTTTTCTCTTAAACACTTTTCTTGCTGGAGAAAGAGGTAAAACTTTGCTGTACAGTTGGACTTTTTTCACACACGGCTGTAAGGCCGTACTTATTACAAGCTTAAATTTGTTGTTTGTAGCTACAAGAAACGCTTCGTTTAGTAGGGAAATGGTATCGTTTATTAGCTCTACATTTCAACAAACGACTGAGTATGTGTTTGAGAATCCTGAGCAGTACAAGATATTTATTTTTTCTTCGATATTGTACACAAATTTCAACCATTTGTCGTCGCTTCATGAAGTTGAAGCGTAAGCGTATTGAAATTTTTGTTATTGACAAAACTTGAAGTTTCTCAGCCTGAAAACAGCAACAACATAACTGGACAACACTTAAACTAGAGATAACAAGAAAGAAATATGATTCCATAGTCGTTGTTAAAAATGTATTTAGTAAATAAAATGATTTTTGACAACAAACAAATGTCGTTCAAATTCACTGAATCGCTCTTTGACATGTCTAGGCCGAAAACCGTGTTTGCATAGCCTCATGAAACACGGCTAATCAGCCAATCAGAGCGCGCGTTATATAAAAGTTATTTTATAAAAATAAATGAAATACAAATCTTAATTAGGGTTACTCTTTGTTTGGAAAGCAAGTTTAGAACTTCAAAATATCAAAAAGACTGACTTTATTTAACGACGGTCGATCAAAATAGAGGGTGTACACCAAAATACATCGAAATGTTACCCTCCAAGCTCTCGGACTCCCTGTGTGCAATCGCAGAATGCAATAAGAACTCATGTAAACAGGAAAATGGCAGATGGCGAAGATCTTCATTTTCGGACAACCTTCCCTTTAGATATGGCCTGTCTTGGAGGATGACGAAAAGTGACTTTTAGGGATGATATCCACGCTCTTGGAACCAACTAGATTTGACAAAATGGGGATGTTTCTACGTGAAATGTGTGCACCAAACATTGCTGTTGAAAGTTCGAGTCCGACACGGCATGTTAGACTGACTGATAGTTCATGAAATTGAAATTACCCAATACAGGTTAAGACATTTTACAGAAGATATATGGGGTGTGGGCTCCAAAACCCAAGTTTATTTTATCACCATATTCAAAATACTCGTTCGGTACGGTACAGTACGGTTTCTACAAAAGCAAGCAAACAGAACAAACTCTAAATAACAAGAATTACAATACAATAAAGAAATAACCTGAATACTAACTTGAAAATTGGTGAAAGAACGAGAGCGACGATAATGATGGATATAGAACGATTAGAACTTGAACTGTAGAACTTGAACTGTAGATCTTGAACTTGAATTCTTGAACAACTTGAACTGACGCTCGATCGAACTAACTTTACTAAACTTAACTGAATTTGCATAATGAAAACAAAAGGATCACGCGTACGAAATAAGTAGAATTCCCAAAAGAAAACTAAAGAAACAAAGACTACTGAAACTAAAAAAAAACCAAGAAGACACGAAACTATGGCGACAACATGGGGGATTCGTTCAGATAATCAACTCAATTATTGAAGCTCATGGAACCAGGTAGCACAATTGTAACCACAATTATGGTCATCTAAATAAATGTGTTTGCTCATTCGCTGTCAATTTTTAGTCCGACAAAAGAAAACCATAAGATCGTTAACTAAGTATTTGCAAAAAACTGAAGTTCGCCATACATTTTCTTATACGATACTATCACCATTACGGCTACTACTGCGCATGCTCGCTCATCGGCATGTTCAATATTTCTGGTGATGATATAATAATATCACCAGTTCATATTTTTGTTGTCAATATTTGGACCAGTCGGTTGTTACGTGATTTCGGCTCGAACAATTTCCTTCTTACCTCGTCTGAACATTACTAGGTACCTTAAAGGGCCGTTCAACAAGTTTAAAAAAGTCGTACGAGGGAATAACGCTTGGCAGCAGTTTTAGTGAAAATAGTGTCGTTTGAATATCAGCTGCATGCATTCACAAACGCGGCTTAAAATGATAATTTTGATTACACCGTCCAAAGGCAGAATAGTTGAATTGGTATACGGCAAACCGGTCATTCATTATGCGGGAACCACCTTAATTTAGGATAAGAGGTCTATTTAGTGTGTTTTGCGTTCGATATATTTTGAGTGCTCACCCCAACTGAAGTCCCGTATTCGATCACCAGGACTTCAGCCGAAAATAAAATACTTTCTCAATTCGCTCAATCAAGAGCGTTTGATATGCAATAGAATGGCAATCTATCAGTGTCCTGTCCTGCTCTCGTGTGTTTTACTCCACTAAAAAAATATATAAAACTCGATCTTTTTCAATGACATGCTTCTCTCGCTCTTCCTGGGCTTCCTGTGGTCGGGATGGACTGGAACCTCTGACCCTAAAGAAAAAACCCATTTTAAGACTCGGCGTCTGCCACAGGCAGTCCGCGCCGAGTAATTATTTCAGTAAGTAAGTACTACACATACTTATACAAATTATGTTAGTGTTTATATGCTCAATTTTCTACATGTAAAAATTGATTACATAACTGACTGACATGCATGTTCTAGAATCGATAATATTCTATTCCTAGTATAGTTGGAACATATATACCTAAGTTCGTATGAATGCATTATTTTTTATAAGTATCTGTGAATATGAGTTCATCTTGCTTGGCAAAAAGATCTAGTCATGGCGGGCCACCATGTGGAAGCGATCGTTCTCGGTTATCTAGTACCAATTCTATGAAGGTTCTAAACAACAAGTTGAATCATTTCCTCTGGAGACAGAATAGAAAACAAATTTTCCTGAAAACCGATGTGCATGGAACATGGAGACGCCTGAAAACAGCTGGTTCATTTGCAAATGACTGTGCATCCCTTGTCACTCGAGATGAAGAGACGGCAAAGGTAAGAATAATTATTATGGTAAATTGTATCTGTGTGTCGTTTTGCAGTGAATATATTTCAATAACCTCGATTACTGGAAATTGTATTGTTTTAAATTTAGCTTGTGTCGTGTCGTTTTCTGTGGTGATGATTCTCCTCGAAAATTGCCGGGCAAAAAACGAATGTGCTACGTCATTGATTCAACCCCAGCTTTGTTGCTATTTTATACCTCGAGAGTATATGGTTTCAATGATTGGCTAAGGCTTTATTATGATGGATTTCTAGTCACGTGACCTGTTTTAGACAATATCGCCTTACCAATAAAAATATGTCAACCAAATGAGACGGATTATTGTTAAGGACAATGATACAAATACATTAAATGTGATAAATATTATACGCCATTGAAACTCGTCAGCGCATTTCCAGAAAACCATTTTTGGCCATAATCTACAAAATCTGATCACGTGACATGACAATCCCAAAATACACAGTTGAATATTCTTCCTTTTACTGAACTCTACTGATGGAGCGAATTTTAAGAAATTCTACCAAGGTTTCAGTGAGAAAAGCTAAAATATGAAATTGACTAATATTTGGCCAAATGCCAAGCCTTAACATGCTTGAGAACACAGGATTGTACTATATTTGACATATTTAATTTGTACGCCATGTGAAGTTTTTACACAGACAACCCAAATTAAATATACCGTAAAATTCCGATAATAAGCCCTGGGATGATATTTGTTCAAAGGACTTTTTTGTTCTTAATAGAACAATAGAAAAACAATGGATATAATAATGATTAATAGGAACTTAAATGTTTTGTGATTTTTACAAAACCTTGTAGATATGAACTTCACCTGTTAAGAAAAAAAATAAACAAGAGCCAAAGGATATGTCATGTTCTGATTCTACAATTGGAAGAAAGAGTTTATTTGATGAAAAAAGGTAAATTCCTTACAGTTTGTTTTTGCTCCAATCAATGTTCTGCTAAGTTTATATGCATTAATTCAACAGCACTATTCTATACCAAAAATTACAACATACTCAAGAATCAATATTTTAACTTTATTGTTTGAGTGTCCCAGGCAAAACTTTCCAGAGCAAGTCCATGGGAGTTACCCATATTATACGGCTGACCCTAAAAGATAGAAAATCGCTTAAGTCCTGGCCTCAGTTGCAATAAAGGCGAATAGCACTATCCACCAGATAAGTCCTATCTAACAGATACAATTTATTGGATAACTGCATCAGTTTTATCTGTTGGATAAGACTTATCCGGTGGATAGCACTATTCACCTTTTGTGCAACCAGGGCCTGAAAGATATGATATGATGAGCATTCCCTGATACTTTATATGGGAATGAGAATTATGGGAATATAAAATTATCTAATAACACTGCAACCTTTTGACATTCACACATGTAGAACTCTTGCCAAGGGACTTTCAGAAATTAGCAGGAGGGGAGGGTGGGGGAGGGGGGTAGGGGTTTGTAAAATGGGGGAGGGTCGTATCTTTTTGAGCGCCTGAATAGGGAGGGTCATGAAAAAATAGGCAACGAAAAAGGGAGGGTCATATAAATTTACACTCGTGATCATAAAGAGCATTGTCTTTTAATATTATAGTATGACAGGAATAGCAAAATCATATATATCAATGGACTATTAACCTATGCAAAATGCTCGATAATCGTTCAAAAAGGTCATTTTTGGTGGGTTATAGACCATGCAAAATGTGCTAATGTGGCCCAAAATTACTATTTTCATATATTCAATTTTAATACAGTGAGTATATCAAAGGAATACAGTAAAAACCTGCATATAAGAAACTGCAGATTAAGAACCTCCAGGCTGAAATTTAGCCAACTAAGAACGGAAGTCAGGAAAAAATTAGAATATCGCGGCAAAAGTCGAAAAATCGATTTCGCTCATATTACAAAGTTAGATAGGCTAGGGTGTTACTAGAATCGCTGTGTAGTTAGTTTAATGAAATAGCGTTGTGTTTTCGAGAAAAACGCAAAACTCTGATTCCCTTCGAAAATCGCCTATGAAGACAACAAATGGTGACTCAAGTTTAATCGTCTCGCATCACAACATGAGCCACTCAATCGCTCTAAAAATACCGTCACGTGTTATACGATCTCTAAACTTACTGACTGTGTGATTATCTGGATAATTACTCAATATTTTGCGTGTCAGGAAAATTATTTTGTAGACCTACATTTACGTTGACCGAAAGTATGCTCCAATAAAAAAAATATTTTCACCATGTGGTAGTGCTCGAAATTGTTTGAGCAACAAATGAATGAAAACTGGAATGTTATCCTCTCAAATGCTGGAGAGATCTACCTGGGCAAATGAATTAGCGTAACGGGAGAGTGTTTTGAAATCAGTTGAAAATTAGCATTTTCTGACCTTTGAGGTCAGCACTGACACGCTTCGCTTTTGTGTGGCTTCCATATTTTGATTGCTTTTACCGTTTCAAATAGTTTGTATCAGCTATCAAATTATTTGAAAAGTCTATCACGAAGGGTGAAGGAATTTCTTACCTCATCTGAAGCGAAAACCTGATCGAGAGTCGGAAATGCACACAGTAGATAGCCATCTTCCAATCACACGAACTGTAAACACAGGAATTCCTCCATAACTCTTCAGGAATATTTCCACTCATTGAAGGTATCAAGGTCACAATAAGTCTCTTTGGTTACTATCAATACCTGTTGTAGGATTTTAAAACTGATTTGAGCTTATAGTTTGAGGACGCCTTATGAAAGAGTGTCGAAATGTGTCTCACATCGAAGGCACTTATGCTAATTTTTGCCTGTCAATCATTCACCTAGATGTTTCTTTAAAAGTCAGTTTTTGAAGCATTGTTTAACGAATTAGGAAGCTTTGTCGCGTGCAAAGGGATGTACATGTATTATAATTCACTGTACTATAAAATCGGAACCTGGCATTACCTAATTATGTATATGTGTGCACTTGCACAATGTTTGCATTTTAATTTTTTTTTAAATTACAATAATGTAAATTAAAATCTAGACAGTTTGCAACATGGAGGTGTGTTGCAGTTTTAAATCTATCGCTGGTGGAGTTTGTGGTTTTGACAGTAAAGACCGCAAGCAAGACGCAAATATCGTTCCACTAATTTCATGCAGTAAAGACATCGTAAACCACAAGGCAATATTTTCTTTCTCGGGTGCTGAAGATGAAGTTGATCTCATTTTGTGCTGCGCGGGAATTTTCGCGAAACCTGATGATTTGGGTGTGATGACGATATGTCCACTTCATCGATCTAAACTTGGTCTGGGTTGGAGAAGAGTTAGCACCCGATGCAGAGTTCCACCTGTACTGTCGTTTCATGGAAAAAGAAAAGGAACTTGGCCGAAAGGGGAGAGGGGAATAGGAAAATGTGAGTCTCAAATGTTATTGCGTAAGACTGGTATATTTGTTCAAGTTGGTTCAGGTAAGAAAATCAGTAGTTCATTTCCCCCAATATTTTACAAATTAGTTCATACTGACAAGTCGCGCATCTGATTGGTAGGCATATGCAGAAAGTGTAGAGATGTAGTAAAGGATTTTACGGATAGCGGATTGACAACAGCCATGCTAGCCACTGATGTTATTGATGATTTAGCTGAGGATCTAGACAGGACAACATTGGTATGTCTTCTTGAGCAATCATAACTGAATATTGTTCTTTCATTTAGTCACACAAGTGACATTTCACACAAGCCGGGATATACGGCATTCAAATAAAGTATATCTTGTGGATATGCGTGGAAAGTATTCCATCAGTTTTTGTTGGGCGACGGGAACCACAGGAAACCCAAAAACATTTGACTTGATGTCGTCATGCGCTTTTTTTTTTGATTTTCGGCATTTTTTAATAGAATTCGTGTAATCATGCGTAGTGACAATTAAAGCAAACAAAAACTATATGTGTTATTCTATAAGATGTGGTTAAACTCTCTCTTTCGCTTATTAAAGATAGGGCGTTTTTTTAATAAATATCATCCAGGAGCGCTTATTGAAGCAGGGTGATTATTAGTATCATTACAGTATGTATCTTTGTAAACATCCGCAAACTATGAACAGGGCTCACTGTGGTAAAGCGCGTGCGTCAAAGTGCTCTTTAATTAGTGGTCAAAAGCTCCATCGGCCTAATTAAAAATGTATTAATTAGGTGGACGACGACGACGAAGTCATATTCAAAATACCAGAGAAAATAACAGGACCTACAACGCCTGGAAGTACTTGTGTGTCAACTGTGTTCTCTCCTACAAGTGCATATCCTGACTCAAATGTTTCTATTGCGACGGCAGAAGAACTTCTTACCCCAAGAGAAAAACTTAACCTGTTTCTATCCTCAAGAGACATCAGCCCCATAAGAAGCTCCTTGAACACTCCATGGGATAGAGCGTCTGACAGAACAAAGAGACATTACAAGCGAAAAGCTAGTCAGGTTGTTTCAGCAGCATTGGAAGAAATTGCACCTCAGAGTCCAAATATGCTGTTGGCCGCAATCCAGTCAATTGATGAAAACAAAGAAGAAAGTGCTATTGATTCCGCTTTATTGGAAGCCATAGTGGAATGCTATGAAAATGCAAACCACTGGACTACTCGAAGGCAAATCATGTCCATTGTGGCAGATAAAGTCAGTTTTCGTGTAATACAGAGATGGATCCCTGGCTTGTCGAGATACATATACGACATCGCACGACATCATGCTTTGCTACACGGAATAGGATCTGTAATTTCACTGCAAAAGCAAACAAGAATGTACGTCTCGCCACAACAGCTGGACCATTTTTTATCGTTTATTACCAGCTCAAGAATTATTCAAGACTTACCTTTTGGTGAAAGAACACTGAAATTATCCTCAAAAACATTAATAAAGATACCAAATATCATTCGAAACTCCATTCCTGAGCAAATAGTGCGTCAGTACGAAAGCTATTCTTCCGAAACTGAATTTCCACCAATGAGTAGAAGCACTCTTTGTAGAATTCTTAAAGTTTGCAGTGCGTCTACCCGCAAGTCTCTACAAGGGTTGGACAACGTTTCCTCGGAGGGGTCAAAGGCATTCGATTATCTAGCAGATATCGTGGATAAGATCCAACTGGCTTTTCATGGTCTAAAGACTTGACAAAGAAACTTAAAATGGCCAATCGATACCTGAAGGGAGATTACAAGGTAACGGGAAGCTATTTAGGTTGTTGGGTGGACTTTTATAGGACCTACCTAACTAAATGCGCATTATTTTTGTCAGGTGCATGTATCAACAAGCTCAAGGGTCCCTGATCATTGTAGAGTTTATGCACTGAGTGACGCTTTGGATGATAACTACGCCAGTCCATGTGATCATGACCATGACTTAAAGTGCGACAGATGTTGTTTATTTCAGGAAGCTATCGCCACGATTCAATCCAGTGTGGGTACACTGCAAATACCAGAGGAGGAAAAGGAAGATGTGGAGTACGTTGTTAATCAATCGATAAAAAAAACATCGAGGCGTGGAAAGCCCACTTACTGCGCTCGGTCAATCAAGATGAAGCCCATTTGAATGTCATTGACAGTCTGGATGAAAATTCAGTTCTTGTAGTTTTAGATTGGGCGATGAAATACCTGCCGAGGAAGTATCGTGAGAGCCAAGCAAACTGGTTTGGGAAACGGGGAATTTCTTGGCACATCAGCGTGGCGATGAGAAAGGCCGAAAGACAACTGCAGTCCCTGACATTGGTTCACGTTTTTGAGAGTTGCAATCAAGATAGTTTCACTGTTTTGGCCATTATGAAAGATGTTTTGAAGCAGCTGAAGGAAATCACGCCACAAGTGCAGACTCGTATATGATTGTGCTGCCAAATATAGAGGTGTGTCTTTGAACGACAAGGTCCATCAAGGCCCCGATCTGACAAATGGCCTAGTCGGTGTCCTGCTGCGTTTCAGACAAGAACCAATAGCTCTGATGGCAGACATAGAAGGGATGTTCCACCAGGTACGGGTAAGTGAAGGCGATCGTGATGCCCTTCGCTTCCTCTGGTGGAGAAATGACGACCCAAACGAGACACCGATGACATACCGTATAGTCAGGGAGCATATGTCATGAAATTAACTCTCGTGGGAATTTTGTGTTGAAAGCAAGCCACCTACCTAGATATGTTAAGGCAACACTAAGGAACAATAAAAACTTTGTTGGCACTCTGACAACTTGCTAGTATGCCGGTTATGGCCCGTTAAAGTTGGTTACTTGATACCTGGCATGGAAACGAGGCAAAAAACTATTTATTTTTATAAACCATGTTGTTGTTGACCAATAATCATGAAACTTGTTAGAATTAACAACTAATCTATGACAAACATTTCTATGCAAAAATATATTTGATCACGTGATTATAAGGGCAAAACATGAAAACGAGGCTACTTTTTGGTTGAGTTTCTATAATTCCTCAAACTAACTGTATTCAAGTATTAAATGCTGCAGATATCCCTGAAATAGTATGCCAATAGTAAAACCAAGATGCCAAAATGATAACTACATGGTCACATCAAATCGAGGCTAAATGGCTCAATTGGCGGTCAGCAGTTTCTGATGGAAAAATACAAGGCAAGTCGGACATTTTGTGTACTAGCAGTCAGCATAGTGATGTCGTGAACTCGATATTCAATGTCTCACGAATGTTAGAAGCTCCAGCTAAGAAATCCAGGCATAGTGAAAGTATTATCAATTATTCATTGTGTATAATTTGCCAAAAAGAAACAGGAGAAGAACTAGTAGACAATCCTAGTTCACACAATAAAGTCTTAGAATATGTGAAGGAAAGGGCCTTGTATAGAGACAACAACTATCCTGACATTTGGCATCGTCTAAAATATTTAACTTCTGACGTTCTCAAGTCAAACTCGTCAACATGGCACAGGAAATGTTATCAAGACACAGTCCATACAGGTAATATCAAACAGTGACTCTTGAGCTAGTCAAATCAAGTCTGAAAGTCACGTCATGAGGATCAGTAATTTTCATATGTAAACTTAATAATAATAATATTTTTATTTGAGCGTCATAGATATTCAATAGATCATTTTGTCACCCGAAAATAATTACACTAATAAAGACTAATTTGTAATGATAGGAATGTGCAAGAGAGCCAAAGAAAGATACCTAAGGCAGTTATCCTCAGAAGATTCTTCTACCAAGAGAAAATCTTTTGCAAACAGTCCTTCTGACTCAAATACTTTAACTCGAACACAAACTGCTCCTTACCAGAAGGAAGTATGTTTCTTTTGCGATGAAGCAGCAGGATATCTAAATCGTTTGCATCAAGTATCCACCGAAAATGCTGGTGTGTCTTTGCATGAGGCCATTGAAAAGAAGGGGGACAGAAAACTTAATGTCAAGCTCTGTACAGCAGTTGATTCGCATGATGCTCATGCAATTGATATTAAATATCACAAACGCTGCTGGGGAAATAATGTTACAAGTGTTCTTCGAGCGGCAAAAGAAAAGTCAGGTGCTAATAAAAACGTAGCTGATGAGATCGCTGCAAAAATCGAATTTCTAAGCATTGCCGAGAAAGCATTATCAAACGGAGAGGTTATTTATAAGTCTATCTCTACTTCAAGAAGCATATGAAAATATTCTATCATCAAATAATGTCAGCAATCCCAAATGCAGTCGCAAAGCAATAAGACAGCTACTACAAAATGAAATACCCGATGTAGAATTCCACAAATCAACGCGTGTAAATGAATCTGATAGGGTTAGTATTAAAGCAACAAGGGATGCAGCAATCAATTTCTCTGAATCACAAGCCACAAACATTGACGATGACATTAAAACACTTTATGATGCAGCTGGAATTCTTAGGAAAGCAATTTCCAATTCTAAAAATTGGAATTTCACTGGCTCACTTCAGGATATCACAGATGAGCACTTACCCAAGGAACTGTATAGCTTTTTCCGCTGGATAGTGCAGGGACCTAATAGTGTCATTTCTGTAGGCAATAAATCCCTTGACGTTCAATTAGCCTTGCTCAAAGTACAGTATCGATGTACCTGAGTGATCGTCAAGTTAAAAACAAGAGTTCTGACACTTTAAGATCAACACGAGAAATGCCACAGCAATTAGCAGTTGGTTTGGCAGTCCACCAAACTTCTAGAAGTAAGAAAATCGTCAATCTGCTGAGTGGATTTGGAATGTCTTGTGATTACAACAAGCTTTTGAGAATAGAGGCTCAGATAGAAGCAAGTGTGCTGAGGAGAATGCTGCACAATAATGGTATCTATTTACCACCAGATATAGTCAATGGAAGAC
Organism: Actinostola sp. cb2023; assembly: GCA_033675265.1. Lineage (NCBI taxonomy): Eukaryota > Metazoa > Cnidaria > Anthozoa > Actiniaria > Actinostolidae > Actinostola > Actinostola sp. cb2023. Next base: position 97,410 of record JAUJYZ010001194.1, on the reverse strand, counting down.
ACGTCTTTTTTGCTATTGATAATGTTGACTTTTCAGAAGATACTCCAGGTAAGCGTACTCTACATGGAGCAGCAATGGCAATATATCAAAGATGTCACCCAGAGGATAAAGAACCTGATCTTGTTGTTAGTGAGCCAGATTGCACTCGTTCAATCAAGGATTTACCAGAGTCCATAACAAAGCTTCTTGATTGTCCCAAGCCCCCTTCGAAGCCCCAAAGTATCACTTATCCAACGTTTACAGTTCAAAATGATGACCAACTTTCGTCATCACTTTCCCTGTCTGACACAGCCTGGCTTTTTGGACGAACCATCATGAGAGTGAGAAATTCCCAAGAAACAATCCAATCTTCAAACAATGATGAAGCATCTAGACATCAGTCCAGTTTATTAAATATCCCACCGTGGTCTGGTTATCAATCCATGGTTACCCATTTGTTACCAGTAACACGAGTTGGAACGCCACCGTTAATTGCTGCACCGGTTCATGAATGGCAGACACTGCTAACCATCCTAATGCAAGCCCAGGACATCAAGACAGCAGTTGTAGGTCCTACCAAGAAGACCATTATCTCACTTGACATGGGGCTATACAAGCCTGCAAAACAGCTTCAAATGGCTCGAGAAGACCTGAGCAATATAATACTGCGCCCTGGTGAGCTCCATATCGTGATGGCTCAGCTGCGCACTATTGGTTCGTACATCGAGAACAGTGGAATTGACTTGTGTTGGACTGAAGCTGATTTGTATGGATCTGCAACGGCGAAACAAATTATCGATGGAAACCATGTCAAGAGAGGAGAAACAGCTCATCAGGTGACCTTTTATTATTTGACCAGCATCCCGATTTAAAATGCCACCTTGAGGAAGTTGCAAAGAAACTTGATCTCTCATGTGCAAACCAAGAGAAGGACAATGTGAAAGATGCCCACCTAAAGATGGCGCAAACAATCGAATCTTTGGATGTCATGGGAAAGATGATTAGGTTTGATGCATCCAAGTCCAAGCAACCACTTTTTACATTCACGCGCCAATACATGAAAATGGTACTGGAAATGATGCTATTTGTCCGTGCAGTAAGAATGGCTGACTGGAATTTACATCTTATAGCTCTTGAGGCATTTACCAAGTACTTTTTTGCGCATGACAAACTAAACTATGCTCGTATGATCCCGTTGTACTTGGCGGAAATGAAGACACTGCAGACAACCAACCCTGATATTTATGAGGAGTTCCAACAGGGAAACTGGGTGGTTAACAAAAACGCCCAAGTACCATTTTGCTCCATTGGTGCTGATAATGCCTTAGAACACATAAACCGTTCAATGAAGGTCTCTGGTGGTCTTGTTGGCATCACGTTAAATCCAACTGCCCGCACAAAGTTTTTCCTTATAGCACCAGAGCTTGCAAGATTATCTTCACAAGCTCAGGAGATGGCTGGAATATCCTCAAAGACAACAAACAAGCATCATGCTCTTTCCGTTGCCTTTTCTGCAAGACAAGAACGTCACATAGAAGATCTCACCAGCACCATTAGAAGCTTTACAAATCCTTTCACTGAAGAAAGCGATGATCTCTTTAACCTAGTCACAAAGGTTGTGATGCCTGAAAAAGCGAAGCATGATGTCTGTAACCAAGGTCAGATTGGTCTCAAGCTATTTGAGGCTTTTGTAGGTGATCGCATTCAGTCTAATAAAGTAAACGTATGGGCACCTATGAAGAAGAATAAGCTTACTACTTGGAAAAGCACTAGTAAAGAAGTGAAGATAAAAGCAGGGGATACAGTTTATGAGCTCAAAGAAGATAGATCATTGTTTGCAAGGATGATGCTAGCCTGTAAATCAAGACCTGAAATCAACATCAAGGAGGCAGTTGGTTGTTACGAATTTTCAGTTGTACCACGATCAATGTTTGCTGCTGATGGAACAATGATTCATTGTGCCCAGAAGAGTGTTTTAATGTCCATACTTGAGAAGTGTGTTAAACAAGACATACCTAGCAATAACTGTGCCATCTCAAGAATTACATGTATTACAGACGAGAGTGTTGATATGCAAGAACATGTGGTTGGTGGTCAACAACTGAGAGTAGATATTGTCGATGCAATGGCAGAAGTGCAATCATTGGATAAGCCAGAGTGGATAAAGAACTGCTCACAACTTGCAGAATATTTCACAGGGAGGATGTTGGACAAGTACAATGAAAGTGATGAAATACGCCTTATTTTCGACAGGTATGATGTGCCATCATCATTGAAGATGGCTACTCGTGCAAGACGACAAGGTGGACAACAGCCCATTGCCTACCATATTACTGAAACAACGAATATCGCAAAAGTGCCCATGAAGAAATTGCTGGCACATGTCAATACGAAGATGGAACTTACAACCTATCTTGCCAAGAAAACATTGGAGATCACAGAAGCAATGGGTAAACATGTGGTTCTTGCATGATCCAACAAGTGCCAGGCTACACACCGTAAAATGTCCCATCTTCAGAGTGACCAAGAGGAAGCGGACACGAAAATGCTGCTACACGCTTTGGACGCCACTACCTCTGGTGCTACTACCATTAGAATACACTCACCAGACACAGATGTACTTGTTCTTGTACTGAGGCGTTATCCCGACCTTTGTGACGATACATCCTTTGTGACTGGAATAGGTCAGAAGCACAGAATAATCCCCTTGAAACCCATTTACGAAGAACTAGGCCAACATAGAGCTGCAGCCTTACCAGGATTCCATTCCATAACTGGTGCTGATAACACGGGCAGCTTTGTTGGTAAAGGAAAGCTGTCCTGTTGGAAGGTGTTTGAGGAAAGTAGTCAAGATATCATTACTGCACTAAGAGATCTGGGCACGACTGCCAATCCAACAGAAACAACGTTCAATGCCATTGAGAAGTTGATATGTAAGCTGTACGATGCAAATACCCAATATACGAAAGTGAAAGATCTCAGATGGTGGCTCTTTAAAAAGAAACAGGCTCAGTCTGAAAGGCTTCCACCCACACAATCCGCTTTGCGCGAGGCCATCAAGAGAGCACGCTACCAAGCAATGGTATGGGGAAGCGACACGGTGGTAAGTCCAAGTCTACCATCACCACAGGGATATGGATGGCAACTAGAAGATAATAAGTGGGTGCCAGTGATGACAACCTTGCAGCCAGCACCAGATGCAGTTATTCATCTAATCAAATGTGGATGTGCTTCAAGTAGATGCTCAACTAACCGTTGCCAGTGCAGAAAAGCTGGTTTAAACTGCACCGATCTCTGTAGATGTTCAGACCTTGAGGAAAGCTGTGAGAATGCAGAACAGATCTCTGCTGCCAATGAAAGTGACACTGATGACGATGATTGAAGCCACAGTTCAATGTAAATATTAGTTATAAAGTCATTTTCGTATGTGTAGGAAACCTGTACGAAGTTTGACGATGATTGAAGCCACAGTTCAATGTAAATATTAGTTATAAAGTCATTTTCGTATGTGTAGGAAACCTGCACGAAGTTTTGGTCACGGTACGGAATCAACGAAATCTTTTCAACCAATGACAACACACAAATTAAAATTACTACTACTCATCTAATCAACATGCTCATGCATGGCACAGAAGACGGACAGTACCGTTACTATTTCGCTCATACGAAAATGACTCTAAAATATAGACGACTTGGTTACGTTTTGAACACTGAAATAGCCCCAGAGTAAAAATCACAATAGATAATCAGTACAAAATATCGCCTAGCCTCGATTTGATGTTCCGTCTGAATAATCACGTGACCATGTAGTTATCATTTTGGCATCTTGGTTTTACTATTGGCATACTATTTCAGGGATATCTGCAGCATTTAATACTTGAATACAGTTAGTTTGAGGAATTATAGAAACTCAACCAAAAAGTAGCCTCGTTTTCATGTTTTGTCCTTATAATCACGTGATCAAATATATTTTTTGCATAGAAATGTTTGTCATAGGTTAGTTGTTAATTCTAACAAGTTTCATGATTATTGGTCAACAACAACATGGTTTATAAAAATAAATAGTTTTTTGCCTCGTTTCCATGCCAGGTATCAAGTAACCAACTTTAACGGGCCATAACCGGCATACTAGCAAGTTGTCAGAGTGCCAACAAAGTTTTTATTGTTCCTTAGTGTTGCCTTAACATATCTAGGTAGGTGGCTTGCTTTCAACACAAAATCCCACGGGAATACACATGCTCCCTGACTAGTATGACAGCCCACCTCTTTGGTGGAGTGTGGTCGCCCAGTTGTGCGAATTTTGCCATAAAAAGATGTGCGAAGGACAACGCAGAAAACTTCGACCCAAATACAATATCCACTGTCATCAGCAACTTTTATGTGGACGATTGCCTCAAGTCTGTTGCCTCCCCTGAGGAGACAGTGAGACTAGTGAAAGAATTACGACAGTTGCTATCTAATGGCGGCTTCCACCTGACTAAGTGGGTCAGCAACTCGAGAGAAGTTCCGTACCAGAATGTGAGTGGGCCAAAGGAGTCAAGACACTTAACCTTGATCGAGAACTATTGCCTGCTGAAAGGACCCTTGGCGTCTTATGGCGAGTAGAGTCAGACACCTATGGATTCGATGTGCATCTAGAAGAGAAACCACTAACTCGTCGTGGACTACTGAGTACTGTCTGCTCGGTGTATGACCCTCTTGGTTTTGTGAGCCCCTTTGTACTGAGAGCCAAAATACTATTCCAAGAGCTTTGCAGAAATAAGTGTGGCTGGGACGACCCCATGCCAAGCGAGGTAAAGGACCAATGGAGCCGGTGGCTACAAGATGTGCCATTGATCCAGAACTTGGATGTGCCCCGTTGCTTGAAGCCTGAAGGCTTTGAAGTAGAGTCTGCAGAACTGCATCATTTCGCAGATGCTTCGGAGCATGGCTATGGAGCTGTGTCATACCTGAGGTTGGTCGACACCACTGGAACCCCTCATTGTTCCTTTCTCATGTCGAAGTCTCGACTGGCCCCACTTAAAAGCACCACCATTCCTCGATTGGAATTAGCAGCAGCTGTAGAAGCAGTGAAACTCGACAAATTGCTGTGCAAGGAGTTGCAGATGTCCCTCCAGACGTCGTTTTACTGGTCAGACAGTATGATAGTTCTGTGGTACCTACAACAAGAAGACAAGAGGTATCAAACCTACGTTGCCAACAGAGTTGCTGTTATACAAGAGCACTCAACTCCAAGTCAGTGGAGATGTGTTGATTCAGAGTCAAACCCTGCTGATGACTCGTCGCGTGGTTTGACAGCTGCTGAAGTAGTAAGCACCTCTAGGTGGCTCCATGGTCCACCTTTCCTCTGGAAAGAGAAGAATGCATGGCCACCTCAGTCAGAGTTCAAATGCTCAATACTGGAAGATGTCGTTGAGGTTAAACCAAACCACAAGGTTTACACTGTAACCAGTAATGAGGCAGACCCCCCATTGATAGGCTTATACAACGACACTCGTCATGGTATGGTCTTCTCAAGTCAGTTGCTTGGATCCTTCGATTCAAGCAGTATCTGAGCCACAAGAAGCCTCTGTCTGGTGAGCTGACCGTGATGGAGTTACCGGCTGCCACTACAGCTCTCATTGTCTATGTGCAGAGCCAAACCTTCAGAAAGACCAAGGATAACTCGTTACAGAAGCTGTCCCCATTTCAGAGTGAGGATGGAACCTGGCGGGTCGGTGGAAGGCTCAACAAAGCTGAAATGCACTTCCAGACAAAGCACCCTTGGATACTACCTGCCAAGCATCACATTACTGATCTCGTCATTCGACATTATCACGCCATGAATGGCCACGCTGGTGTCGAGCGTATCCTCTCTGAAACCAGGCAAAGGTTTGGATTGTGAAAGGTCGAGCAACGGTGAGAAGAGTGCTATCAAAGTGCATCACCTGTAAGAAGTTGAAGGCACAACCTGTGTCTCAGTATATGGGAGATCTGCCCAAGGATCGTGTAACACCTAATGAAGCGCCCTTTACACACGTGGGAGTGGACTATTTTGGACCATTCCTTGTGAAACGAAATCGGAGCGAAGTCAAAAGGTATGGTTGCATCTTCACATGCCTCACGACAAGAGCCATCCATATTGAAGTTAGTCAAAGCCTCGAAACTGATTACTTCATAAATGCGCTCCAACGCTTCACCGCTCGCCGTGGAGAACCCGTGGAAATACGTTCTGATAACGGAACTAACTTCACCGGTGCTCAACTTGAATTGCGATGAGCTCTTGAGCAGTGGAATTTGGCCCAAATCGATGACTTCCTCCGTAAAAGGGAGATTCAGTGGATCTTCAACCCACCGGGCGCCTCTCATATGGGAGGTGTCTGGGAGAGGCAGATTCGTACCGTCCGTTCAGTCTTGAAAGGCCTACTTCCTTTACAGATCTTACATGAAGAAGGACTGACAACATTGATTTGTCTCGTCGAAGGTATCATTAAGGGTCGACCCATCACAAGGATCTCTGATGACCCGAAGGATCTAACACCGCTGACACCCAACCACCTCCTCCTGCTTCGATCAGGCCCAACTCTTCCCTCGGGACTGTTTGTTAAGCAAGACCTCTACAGAAGACGATGGAGGCAGGTTCAATACATGGCAGACATCTTTTGGAAGCGCTGGCGAAGTGAGTACTTGCCAACACTTGAAGAGCGCCAGAAGTGGCTGTGCCCAAAGCGTAACTTCCAAGTCGGTGAGCTGGTTCTTGTGAAGCACGACAACTCACCTCGCCCACGTTGGCCCCTAGGGCTCATTGTCGACACCTACCCTGGATCAGATGGCCTTGTGCGATCTGTTCAAGTGAAGACCCAGTCTGGAGTCTACGTTTGTCCTGTTGACAAGATCTGTCTGTTGGAAGGAGAAATGTTGCAGCTGATAACTGATTTGCGTCCATATCGTCATGGCCAAATCCAGCTTCACCGCACGATCAACGAACACTTGAAGATTTCCCGTTTCAGCCATTTGTGTATTGAAATGCATCGCTGTGGCAACGCATTGGGGCCGGGATGTAATGGCTAAACGTTATATTTTAAAGCTTTCATAACAATTTTATTGACATTTTCTAATTTTGCTTCCGGTTTTGGCATACCGAGTCCTGATTGGCTGACTAAGTCACGTGATGACTGCTCAGCGGGCATAGCAAGCAAGAACGTGAAAACAACGTTGTACTTTATATAATCAAGCGTTTTATTTGCGAATTACTTTGTTTCCACCGTATTAGAAGGCCCAGTAACGTAAGTTATATATATTACATACTTTACTACTGTGTATTAGAGTTTCTAAGGTCTTCTTTGTTTATAGTTTGAACCGTGTTCTACCGCCTTTGGAACGTATTTGAAGCCATTTATACCAGTCAATAAACCAAGGTTACACACGAGTACAATTATTGGGTCAAATAGAATTATACCTATACCCTAGCGCTGAACCGTGCGTTACAGTCTGTAATTCTAATTGGTGATCCGGGTCAGTTACCACCTGTAGCAGATAAGCCATTGTATCATGCCAAACCATCAAATGATACTGGAGAACAAGGATATCAGACTTATAGAATGTTTGACAAGGTTGTTAAATTAAGTGTTAACCAACGAGTACAGGGTATAACTACTCAGCAAGTACAATTTAGAGACTTATTGCTAAGACTCAGAATAGGTGAGACAACTGTTGAAGACTGGGAACTATTGTTGACTCAGCAACCAACAAATATTTTGAATCTGTCTGAATTTAAAGATGCTATTAGACTGTTTTACAGCAATGAACAAGTAGCAAACTTTAATCATGAAGAACTCACCAAACTTCAAAATCCAGTTGCTCGGATTGATGCACGCATTCATCTGATGTAGCTAAAAAGATAAACTCTGATGAAATGTCTGGCTTACAACCTGTAATATATCTTTCCATGGGTGCAAAAGTAATGCTAACAATGAACTTATGGCCCCGTGCTGGTCTCTGCAATGGAGCTACTGGAACAGTCATTGATTTCATTTATAAAAATGGACATCAGCCTCCAGATTTACCCATTGCTGTTATTGTTCAATTTGATGATTACAGAGGTCCTTCTATCAGTGATACAAAAACATCATGTGTTCCAATATGTCCAATAACTGTAACATCCAAATCACTGAATACTTTCCACGAGAGACAACAACTACCACTTAGACTAGCATGGGCTCTTACAATACACAAAAGTCAAGAACTTACATTGCCTAAAGCTTGGATTGATATTGGTAAATCAGAGAGGACTTCTGGAGTATCCTATGTTGCGATTAGTAGAGTTAAAACACTATGCTCATGTTTTATTGAACCAATGACATTCGAAAGATTAACAAGTATTAAATCATCAGCTAATTTTCAATACAGACTAGCAGACGAACAAAGACTAGATAGTATAGCACAAGCTACACAAAATGTATAAAACAAAATATTATCTTTACACTGCATGTAGGTATATATTACTTACATTTCAAACATAGTAACATATATTTTACCTTTAATAAATCGGTAATGATATTTGACATATTTTAGATTATAGGTAAGTTTCAATTAATATTTGCACAAATAAAATATATTTTTACACAAAAAAGGTAGCATACATGTATATCTAATTGTTTCTTTACTGATATTTTTCAATTGCAGAATTCATAATGGAAGAAAGCCCATCAATCTCCCAATCAACAAATACACTGGACAGCATCTCTGGATTTGTGCAAAACGTATATCCAGTAAAGAATGGGCCGAAAAAATATATATTTTGATTTCCATATCCAAATAGAGAAGGTCACTTCTATTCGAGGGGTATGCTTTTCTTGAAAAAAAGCGAAAGCTTTTTGCAGACAATGAAGAAAATCCAACACCTGTAAAATTGAGCACATTCGTTCATGATGAAAAAGAGGGACCAACTGACATCCTCATGAGTAACAATGTCATAGTCCAACAACTACAAGAAAAAGACCTTGCATTTCTCAAACAGGATTTAGTCCCTAAAGATTTGAACATTTCAATGCTTCCATCCCTATCATTGAACCAACTAATCACACTGAAAGGGAAAATCATAAATTTGCAGAAACCCCAGAAAGTCCATATGGGAGATTGTGTACTTGACAAAGCAGAAGCATTATTGGTCGACACATCTGGCTCCATCCAAATAGTATTCTGGGCAAATGACATCAGCCACGTAAAAGATAATGAAACTTATTTGTTCAAAAACTTGAGAGTAAAGAAAAACAAAATTAATGGAAATACATATGTAAATCCAGCGAAAGCAACATCTGTAATCACCAAGTGTGATCCCTTTGAAGAAGCACTTGCCCTGCCAGAGATAGTTCCCCAAGAATTTGTAAGCACTACTGTGACAAGTGAAATCATTGGCATCACTCTAATTCAAAAGGAACACTGTTGCTTTAAGAGAGGATATCAGTAAGAATCGAGATTCGCCGGTCAACTAAAAAAAATCGAATTTAATTTTCTTTCGCCATATCATTCCTTTCGATGACCTCTTTTAGGGAAAAATACTAAAAAGTTCCAGCGATTTTTATTTTAGGAGAAATTTGCAGTTTTTAAAAACCCGCCTGATGACTGAACATTTTCGGCTAAATTATAAGGCAACTTTGAACAGTCAGTGTGTGTTAATCTATATCACTACAACAACGACATTCGGCATACTTAATAAACGTTTCTTGGTCTTTTCTACTATAGTATTTATTTTTGTGTAACTTTTGTAGTTATTTTTCAAATTTGGTTTTAAAAAGGTGTACTGAGCGCCATGAAGTTATTTACGATTGATTGTTGAAAGGCATTCCTATTGACTCGAATATTGTTTTCCATCAGCAGCAATCAACTGAAAGTGAAAGATAGTCGTGTTTTGGCATTACGTTTTGTGTTTGGACGACAAAAATGACCGCGATAGGTCGAAATTAATGGTAATTTTGGCAGTCCCAAGCATAATATTTTTATTTCTCAAAAATGCTACATTGAATTCTCAAAGTTGAAACTTTCTAAACTGAAAGAGCAAAGGTGAAACTTTCCTGGGACATGGCGTTTTCCTCAAAGAATTAGGTACCAGATTCCGTTTTCGTACCTCAAACATTGCCTATATTTCAACGTTCCGTTCACGACGCTCAGTACTTCTTTTTAAAACCAAATTTGAAAAATAACTACAAAAGTTACACAAAAACACACCGACTGTTCCAAGTTGCCTTAGCAGAAAATTTTCAGTCATCAGGCGGGATTTTGAAAACTGCAAATTTCTTCTAAAATAAAAATCGCTGGAACTTTTTAGTATTTTTCCCTAAAAGAGGTCATCGATAGGAATGATATGGCGAAAGAAAATTAAATTCGATTTTTTTTAGTTGACCGGCGAATCTCGATTCTTACTGATATCCTCTCTTAAAGGACCACTTAAACGAAATATTGTTACTTTTTTAAACCATTTTTTTCTTTTTTGAACGACTTGACTGTGAATAAATAAACTAAATACGCAAACAGATTTTTCCTCGGAGCAAATTGTGTCGAGAAATTTCATTTTCAAACACCGAAAATACCCAGCTGATCGGTTCACGGCCAAAAAGTATTTTTGGTCAGCGGTTCGAAGTCGTGACGTCATCAGCGCAAGCTTCATCTTGCCTTGACAGATATATCAACAGCGAAAGTGATATATCGAGTCGTTTCTTCATTCTAAAGGCAAGGTTTTCAAGGTTGCTTCGTTTCTATCGAAAGCAGTTTAATTTAACACATTACTATTGTCGACATGAACGATAATTCGACAGAATCGGAGACTTCCAACTACAATGTTGAAGCGTTTGAACCAGTTGCTACACAAGACGAGCTGGCCGATTACGAGGATCGAGTAGAAGCAGAGCTGGAAGAAGAAGAAATGTTAGAGAAGCGATTTAATGGAGAAACAGAACTTCGGAGTTGGTAAGAAATAAATATGTGTTAGCGACAAGACTCTTAAACTACGAGATGGTTTCTTTTTAGACGTTATGTTGTGACGAATCCGTCATGATTAGTAAGCTTATGTAGCGATCCCATAAATCATTAATATGGAAAGCAACTACTGTAACTCGACTAAACTGACATCTTTTCGTTGTAGGTGTACTTGTTCAAAGTGTTCGTTGACTTTTGTGACAAAGAGAGAAGAATGCTTTTGTTGCGGGGACATAAATCGATGTCAAGACAAGCTCGCAGAGCTCGAAGAAGAAGTTCACTGCATAACAAGCCATCCAGGCTTCAAAGCTGTATGCCTTGACATATGGGTTCTAGGAATTGCAGCGATAGGACTGAAAACCCGCAAACGTAGAAGTTATACCGTTTATTGGCAACCGAGTCACAGTAAGCATTAGGTTTCAGTTGTATGTTCATATTATTTTCGAATAAATAATATAAATACATACATGTAAGCTTATGTCATACATTGTACATGCATCAGCTTACAATTTACAATAGTCATTACAAAATTAGGTAAATATTTCTTGATGAGTTCACCCTTTCCCTCAAATCAAATGAGCTTTATATTGTCTTCAGTTGTGATTCATCAACTTGTTTTGATGATAGAATGGTCAAATAATTCATATACACAATTCTTTATTTTGAGCCTCAATGTACTACATTAAAAAGTGACACCATTCTTGAATCACCATAATTCTCATTTCAGGTTTTTTCGATCAGTGTCTTATAGACAATTCTACCGCGTCGTATGGGAATTTGCTGGTAATTCAAGGAGACTGCCCTTACCTTGTTGTGTATACAATGCCATCAGATCTGAATTCCCATCAGAAGATGGAAACTACAAAGGTTTTATAGAAGAAGATGAGGAGGAAGAGGATTCAGAAGAAGAGGGTGGCGAGGAAGGGGATTCAGAAGAAGATGATGGCGAGGAAGTAGCAACTTGAGAGAGCTTACAGTAAGCTGTACAAAATCTATGATGGTGACATCAACCGGAAGTGTAAATAACTTCTGTTAGGGGTTTCGTACATTGGAGATTTAGTCCAAGCCTAAGCCTGTGAGGTTACTTCATCCACAGGGAATATGAGCTATGAAGGTATGAAACTCTGAACGGAAGTTATTTACACTTCCCATATATTTTGTATAGCTTAAGCTCACAATAACAATTGCGCTTGTCTATTTAAGACTGACTTGCTAGAATTGTCACCTGCGATATGTAAGATAGAAAAATCGAAAATGTTCATACTATGTCAGTAGAAAGCCCTTAGGAAACCTAACACAATGGTATAAGTTTTATGTCCAAACGATATTTTCTCGGCGATTTTTGAGGAAATTTCATATTCGGGGGTTCGTAGCGTGTTTGGCGGGTCACGAATGGCGGTTTTCGGAGAGGCTTAAAATACAACAAAATGATTATAGCTTATAAAGTTTTTACCTAGATCAGATAAGTATCACTTCTAATCGGTGTTAGAATCATTACAAACAAGAAATCTAGAAACCCGAATTTTTTTCAAGTTTTTTAGCTCAACCCATTTTCAGCATATTTGATCAGTTGCAAAATTAACAACATTCGAGGCTTAAAAAAACCGATTGGTACATGCAATGGCCAAATAATTTTATACACCATGAATCAACCATTACCCCAACTGCAATTTCACGAAATAAAATTCTTGGGCTCTTTAAATCCAAATGCACTAGAGCACCAAATGTTCGTACCACTTTCACAAATCTTGTCATGTTTTGGAGCTAAAAATAGCATGTGAAATTGACAAGTCGTTTCAAAACAATTCAAAATCTGGTCTCATTCAAACACTTTATTGCTTTAAACAAGCCACTTCATCTATACAAACTTGTTTTCAACTAATCAAAGATGGTAGTAATGCAGTTATGGACATGAAACGCATCCCTGTTACACTATTGGGTCGAAACCCGTAACAGTCGTAAACACGTTCCAGATCAGACGATTAAATCGCTAGAATACAAGAATAAAACATCCGTGATTATTAAATATGTACCTGATAAAGCCTATTAGACACATATCCGTACGTCAGAAATACTGTAGCCGTGAAGAGTGACTTTGAATTCGTGCATCATTTACTGGCCCAGAAGTGAACAGGCTGATCAGTTAACACAGGGAGCCCATTCATGCGGGAAATAACCACGGGAGAAAAACTAGGTCAAACCGCTGAATGCAAGCCAATAATGGACAAAATAAACCTTGGTAACAGAAATGTTGTTTTGGTTTCCGATCACTTACTATATTAACGATAATACCATATGTTCATTAGCACATCATTATAAATACCGGGTAAACAACACAGGGATCCCAATCATAGTAAACGACAAAATGAAAGGGCTGATATAAAATGAAGAAGAGAAAGAAAACCCCAGCTAAACTAAGCTAGGCTAAACCTTTTTGTTTTGTATATTTAAAAAATAGAAGATCTAGCATTTCATTTTCCCGGAATTGTTCGAAATGAAATTCGCATACGAAATTAATTAGCGTAATCAATTAACAAAACCAGTCACGAGCTGTCGAATTCCTATCAAAATCAGCAAGTTAACCAACAACAAGATGGCTGTATGTTCATATTCCAAGCTTGTTGGGGGAAGTTGTGGTTCTAGCACGTTTAATCCGGCAAATACTGAATGCATTCCTGTGAGAATCTGTAATCGAGATATCAGCAATCACCTGAAACTATTTTCGGTATCAGACTCAACGTTGGACACAGAATCAAAACTACTTTTGGCTCGAGCAGGTAAAGTAAACAAGACGTACGGCACTTACCTACATGCATGACTACTATTAATTTGCTGCCTGTTATTCTTTGTCTTTAATGCGCTCACTCTAACTATTCCGCTAGACTGAAAACTGTTTTTATTTATTTTTATACTAAGGTGTATTTGATCAATATGAAGAACACTGTATGCAAGACATAATATGTCCAAGGCACCGTGACCAATTTGGTGTTAGATGGCGATGTAACAGGAAAATCTGTGCATGTCCAATTGAGTGGGCTGGTCATGGAGTGCAACCCCCAAAAGGAGATCGTGGGATAACCATGCAGCAATCAAAACTCCTGTGCTTCCTCACCAACGTTTTAGTACCAGTTGGCTCTCGTAAGTGCATGCGCGCAGTGATCTCTTGATCTTATGAGAATATTTTATTTGCTTTGTGAATAAATAAATAAATTAATTAACCATTAACAATTATTGAAATCGATAATAGTTACGGAGTCGCGGCTTCTTTACTATCAGCAGTTTCAATAATGCTCACTACACACATCCCATATTAATGATCATGACGACAATAATAATTTAATAATAATAATAATAATCAGCATCATCATCGTCATCGTCATCGTCATCATTATTAATAAAGGTGATAGTGTTATCAATGCTTTATAACACTAACAGATAGTAATAACGCATATTGATTGCCAATTTGAAATGATTACTTCTCAATATTTTCCAAGGTTGGAGTTTGATCTAACGTACATTTGCATGATCTTCGGAAAGCAACAAATCTATCCCACAACCTCTATTTTCTGAAATATATCATTGCTATTTTGTTTAGCAATCTGCCGTAGTTGTAGACTAAAGCTGAAAGATTCACAGAGCATGCAAATGTCCCCTCCTCCAGAAGAGGATCCTGTAACATCTGAAACGCAAGTAGTGGTAGAACAAGAACAGTCACATCTTGTCAGTCAGGAAAAAGATCAGCCTACTCTACCAGTAGAAACGCCCGATTCAGTTGTAAGTGATGAACCGTTTACCTCATACATATGTATGTTAGAGTGGTTTTCATTAACCTGTGAATGAACAAAGTGTACTAATTAGAGTGTTATAGTCAGATAAACACAATAGAAAACAAAAGAATTAGAGTGAAGTAGTGCTAAATACGCTAAAGTGTATTTCACGGGTTTATAAAAACCACTCTATAACACGAGCACTAAATTTAGTTTTTATTTAATTATTATACAGACCGAAGTAAGCTATATCCATGAAGAGCAATTATGTGAAGCTATGACGAACTTGTCTTTGAAGGATCCCATCTACTTTCCAAGTAGTAGCAGCAATAGTGATGAATCATCCAATGCGTCTAACGGAAAATCTCAGGAAAGCTCTCTTGTCGCCCAGAGAATGAAACTGAATGACTTTCTATCTTCTTGTAATGTAACAAAGGTCGGGACTTGCAAAAAGCGATGGGGAGATGCCAGTTTCAGAACCAAACAAAATCGCGTAATCAAAGCAAAAGATTCTGTAGTAGCTACCCTGAATGTCATTGCTCCCGGAGACTCGGCTTCGCTTTGGAATGCGCTGAAGGCTTCTCAATCTGTAGAAAAGTCACTAAATATCAACCCGCATGATAGCAAATACCTCGAGGCACTTGCAGAAACCTACAACAACGCATCAAGTTGGGACACAAGAAGACAGATTCTCTCTATAATGGCAGATCTAACTACCCTAGAAATCATACGGCAATATATTCCAGGCCTGACTGAATACAGGTTCAAGATTGCACGGAAGCATGGAATAAAATATGGACGTGGAGTGCCTCTCCCGCTATCCAAAAGTCCAAGGATGCGTGTCGGTGAAAACCAGCTAGACCACTTTCTGTCATTCATCACTAGTCCACACATCATCCAGGACCTTCCATTTGGCCAGCAGTACTTACGTCTCACATCTGGTGAAGTCCTGGAAACACCAAATGTGATACGTTCCATAATACCACAAAGAATAGTGCAGCAATACCAGCAGTTTTGCGATGAATCTGACTTCAAGCCATTTGGAAAGTCCACTATGCTGCGTATTTTATCGTGTTGTAGAGCCACAGTCAGAAAATCATTACAAGGCCTCGATTACATTGTCGCAGAAGGAGCAAAGGCATTTGACGACCTTCAAAGCTTGATAGAACGACTTGAAATAACGGACATTCATGACAGAAATATACTAACACAGCTCAAGAAAGATTTGAAGGACGGCAAACATTACCTGAAGACAGATTATAAGGTATACACCTATTTCAAAAAAACGTTGACAACGGTCGATATCTGAATTGGATGATCTGAAACTTTGAAAATTCTGAAAATTCACAACCTCCGCCAGACTCGTTCGAACACCAAGCGTGATTCCAAGCTTGAGGTCGCGCGAATGAATGAATTTCGCATGTTACTAACGAAAGACCCTCAGTTTCCCATAATTTGTCTTCATCTCAGATCATCCATTTCAGATCGCCCGTTATCAACGTTTTTGGAAATAGGTGTAGATATACCCTGCTTTTGGCTATGCTAATGTGACATTTTATCGGCGATTGCATTTCAAGGAACATTTCATTTTTTTAAAAGGAAGGATCAGAAAAATCCAGGAAATATCAAAATTTAAGCTATAGCTATGTCATAGTTTCATTAATTGTATTTTTTTAGGTTCACATTGCAGAGGAATCAGAGGTTGGTGATCACTGCAGCACCTACGCCCTCAATGACAGTAAAGACGCCGAATTGCAAACGATATGTTTGCATAAACACGATCATTTCTGCGAGCGATGCGAGGTATTGAAAAATGCTCTTTCAAAACTAGAGAACATTCTGATGACAGCTGAGGTACCAAATGATGAGCGCGACGACATGCTATACACATACCAACAAGCTACGCAGGCTGTACATGCCTGGAAGGCACATCAACTGAGGAGCATAAGACAAGATATGTGCCGCACAGATGTTCTTGATAACTGTCTCGATGGCAACTCCGTGTTAATAACCCAGGATTGGGCGATGAAATTACTTCCTCTTATGTACAGAGAAACCCAATCTGATTGGTTTGCCAAAAGAGGACTGTCATGGCACATCAGCGTGGCTGTTGTTAAGCTACGTGACGTCATACAACAGCAAGCATTCATCCACATAGCAGAGAACTGCTCTCAAGACAGCCTTGCTGTCATCCGAATTCTTGAACACAACTTGAGGACATTAAAACAAGAGCATCCAGAGCTGTCACAAGCATATTTACGCCAGGATAACGCTGGTTGTTACCACAGCGCCTCTACACTTACCAGCTGTCAACAAATGAAGGAACTGACAGGAATCAGCGTCGCTAGGGCGGACTTCAGCGATCCTCAAGGAGGAAAAGGCCCTTGCGATAGGAAAGCAGCAGTAGTGAAGGCTCATGTCAGGAGATATGTTAATGAGGGCCATGATGTTAAAACAGCAAACGACTTCAAAGAGGCGATCCTTTCTCATGGAGGTATCAAGGGTGTTAGGGTTGCTGTGGTCAATGCAAGCCCTTCTCCAAGAACCGTTGATTGTTCTAAGTGGGATGGTATAAGCCTCCTAAACAACTTCACTTATTCAAAAGAAGGCATAATCACTTGGCGAGCGTATAACGTAGGAAAGGGAAAGCTGGTAACCGGAGACAATTTGCAAGGTAACATTGCGCAAAGTAAACCTCATCACATATAGCATTCAAGAGAGTTCGCGAATTTATTACTTAGGTTGATACGAGATGGTCTCAGAATGGATCTTGTACAATTAGGTATAGATACAATAAAACATCATAGGTTTATTTATCAATTAGTCAACTCGCGTCCATGCGCGCCCATTGCGTTATAGACCGCTCACGAGAGAAATTATAAAGAACTCGAACTCTTAACAGGCCGGTAAGAGTGCGACTGTAGCTTGTTAAGAGTTCTTTATATTTTCTCGAGTACGTCTATAACGCTATGGGCGCATGGACGCGAGTTGACTAATTGATTTATAATATGGCATCTAGAGAGCGTGCAGCCCATGGCGAAATAGTTCATAGCAATTTTAGCCAATCGACACGCACGTTATTACGAACAGCGCGCGCACGCGATCAGACGAGGCCAGTGGAAAGTTGACGAGAGCGTGCAGCCCATGGGGAAATAGTTCATAGAACTCTAGCCAATCAGAGCTCGCGTTATATGATCGTTGCTATATTATAACGTGATATATAGAGAGCTTCAAGCATTATACAATCAGTTTGTGTCCGTGTTGTATACCGATTACTTATTTATGATGTTGATGATGATACCTATAATGATAACGATAGCATTTAATACTTTATCAGGAGCATTACTATTGATGCTTTAATGATGTCATATTTCTTATTGCAGCTCCAGACTTCAGTCACTGCCAGTTTAAGACCCAATTTTCTCCAGGAGATTTTGTGGATATCACCTCTACAAGAAAGAGCGGAAAGCAGTCCAAACCTGTGCAAAAGGAAGAATCACACCCTCAGCAAATAGTAGATAATGCATTGTTCACATGCCCAAATTCAGGATGCACAAACGAGTATCAGCGTCACTCTGGTCTTGAAAAGCATCTTCTCTTTGGCAAATGTCAATTAGCTCCAGAGAGAGAAACGTTGATGGACAAGGCTAAAGTCTTGTATACAGCAAAACTTTCTGAAGGCGCCAGCGCGAAACCACTCCTTGCAGCTGCTGAGGTGCAAGGGAACACTGAAGACAACGTGGTGCTCCCAGTTGGTTGGGCATTAAAGTCCTCTAGTAAATCAACACGTTTCAATTCAAGACAGAAGAACTATTTAGATAACAAATTCAGAATCGGCCAAGAAACAGGTCACAAGGCGGATCCAGCCACAGTAGCACACGATATGCGCTATTCAAAGGATTCTGAGGGGAAAAGACTATTCAGAGTAGACGAATTCTTAACCCATAAGCAAATCAAATCCTATTTTTCTCGCAAGTCTGCAAAGGTACGCAGCGGAAATGCTACAGATATTCAAGATGTTGCCGAAGAGGACGAGATAGCAGCAGAAGAACAACAAAACTATGATGACGCACGTCAGAGTATTTTACAAGAAGTTCAACTGAAGCACCCAATAGTATATGACACATATAACGTGTGTAGTATGCAGACCTCAAACACGTTCACTAAACTAAGCGTATCGGTACTGCGCTCGATGTGCGAATATTTTGATTTACCTGTTAACCATATCAAAGCTCACCGTAAAGCCCCTTACCTGGTGTTAGTCAAAGAACTAGTACAGTCATGCACCTGTTGCAAGTAGAAATATTAATAATGATGATTCGGGTAGAGAATGTATTTTAATGCAGAATCACAGATATAATAAGATACATCATCATCGCAAACTTTAAGACATAGACAAAGAAAAAGTGCGATACTTGTAGTTCCGGCTCACGTGGTCCGCATGAATGGGGTCCCTGTGTTAACTGATCAGCCTGTTCACTTCTGGGCCAGTAAATGATGCACGAAATCCAATTCACTCTTCACGGCTACAGTATTTCTGACGTACGGATATGTGTCTAATAGGCTTTATCAGGTACATATTTAATAATCACGGATGTTTTATACTTGTATTCTAGCGAGATTAATCGTCTGATCTGGAACGTGTTTACGACTGTTAGGATTTCGACCCAATAGTGTAACAGGGATGCGTTTCATGTCCATAACTGCATTACTACCATATTTGTTTAGTTGAAAACAAGTTTTTATAGATGAAGTGGCTTGTTTAAAGCAATAAAGTGTTTGAATGAGACCAGATTTTGAATTGTTTTGAAACGACTTGTCAATTTCACATGCTATTTTTAGCTCCAAAAGATGACAAGATTTGTGAAAGTGGTACGAACATTTGGTGCTCTAGAGCATTTGGATTTAAAGAGCCCAAGAATTTTATTTCGTGAAATTGCAGTTGGGATAATGGTTGATTCATGGTGTATAAAATTATTTGGCCATTGCATGTACCAATTGGGTTTTTTTAGCCTCGAAAGTTGTTAATTTTGCAACTGATCAAATATGCTGAAAATGGGTTGAGCTAAAAAACTTGAAAAAAATTCGGGTTTCCAGATTTCTTTGTTTGTAATGATTCTAACACCGATTAGAAGTGATACTTATCTGATCTAGGTAAAAACTTTAAAAGCTATAATCATTTTGTTGTATTTTAAGGGTGGACTAACCTATTTATTTCGACTGTTGCTAAGGAAAATTTGAAACCTCAAAAAAATCGTAAAATTCAAAGAGAAGAGAAGGGACTTATAGGAAGTGATTGTAAGAGAGAAAGCTTTGTCATAGCATGACGTCATCAACTGACGTCACAATGACGTCATCAAAACAGAAAACGCTCTTTTTTTCCAAGGATTTATAAGATACTGTAAATCTATGATTATACACTTGTTCTACAACACAAGGAGCAGACAACTGAGCATGGATTTGGCATTTAAATGAAAAATGATTTTTTTATGGACGTTTTTTCGAGCTGTTTTTAAGGATTAAATTCCATAACTTGTCATATTGTCTTCAGTTTTTAAAAAGCATGCTCAGCAATGTTGACTAGGTCGTTGTTGATATTCTAGGTTAGAAAAAAATAACCCTCAGTGAACGTGCTCGGAAATTTTGAAGGTTTTTGAAAACGAGAATCTGCGCATGCGCAGTGAAGTCTTGTTAAATTTACCGTTCTTTTTCAGCATTGAATTGATGGATTTCGGAAAAGAATCCTACGAAAATGTTTAGACAGTTCTCTATTCTGTCATTTGGCATAAAAAATATCATGCAGCAAATACGTTTTGATTTTCCTGTTGTACCCAAGCAGGAGATACGCGAATTTTATGACTTTCAATTCATAAATTGTATGCTTGCTCGTTTCTGCTAAAACGAAATGTAAAACCCCTAGAGAGAAGTAGGATGTTTAACATGGCTATAAAATATCAAAATTTCAGAAAAAAATCCTCAACAAAGCTAACGAATTGAAGACATGTAAAACCCCATAGCAACGCCGTTGCATAGTAACGAAATAGGTTAGTCCACCCTTAAGCCTCTCCGAAAACCGCCCTTCGTGACCCGCCAAACACGCTACGAACCCCCGAATATGAAATTTCCTCAAAAATCGCCGAGAAAATATCATTTGGACATAAAACTCATACCATTGTGTTAGGTTTCCTAAGGGCTTTCTACTGACATAGTATGAACATTTTCGATTTTTCTATCTTACATATCGCAGGTGACAATTCTAGCAAGTCAGTCTTAAGTATTTGCTCAAACATTGTAGCTTTTCTTAGAACATCCCTTTCAACTCAGCTATATGAAAAACATGCATGCATATATAGATCCCATAGCATACTTACAAATCTAGACCACATCAATGTAAATTGTACATACATACAACATGTACATGTAGTTGAATCTGAACAGGGATATTCTGAGAAAATATTAAATATAATAAATACATGTACATTCAAATATTATTGTAAATATTATGTAAACTATATCAAAATAAGTTGAACTCAACATATTTGTTTTGATTTTGTATATCGGGAAAACATAACTTATAATATATATTGTAAAGAAACTGCTGTTTCAGCTATCGCATTGTCCTCTCTTATGGCCTTTTCTTGGCGCCCCACATTTTCTACAAGAAGGTGCTTTCCTGGTTGCTCCAGCTGCACCTCTGGTGAAACATGGTGGATTTAGTTGTTGCTGAATTAATGTCTGCATTTCTTCAACTGAAATGAAAATAGAGGGATTCAAATTCTAATAATATTATTATTAATACACAATGTTTAGATAAAATCAACATTTGATACAATGTGCAATGTATGTGATTCCAAATTGAACATAAGTATATATATTACATATATTATACCAGTGCATGTTGGTGGACAAATCACTGTCTCTTTTTCTTTTCTGTTCCTATATTGATTAATAGCCTCCTCATTGCTCTCTTTATCGAATTGTGAGTGCATTGGCTCGGGTACAGTGTCTTGAAGCTCCTGTTGCAATTGTTTAAGGTCAGCCCTGGGTGTTGCTGTGAGGGTATTGTATATCTCATCTACGTAATCTACAAATGAATGTTAAATAGTTTCTAGTAACAGTTTGAAGATTTCCATTTGTTGGTGTGTTGATATTTCAATTTGTCAAGAATTGAGAGACAATCTAGTGTGAAATATTTACCATAGTTTTGTGCTGTCTTTATTTCTTTTACTGTGCCCTCTCCATATTTAAATTTGGTATATGTTACTCGTAGCTTGGCATTTCCATGATCGTCCTTCTTTGATTCTCTGTTGAGGTTATAATTAAAGTGAAGCGCAGCCAGTATTGTCCTATAGAAAATAAAATATTTTCAATTTATCAGGAAATGGCTTCATATGGTTTCATTCTGAAAGTGTTATGCACATATATATATATATTATATACATACATGTTATTTACAAAAATATATTATTTTTTATAATTACCTGCTTAACATCCCAAGGTAGGAAAATGCAAGCATTTTAGGGGCGAATTGGTTGATAACAGAGTGATAGCTCTCCAGGCAACTTGTCTGGGCATTAGATGAGGCTTGTTTGATGCCTTGACTGAGACGTGGATTGGTCAGGGTGTCGTACATTTTTTCATATGCTTCTGATTCTGTGACAATCCCACAAAAAAAATCAGAATATTAAACTAAATATATCTAATCAGCATATTTATTGATCATAATGTACTTTACTTTTTGTCATCCACACTTTGGGTACTGTGATCTCGCCATGTCTACAAGCATTAAATAGTCGGTTTGGTAGGTCCTGGTGCTTATTTAGTATATGATAGAGGAATGTTTGAAACTTTGCCAATTTAACTTCACTTAAAAGGGAATGTGTGGACGTGATGGCCCAGTAAAAGTGCCTAACACAAGCATTGCGCCAACGACCAATCAGTTCACATCCTCTTTCCTTGCTAAGTTTGAGGAGGAGTTTCTTTATTTCTGTTAGAAACAAAACTTCAGTGAGAATCAACATAATCATAACTGCAATAATTGTGTACTCACAGTACACTGTCAAATTCATACAAACTATATGTACATGATAATAATTTTAACTATTTGTATTTTCTTTATTTTGTTCAGTCAATTTTACCATAATAAATGAATTGTGATAACAATATTATTATTTCATTCACCTATCATGGTAAGGTTTTGTCTATACATACTTTTAGCAATGTGCCAAAGATCAAAGTAATGGTGAATATATGGCTTATCCATTTCCAGGCATATTTTAGGACACTCTTCCCGCATCCACTTTGTGATGGAAGAGTGGCGATCAGAAATGAATTCTTTGATAATCATTCCTGTGCTCAGGAGGTGCAGAATGGACCTTTGGTGGCCAATAAATTCCATTTCAGAGCTGCTGCCAACTTCATTGGCCTGTCAAAATATAAATCAATATCAAATGACGTCAACTAATAATAAATAAAATAATAAATGATATTAGTCTAAGCATTTTAGTATTAGTATTGTTAGTCACATAGAATCACATGTATTTTATATCAAAGAGTGGATTTAAATGTTTTGTTACTTTTTTTAGCAATAATGGTGCATAGAGTGCGAATATTATATCCGTAAAATAATTAACTACCAGTAACTATAAACAGTACTAAATAGCACAAAATCAAATTGTTTTCTATTGTTTAATTAGTGCTATTTAGTGTCTAATTAGTTAGTACTGTTTCATGGATTAAGTATGAGCACTCTAGTATGGTAAATAAATTATTGCTTAATTAACTAAATATGATTATTACAATACAATATAATTATTTATTATTATTAATTATTATTAATAATAGCATTTCAAAAAGTATATGTACCTGTACCAAAACTATGTTTATTATTAGGCCTAAAGTACAGCAGAAGATAGTATATGTGCCATACTTTGCAGAATGGCCCATACTATCATGGCGTCCATCCCCAGCCAGTGCGACATGCACATCTTTAAGTTTATCAAAAATGTTTTTTTGATACTTCCTCCAGAAGGAGACTACTGTTGGAATTAACATGTGCTTTTGATGATAGTAGTATGTCGTTTCACTGTAGGCCAATACATTCATATGTTTAAAAACTAAGATAACTTTTTTCACTGAAGCACCAGCACATAGGATAGCGAGGCTTAACAGTAGATTTCCAGCTTGGAATTTCCCCAAAAATGAGGGTTGACTCTCCCAGGTGTAGGCCATTTGACAATTTTTACACTTTGTTTCAATAGTTATCATTGTTCCTTTTTGCACTGTGTTGACAGATGGATTGGGATGCTTGCACAAGTGGCAGAACTGGAAGAGAAGTATCAGTTTAGATAAAAAAACAATGGCTTTTGGCTGCTCACGAAGGTCTTTTCCCTCGATGTCCAATCTGTTTGATAAAAGAGAGGAATTGCCATTAATTCTGCCTATCAATAAATTGACTTATTTTGCCTTACATACATTGTAAGATGTGGTGGTACCTTATAATGTGTAGCATACAAAGTACATATATGTTCAATAAGATATTGACAAAATCTAGCATTTTTACCTGTGATTTAGATTTTCTTTGTCAGCCTCGCTATCATCAGCAGGGTCATTTGTTGACATGTCAGGCTCTTCTTCCATTGGGAGCTCACTGTTACAATCAGTAATGTAATCAATCTCCTCTTGAGTATCATCTGGAGTCCATGTTGGATCTACATATAAACAATCACCTAGGTCTTCGTTCTCCATTTCTTGCTCCCCACTTACTTCTTCTGCTTGTTTTAATATCCTCCTCAGTCTGGCAACCTTGTGAATTTTGAAAACATAAATGAGTTGTGTGAGAAGAGGCAAGCATTTTGTAGTGATTGGTATCTAACAATGCACAATAAAACTAATAGGTACATACCTATTGTAACCATTGAAGGTGTTTGT
The DNA here is from genome assembly GCA_033675265.1 of Actinostola sp. cb2023. Taxonomy (NCBI): domain Eukaryota; kingdom Metazoa; phylum Cnidaria; class Anthozoa; order Actiniaria; family Actinostolidae; genus Actinostola; species Actinostola sp. cb2023. The sequence goes on along the minus strand of JAUJYZ010001194.1, from coordinate 72,781 downwards.
CCCAGTGCATGAATGCATTCACTTTCCTTTTTCTCATATCTTTGCAGCTTCCTTTTCAGTGTTCTTACTGAAGACCTTAATTCTTGACTCTCTACTTTCAGTTGTAAACAACTATTGCAATACACTTCAGTCACTGATGAATTCTATAAACATAAAAATATAAAGAACTGAAACAAATACTACACTAAGTACAGTATGTTATTTTCTAACTATAATCACCATTATTGATGATGAAAAATGTTATAAGATACTTTGGTAGTTATTTTTGTAAGTGTTCATTATAGTCAATTTTGCCTTTACCTCTTCCTCCACTTCAGCCTCAGGCATTTCTTCGTCGGGTCCTTGCTGTTCTTCCAATTCATGAACGGTCTCAGCTGATTTATTCGTTGATAAATCTTCAGCGATGCTGGTTAAATCAGGTTCACTCTGCTTTTCTGAGCACGGTTCATTCGTCGCGCCATTTAATATGCCCTTGAGAATCTGCAGGGGAAAACCCGCATTTGTTTTAACAGAATCGTTCAATGCAATCATAGATATTACTCAATTCAGTGCTGTCTTTACGATAAAACAATTTTTTGATGAAGTAATAAATTCGTTTTATTATACTTGAGGTTGTACTTGAGCCTTTGTAGCATGTAGTCTTTTGGCGCTCGCCGATCGAGTCATTCCCGGGAGTGTCTAGTCAATAAAATGTAAGCTTATTATCTTGAGCAAATACTATAATTATAATCAGGAGTTATTTGAAGGAAAATAAATAGAATAGTTGTCTTGAGAAAAAGCTTTTAAAAACAAATGCGTAAGCTTATATAGCTTATTATTCTAGGAAACTCATGAGATGAATGAGGTGTAATTTCCAAACACAAACTCGTGTTCATGAGATCTGTGGCGTGTTTATTAAGATAATCTATCATAAGTCATTACTTACGAGAGCTTACGAGTGAATCAAACAGAACAGATGATAGCCGATAGCTGTTAAAGTTTTGTTTAAATACAAAGAAAACAGAATTTCGAGGACTTACTTGGCGGCGGCTCCTGTTGCTTATAGCTTCTTGTTCCGTCAAACTGGACTTGCGAAGCCATTTTGTTGGAACTGATCCCGGCAGCAATCGGCGGAAGCTTCCTTCAACATGCAAAGATCTCGAGAAGCAGCTCTCCTCAAAGTGATCCGAACAAACTCCAAATCTTCCACTTTGGTCGAAATTTGCGCGATGGAGTTTTACAAATCGCTTCCATTTATCGCATTCTGTCTTGTTGACGGGAGAATTGTGGATAGAAATCCCCGATTTTGTGTCGGATTTATTACTACATCCAAACACGACACAGCGAGTTGGAGGCATTCTTCTGTACGGTACGATATGTACAAGACGTGTTTGTATTTTAGACTTGATGAAAACAATTTTTATTTCCGAAAAACTTTTATAATTTGACAGCATGTATATTAGCCACGAGTGTTGTGCTCTGGGTTGCGCTCATGACGTCATGAACCCAACTCGACCCAGTCCACTTGAGCCAAAAGCTTGAGTCAACCGTTCAATGGCAGAGTCGAAATGAATCGCAAAATTATCGTACTTCTGTTTGGAATTTCGTGAAAAAAAATTCGCCATTGGCTGTAAAGACTTTGATCATTATTTCAGCAAATTTTCAGATCATTTCAAAGCGTTACAGAATTACAACTAATTTCGTTTAAGTGGTCCTTTAAGTGCAACCGCCTTATAACAAAACCACAAAAGTTTGCCATCTGTGAAAATTTAAAGTGTAAGCTGAAACAAAAACTGTCAACATGCAGACAGCAATGGTATGTCAAAGCACTTCTACTAAATGAGGATAATACCACTCATGTCACCTGCAGTCTTAGAGATGGAATTATAATGGGCCTACTCTCAATGAGTGATACCCATACCCTTGGAGCTGATTTGACGGAAGATTATATCACACATCTATTGCTATCACTACCTGCAATAACATTTACCTTTGACAAACGTTCAAAGGTAGTTTCAAATGCTGCTTTATAGACATTGATTAATGACTAAAACTCGCAATATTATTGCTCTTTGACGTGCATAAAATATATTTATGTATTTCTGTTACAGTTCGTATATTCTTGATATATTCTTGATACAGTTAGTATATTCTTGATATATTCTTGATACAGTTAGTATATTCTTGATATATTCTTGATACAGTTAGTATATTCTTGATACAGTTCGTATATTCTTGATATATTCTTGATACAGTTAGTATATTTTTGATATATTCTTGATACAGTTCGTATATTCTTGATACAGTTGGTATTGTAAAAAGCGAAATGTTACTACTTACAGGTGTAAACACAAAAATATATCTCTTTCTTTGGACAAGTGTTATTAAAATGCATTTACCAAATCCATCATGTTTGTATCATTGTTTAAAATTCTGTAATTTATTATTTCCATTTCACTATTAGTTTCCATTTCACTATTAGTTTCCATTTCACTATTAGTTTCCATTTCACTATTAGAATACTAATAATATAGATGCAAAAATTACTCGATTTTGATTGGCTGAGAGCTTTGCTATTTATTCTAAACACTGTGCAAAAAAGTGTAACACAGTGCAAAAGAGTGTAACACAGTGCAAATTAAAAACAAAATTTCGCTTTTGATTGGCTAATAAACAATAGAAAATAATTTTAGCCAATCGCATTGCAGTGGTTTCCATGGCAACAGAAAATTCACAGAAATTCAAAAATTCAACCCTTTTGCCGAAAAAGGGTTGAAAAACGCTACCAAAATCACTGAAAAATCAATTTTATGCAGTACAAAAGACAGAAAGAATGGAAAGAAGGACTCGCTGCCTGTTATTCTGGAGTTAACAATCACCAAAAACAACATTTTCACCATTTATTAGACTCGATATGAAAGTTGACGGGGGAGCCTTCTCTAGAAAGGAAAACTGAAAACTACATGTACGTGATAAATGAAGAACTTTGTTGGCTCTTGTAAGTAAAAGGTACTACAAACTTCTACAAATTATTGAGTATTCAACTTTGGTTTGAGTAGTCAGGCAAGTAATCAAGGATATCCAGTGATTTACTGTAAGTTTAGTCGAATTTCTCTCTCTGAGTGCGTGAATGAACTCTCAATAAAAACTGAGGTCTGTGGATCAAACTTTTGAGCTTTCGTGTATAGAAAATCAGAGTTTTGTACTCGTTTCAACTTTCTAAAAACGATGAACAGCCTTTGTACTTATTACTGTTTGTTGCTACAATCATTATGTACTATAGTTGTTGTGTTGTAGTGTCGATTAATTTGATGTCAAATAAACGAGTACTTCGCTACGTGCATGCTTGTTTTCATGTGTCCTTTGCTGTCTAATTTTCGCTAAATTTTTGCATCTATATTATTAATAAGTAATCATACGGTTTCGAGTTCAATTTGGGATTAATTCGCACAAGTGTGTTTTTCAAATAGTTCAAATTGCAATGTTTTGTAATAATTAGTACTTAATAGAAGGAATTAAACAATATAATTAATTAGGTACTATTTATGTTGCACTGTTTTGGTGTTTGTACTGCAGACATTCGCTATTACATATCATTTCACGGGTGAAGTAAAATTAATATTACATGCAGAAAAATGACACAACGACAGACTAACATGTTCGGCTCAGCAGCAGGTCACTTGCAAATGCAACACCTAGTTAATAATAGTCATGGAAAAATTCACACAGTTTATATTTTGCAGTTGTGCAAATTACCTTTCAAATGAACTGCTCTTAGTCGATCAGAATCGAGAATGTTTTTATGAATATTATTAGTAAAAACGTTTTCTCTTCAGTTTCTTGTGTGCTGATTTCACCAAACCCATGAAATGAAAGTGAAAATGTATTAGTCATCTGGCTATATTTTAATAGTTGTTTAAAATTAACAAATTCAAAACACATATTCTTAGATACAGTGTCAGCGGTTTGAGTACATTGAGGCGAGAGAGAGTCGCAGACTGCAAATTGCTACCAAGGAATCTTCTCCAGGTTCGAATACTTTATGAAGCTGCTGGAAACATTTCCCGCACATCAATTTCGTGCCATTTGGCAAAATTTACAGATGAAGGAATGTGTTGAAAATCTCCCCCAAAAGCATGTGACATGTGTCCATCATTACTCGGACAATTACAGTTGTCAACATCAGGATCAAATCCAGTCATTGTATTTCGCTCAGACGCAAGTATCTGTGCATGTGACCATTTTGCACCAACATGCTATCCTTGAAGTGGATGGAGAGGCAAGCACGAGAGACAATCCTGTAATTGTGACAGAGCATCTATATGTCATCTCCCCAGATGTGAAACATGACTCGCATTCATTGCACAATTGCAGAGAGTTGGTCGCTGGTTACCTTCTATGGCTGTGCCATAGAAGTAATGCATGAGTGGACTGATGGTTGCTTAGCACAATACAAGAGCCGCCATTGTATGGGTGATGTCAGTCAGTCCATCCACGATTTTGGATTTGTCACAATAAGAAACTATTTTGAAACATCGCATGCAAATGGTCCCCAGGATGGAGCTGGAGCAAATCTAAAACACAAGTGTGACATGGCTGTAGTGCGACGCCAGGTGGTAATCCAGAATGCTAGAAATGTGTATGACTATGCCATCATAAATTTACAAGAGCCCTCTTCAAGTCAGTATCAATCCAACAATGTGAGGCTAAAACGCCGTGTCTTTTTTATGTTGAAGAAGTAGATCGTAACCGAAGGCAACGCCAGTACAAGGAAATTAAGGGGAACAGAGATATACATAGCATTGTTTGCAACTCTCATGATTCCACGCAACTCCAAACGCGAACAATATCGTGCTACTGCCACAACTGCATGAACAACAACTATGCACATTGCACCAACAAGGAATATGTTGCCCCTTGGAAAGGTGTTGCAATAACTCCAGAAAGATTGTATGGCGATTATCTGGCAAAATTCCCGTGAGGTCGACTTAGTCACCCAGAATTCCATTGTAGCTGTGGCATCAGCAGATAGAGGTGAGGACTACTATCTCCTCAAACTCACAGGTGATGGGGCAGAAGTGCTGGTACATCCTCTCAGAGATGACTGGGGTGCTGAATACCCAGCAGGTGCAGAAGTTATCAAAGGTAACTTTTTAACCTCCAAGGAACGTCGTCGTGACCATCACTCTTATGAGCTTGACAATAAACAAGCTGCAGTTTATGCCACAACTGTACGATACATATGTCAGGAAATGGAGGAGAGAAATGGTCTCTACACATTAACTGTAAAAGAGCACGAAGAGATTCTGGGTGCACTTGATGGATTTTAGGGATTCTGTACAGTTCGATCCTGAAAAGTGTGAAAAAAGATATCATAAATTTGTTTTAAAGTGCCTATGACACGAAAAAACAGACCCCGTTTTTTTTTGCTACTACGAAAGTTTACTATTTGCTTGTTTACATGGCGTTAATAAAAAGTGAATTGTGCTTCAGGAACAGTTTTTATTTCGCGCACGAAGTTGGGCATTTTGGGTTTCAAAGTGCGACAATTCCCGCTCGGTCAAACTATAGAAATGTGATGTCATAAGTTGTGCAAACAAAGGCATACACAACTTATGACGTCACCGAGCCATTGTCAAGGGCCCAGTCTCTTGTCGCACATTTTGGTTGAAAATGATAATTTTCGAACCGCGAAAAGAAATGTTCGCACGCTCAAAGTCGATGTTTAAATACAGCAAATATTCAGAGAAAGACCAAACAACAATAATGTACAATAAAATAAGGATCGACATTTTCGTTTCATAGGCACTTTAAGGCTCGATCAAACGGTACACGATAGTTGAAACTCGTGCTACTGTGTGATCGCAACCTATAATAATAGTACACTGTCACGCGCTATCATCCACTTTGAACATGTTCAAGAATTTCATGAAAGTCGATGATAGTTTTTCTTCGTTTGATCGTGCTTGTGATAGTCAATGATAGTTGGTGATAGTTCAACATTTTACTATCATCAACTATCATGTACCATTTGATCGGGCCTTTATATTTGAATACTACAAAATAGTACCTGGTGTCCTTACTAGATAACATTTTCACCAATTTGCATAGGATTGCCCTTCAACTTCCCAACACGTGCACTCAATCACATAAGTTTCATGATTTTGCAAAATCATTAGTGGTTGAAAGTGGTTTTAGAAAATTATCTACACTGAGGTACCCTGGTTCCAGAGGCTATGTTGAACTCTATCTCTCTCAATGGAGCAATAGACACTATGCTATCGTATATGCCTGGAAATACTTCATGTAAGAATCTAATTACGCAAGTCCCAGTGTCTACCTATCACATGACATCTGCATAATAACAGACATAGAGTCTATACCTTGTAAGAGTGTAAGTCCGTCCTTGTAACAATAGAAAGTTCGTTCTAAGCTCGGAAGAAAATTCGTTGTGTACTCAGAATCAATGCGCTTATCCTCTTATCCTCTTCTCGCGTGCTGGAGAAATTCATCAACTTTGTGGTAAGTTTTAAGCGACTTTATGCCATGTTTTCTTACTTTTTTCCTCAGATAATTAGACATAGCTTAAATAGATTGTGTAAGATTTCTTTTTACCGAGAATCTTTCAGATATTCTGACGTTTTGGACAGATTTTGTAGCCGAAAGGTCAACACCAAACGGCCGTGTTTGTTTGCTACCCGCCATCGATCTCCAGAACGACTCCAACTACGATGTTTCTCGATTGATAACCCCTTCAGAAGGACAAGCCATTCCTATTGGAGAACTTTGGAGCACAGAAATGGGACAATTGAGGTCCGTGAGGAGAATTATGAGCCCCGCAAGGGGAATTATTGGCCTCGTAAGAGGATATATAGGCCCCTTAAGAGGATATATTGGCCCCGTGAGGGGAATAATTTGCCTCGTAAGAGGATATATTGACCCCGTAAGGGGCATAATTGGCCTCGTAAGAGGATGTATTGGCCCCTTATTACCTGATTGACACGGTTTTCTTTGTTCTTTGTAGGGCTTTATATATCCCATATTGCCCTGCTCATTACGAATGCAAGGGTAATATACAGATATTGACCCGGGCTATATCTAGTTATTAACCTCGTTCTATTCTTCCCTCGGTCATCTATATGTGGGTATTAAACTTATGCATTTTCTACTACAAGCTTTTTATTGAGGAACCAAATATTTTGATAAATGAATGAACCTGGAATCGAACCCACGACCTTTCGCTTATCTACACAACACTTTGCACTGTATACTACATAGCTATCTGATGGAATTTGTTGGACAAAAATTGGTTTTACCTCTTTTGATGAAGCTCATTAACGTTACAGTATACAGAAATGAAAGGCATTTGATTAGCATTCCCATAATCTGATTAATGATGTCCTTTGGGACTAGTTTGTGTGTGAAAACCTTCTCAATCAGATAATAAGCCAGCTAATTACCTCGAACGTCGACAATAAGCCTATACATCCCTCGGGCCTACGGCCCTCGGGATGTATATGGCTTATTGCCTCCGTTCTCGGTAATTAACTCTTACGTAAGAGGGATAATTGGCCTCGTAAGATGATGTATTGGCCCTGTAAGTGGAATAATTTCCCTCATTTGAGGATATATTGGCCCTTTCAAGGGATGATTGACCTTATCACTATCAGTTGCTTTCGTATTGACGAAGATCCCAGACAAACACGTGCAGTGCAGAATGTCGACTGTAAAGACAAACCACTTTCTATTAAAGCTGTATCTAGTTATGATCATATCAATAATTATAATTGTAATTCCGGTTGTAATGCAAAGCAAAATTTTACAAGCTTAACTGATCAATATACTTCATCATATGCATATGTTGATAATGATACGCGATCTCGATCACGTTCTAAGCTAGTTAAACATGTCACTCGAACAGATAGAGAACCCTCTCGACTTTGTTTACAAAAGATAATGCGCTCGTTTAAGAATCGACAATCGAGAAATAAAATTAAGTCTATAATCAAGAAAACAACTCCTATTTCATCTGTTTTATATAGTATTACTACAAACTACAAACTATCATATATAAAGTAAATACTAAGACAGGACTGCTTTTTCAGCCATTTCTTTATTAGCAATATTTATTGGAACAAGTCTAAAAATTTGCCAAAAGCAAAAATGTATATTTTCTCAAGACTATTCTGTATCAACTGTCACTCAGTCTTTAAACTGCAATGGCTATTTAATTCAGAGAAAACTACTGCTGTCTGGTGATATTGAACTAAACCCAGGTCCTGTACACAACAATACTAATTCTTCATTTACCTGGAGGCCTTTTCCTCATCAGTTATATGGTGATTCAAGCCATCATTCAGAATTAAGAACAGCTGGTATTCAGTATTTAAGAGAGAATCCTGAACGGTTTATTGAAAGCAATACTACTACCTCATGGATTCAGTATTTATCTAATATGGCTATGCAAGGAACATGGGCTGATAATATTATTATACAAGCAGTTGCTGATTCTATGAATTTAAAGATTAATGTTGTAGAATCCAATGAGAATTTTGCAGAGATCACTTTAGTTCAAGGTGTTGATTTGATACCCAATCATAGGACTATATTTCTTGGACATATAGGAGAGACACATTATGTATCAACTTTGCCAGTTACATCACAAACAAGATCAAACGAAATTTGCAGTGATGCCTCTCAGCAAAATCCCATATATCTTCAATTACATCAGGATTATCTTAAAAGAAAAACCAATACATGTGCCATGACATAATTTAGTAAAAAGAGAAAATCAGAAAAAGTTCAAGATAGGAATGATAAAAGAAAGCAGTATACGAGGGAACATAGATCAGCTAAAAAGCCACTCCAAATAATAGCACAGAGACAAATAATGCTGATATGAAGTATTACAAAGCAAAACACTCTGACGAACAGAGAGAGAAAAATAGAATATCTAAGAAAAATTATAGAGCATCTAAGAATTCTGTTGAGGAAAAAGCAAACTGCAATACTTACAAGAAGAACTATTGTGCTGAACGGTTGTTTTTGGTCAATTTTCACTATGTTGACTGTACGTTTCAACGCTGCCTCGTATTCAAGTCGTCGCCGTTACCAAGAGAAAAGGAGTCTACATCTACATCTACATTTATTTTCTCATAATTAATTAGTCAAAAACACTGCATTGGAAAAGTCTATGAGGGAGTAGAAGACAAAGAAAACAAACAGTTAGAAGCCAAGTAGTAAGCTTAATGGTAAGGGAAATATTCTTCATCCTATGTGGAAGAGGTATAACAATGCTAGTCCTATATTAGATCTCGTGTGCTGGTTGTGACATGTGAAATCAATGTTTTGTATTTCAGAATTAGTAAGCTTATAAGCTTATATGATTTATATTTATATCGGTAATAGTTTTGATTTTAGCCACGCAGCTTAGGCCATGTCAGTATACCAACTGGCCCACACCAAGAAATGAAGGATAATATGAATGTGTATTGATATGGGTGTCTTGTAAAATAAGTGTAAGCTAGCGCTTACATGTACTCTTTTTAAACAGTTAAATTGTTAAAACAATTGAACTGTAAAAAATGATGAATGTACTGTGTATATTTGATGTACTATAGTTTGCCAGTAAACTTGTGAATTACAATTGTTATTGAAATAAAACTATTTATGTTATATTGTCATTTTTAAAATTAATATTAAATGAGTGATTCATAAATACCAATATGATAGTCTGGAAAAAAAACTACAACCATGCTGACATACATGTAATATAACTATTGTTTCACAGTGAACAGTGAGACCAACACTTAGCCTGGTTTATAACTAGCTATTTTAAATAATTCCACAGAACTATATAGTGAGAAAGGTGACATTTTGGTATCGATTGGTGTCCAATTATTATTTGGTTACATGTAAAGTTCTGTACCCTGTGAGCTACGCTGCGAGCAGTTTTTTTTCCTACTCACCCAGGAAGGTGTAGCAAGTAGAAAAGAAACCCTGCTCGCAGGGTAAACGTTCTGTAGAAATATCATACCTCATGGTTTAAGTATATGACAAGTTTTTTTAATAATGGTATTAAACACTATAATTTAACTCACATATAACAGCATAAATTTATATAATTGCATTACATTTACTACCATTATATAGAATACCTTGTATACTAGAGCACATGCAAACACTTAAGCCATGCAACTACTGGTACATGTAAATAGTATTAGTTAGTACTAAATACTGATACTTCTATTGTTTTCTACTACATTGTTTAATTAGTGCTAAGTACAAAATGTTGCATGGTTTTAGTGTGTCTAATCTATTGTTAAATACTAAATAAATACAATAACGTGTCCTTGTTTTGGTTTACAAAATATAATACAGTATTATATTCACTCATAAAACTATAAACTATCTTCAACCATTTTCAAAGTCTGAATATACAGGTCATCTTACCTTTGCCAATTTCTAAAGTAACTCATATTATGAACCATGGGCAAAGTTTTTTATCAGTACTCAGAATTCTTCTAACTTGTTTATTTGTCTGTAAGCTGACAACGAGATTGAATTCAAGATTCATTGAAGACATGATGGCAACTTTCTGATTACAGTCTAAACAATAGCATTAATTTTATTTAAATATACATGACTGGGGCAAAAAGAAGCATTATTGCAGTGTGGCACAAGCATCACCAGCTTTAATGACTTACATTGTTGCATACTATTGTTTTAGGTTGAGACAGAAGTATTCAAATACTTTTGACACTTGCTTGTGTCACAAAGTGAGACCTACATAATGAAACTTGTCATCACACTCTAAAATGCACTCTTGATGTTCATGAAAGTTCAGAAAGTTCAGTCACCTGAACTCAGAAGTAGAACACATTTTTTATCAACAAAGACAGAAGGCTAGTAACCAACAATAATATAATTGTACATTATTTATTATTATTATTGTAGTATAATTGTGTTTGCTCCGTCCATGTGTACATGTATTTACATGTACTTGGCTACTCCTTACTTGTATTCGTGAAGATAAATTACACACTACTCTTCTGATCATAACAGTAACTAAATTTTGATGGAGATCAGAATAGGATTGGCCAAGTTTGGACATTGTTATTGTCCTGCAAATACATTATAATATATTGTGAATTGTCCTTAGCTACATGTACCACCTTTACTCTTGGTCAGGAAGAGATGGTACTGATAATGTTGGAAACAATAACATAGATCATCACATGCATGTACATGTACCTCAGTTGGATAAATTATAAGTTTTATTGTAAAAAATATATACAAAATTTCAAATGCATGAAATAATTTAATTTATATATTCAAAGATCATACAAGTATGTACACTCAAGTTCTTGACGTCGAGGTTCTACAGTACCTAAAAGAAAAATATATAACATTGTAAAAACCACTCATATCACTCAATGCCTAATTGATTTATTTCTTTGATTAAATTTATTTAGAGATAAATAATGTATAATCTGTGAGCATTATTTTATATTTATGTAGCATTTTGCTCAGTTAGAGTGATGGCACTTAACCCGTGAAACAGATATTAGCCAAGTAGATATTACTAGACACTAATTCCATTGTATTCTTTTGTTTTGATCTGACTATTTAATAGTCACTAACTATTAGATTTTGTTTCACGGGTTAAGTGCCATCACTCTATCTTACATTTACAACAGCAAAATGTTTTACTGATCAGTCAAACGTCACAACATAAAAACCTTAAAATTACTGTAGTGCGTAAATAAAGAAATATTTATTGATTTCAGCGAAACTTACCATCTAATCGAGTGTTCTTCTGTTGTTTTTTCCTTCAAAATATCCGCCTTCGAGGCCTTTTCCTCTCACAATCATCTCCAAAATCGAACTTAGCTAATGTCTCCCCTTTTCCTCACCAAAATTATCTTTTTTTCGTTAATTTCCCCTTCAAATTTGCTGAACAAATGCTCACCGCATGTTTATACAGGCCGCCATTTTGTACTACGTTCATGCGCTAAACCGCTGGCCAATTTGCCTGGCGAACACGGCGATTTTTGAACCTTGTGGGCCCAACGTGTTATTGAAGCTGCACTTTGGTTGATGAATAATAGTAGTCTGTATAAAGAAGAAGGTATTGAATTTAACCAAGACTGGATAGTCAGATTCAATCAGGATACTTCACAGGATGAAAATGATGTCACTAACAATGATCATGACCAAACGTCTACACCAAGTAATGTGCATAGCAAACCTGCACATACTTCTGAATTGAATAATGACGATGAATGGAGTAATTCCAGCAGGTGTTACTGATACCTTACTTACATCAACAGATTTCTTAGAAAACAGTGAACGGCAACATATTCTTAATGTTGCACCAGCAGAAGGAAATAGACCCTTAAGTGTATTTAGAGATAAATACTCTGAAGAATTATAGCATATCCTGGAATTTTTATTGGAGAAAAAAGACCATAAAATAAGCAAAGAATAATAAAAGTGCATCATAGTGATATTTGTAAATCTGAACTAAGACGATCAGATCGCAGAGCAGCTATGTGTGTTGAAAATATATTTTTAAAACAAAAAAACTGCAAATGAAAATTATTTTGGGAAAATCTCAAATTGCACTCAGAAAATGCCACGGTAATAACAAGTCTCTGAAAGCAGGACAGTTAAAACAGCAAGGAGCATTAGAAAGGTTAATCCATCACGATGAGGGATTTAAATTCCTAAGAGCACTAAGAGGTTCACCTCCATATTTTGAGAAAGCTAAAAAATATATTTTTGCTATGATAAGACAGTTAGGTCCAGCTTCCTTGTTTTGTAGTTTCTCGTCAGCAGAAACACAATGGATACACCTCCTTAGAATACTTGGTCAACTTGTTGATCATAAACACTATACCGATGATGAACTAGAGAACTTAAACTGAGAGGAAAAGTGTAGCCGGTTAATCCAAAGTGATCCTGTAACCTGTGCCAGGCATTTTGATTATCAAATCAATCAGTTTCTTAGAAACTTTCTCTTTAGTAATGCTGAACCATTAGGAAAAGTCTCTGACTGGTTTTATAGAGTTGAATACCAGCAAAGAGGCTCACATTCACATGTTGATATGGCTGGAAAATGCACCAAACTTTGGTGTAGATAGTGATCAACAAGTGACATCATATATTGATAAAATAATTACTTGTAAAAAGCCAACACACAATCCCGAATTGCTGAAACTTGTGAACAGACAAGTCCATCGACACTCCCATACTTGTCGTAATAAATCAAAAACTGAATGCAGATTCAATTACCCACAACCGCCTATGAGACAAACAGAGATTATACATTTATACATCCTTTGGACACTGATTTACCTAAAAATGAATGGCATGCATAACATTTATTAATTTCGTATTTTTAAATGATTTTACTGATCAATATAGTGAATGAATTGTACAGAAAGAACGGCAAAACAGTATGTAAAAAGCTAGTAAACTTATTTTAACTGATTCTTGAAATAAATACGTTTGTTTGTCATTTTGTTTATAAGCACTGATAGCAAAAATGTGTTATTCTGCATTTATAAAACACAATGCCTCAATTTTAAAGCATTTTAATCATTAAAAATCAAAACACAATACAAATACTTTATAAAAGTCAAAACAGAAAACAAATAAAGTATATTGTAGATGTTTTGACTTATGCTTCGTGAAAATATAAATATTAAAACTTGCAAAAAAAGAGCACAATTCAGATTTGCCGACCGCTTGTCGATGTCCTCTCGAAGGTAAAATCCGACTGCTTCACGGAAAAGTGCACCAGAGAAGTGCACCGCACATCGGTCCATGAGGCGCAAAATGTGAAAATTAAAATTTCTCAGCGTACGTACGGTGAAGTTACAAGACTGAAACTTATGAAGCGTTTAGAGAATACGGTTAAGTTGATTTATTCGAAGAAAAATTGAATTTTCACGTCATTTTGACAAATATTAGGGGCAAAAATGTATTTGTCACGTGACCGAGTTTCATACCTTGTTTCAATATACACATGTATTGCGGGACGCGTGGGTCGCACACAGGGAGCCCAACATTATACCTTACTCAAGAAAGGAAGCCCAATATAATACGTATTGCGCGCGGAGCCGGGGTTGTAATACGTATTCCATATATGGTATGAGCGTATAGCGGACCCTGACAAGCATTTTTTCTAGCTTTTGAAAATATTTTGCATTGCAAATACCTATTAACCAAATTGGGGACGCTATTCGCTTGTTAGGGGCCGCTATACGCTTGTTATGGGCCGCTATTCGCTTGCACGCTTTTACCATATATGGAATACAGGAAACCCATCAAAAAAAGACGCGCGAATATAAATGTATTTATATTTATTATTTAATAGCCTCAAAAGCAATGGTTGGGTTGCCTGTGATTTGATCAGCTCCTACTTGATTTAAATGTGACTGAGGAGAATTATTTACTAGCTATCAGATCATAACTCAACACACCAACTGTCTTTTTAAAAAGAAATCCGGATGAATTAAGAATTAAGAATTATAATCCTGCAGGCCTTAGTGCATGGCGAGCAAATATGGACATCCAGCATGTGTTAGATGTATATGCATGTGCTGTGTACATTGTAAATTATATATCAAAGGCTCAAAAAGGAATGAGTGAACTCTTACGACAAGAAGGTACTGAAGCAAGGAAAGGAAATTATAACATAAAACAACAAGTTAGAGATATTGAGTAGTTGTAAAAGGGGAGATTCACCCCACGAGAGTTCCACCCCACTCTGATATAACAAGGGCGCCTCTTCTGCGCACCCTACTACTTGTTGTTGAAGTGTCGCCATGGGGTGGGGGATGGTATTTGAGAAGATAAATCCTATGGATATATGGGAGAGAAAAAGCTGAAGGAGATTTCTGATTGGCTTATGGCCGATTACTATATTACAAAGAAGAAAGCGACTGCGCTGAAAGGTTTTATGAGAACTTACAGAATAGAAGGAAAGGATAAAATGGACGCTAAAACATTTCTAGATCGTGCTAAGGATAATGTTGTTGATCTGCTAGAGGAACAAGAAAAGCCTTTTAAAATGAAACTTATATTGGAGGTTGAGTTTTATAAAAAGAAGTCTTTAAGCATCCCGTACTTTCACTCGGAAATAGAGACGATTACAGATTCGACTTATGTTGGTAGAGTTTATGAAAGGATGCTAGAGAATATTTTAGAGAAGCTCGCCACATTTCAAAATATGGGTTCTGGATGGATATTCAGAAGAGTTGTGGCTCTAGATATTAGCCTCGACAAATATATACCTTTGAGAGGTAAATCTTATATCGATTTGCCGTCGAAGTTAAAGAAGAAAAATGCTATAATTAACATACTAAACAAAGATAACCAGTGCTTTAAATGGGCAGTTACATTATCTATTTTCACGCTAGAGAAGCATCCAGAGAGAGTCTCCATGATTCTGAAAGAGAATGCAAAAAAGTTAGATTGGAGCGGTCTTGAGTTTCCAGTGCAGTTGGATAAGATTTCAATCTTTGAAAAGAACAACCCTAAATATGCTGTTAATGTTTACGGGTGGAAAGAAGTGTCTATCCGTTGAGGATTAGTGATAATGAAGATAGAGAACAGGTAATTAATCTGTTGCTGATTTCAAATTCAACGGCCGATCATTATTGTTGGATAAAGAGTATGAGCAGATTGCTATCGGCACAAATTACAAATCATAATGGAAAGAGATATTTCTGTGAAAGATGCCTCAATTCATTTAAAACAGAGATTTCATTGGATAAGCATTCAGAATACTGTGGGGCGCACGGCTCGATTAAGATAACTTTGCCGAAGAAAGGCTCTACAATCTCGTTCAAGAACTATAATCGTAGCATGAGAGTACCCTTTGTAGTTTATGCTGATTTCGAATGCTTTACAGAAACTATTAATAGCAGCAGCGAGCATGCAGAAGATGAAAGCTATACGGAAAAGTATCAGACGCATAGACCGTCGGGGTTCTGCTATGGAATTAAAGCGCACGATGATTTGTTCGAACCCAAGCTT
Source organism: Actinostola sp. cb2023 (assembly GCA_033675265.1). Lineage (NCBI taxonomy): Eukaryota > Metazoa > Cnidaria > Anthozoa > Actiniaria > Actinostolidae > Actinostola > Actinostola sp. cb2023. The sequence goes on along the minus strand of JAUJYZ010001194.1, from coordinate 56,755 downwards.
GTTAGATACACAGCAACGGATGAAGATGAAGATATCGGATTGCTGTTTGTAGAGCGGTTATAAAAAGATATTAGAAAACTTGCTGGGATGAAAGCAAAAGATATTTTGATGTCAGAAGAGAATAGGATGGAGTATGAGAATGCAACTGATTGCTTCATTTGTAATCAAAAGCTGAAAGAAGATAAGGTTCGTGACCATGATCATTTGACAGGAAAGTATCGTGGAGCTGCTCGTGCTGTTTGTAATTTAAATTATAGAATTCCTAAGCATATTCCAGTGATATTTCATAATTTGGCTGGATACGACGCGCATTTGTTTATAAAAAGTTTAGGATTTTCAGAAGGTAAAATTGATTGTATTCCAAATAATGAAGAGAAGTATATCTCATTCAAGAAGGAAATAGTTGTAGGCAGTTGGATCAAGGACGGTAAAACAATTTACATCAAACGAGAGCTTAGATTTATCGATAGTTTTAAGTTCATGTCGTCGGGTCTGGATAAGCTAGTGGGAAATCTTAAAAAAGAACAGTTCAGAAACATGTCAAAGTTCTTTACAGGTGAAAAACTTGATTTGATGTTGAGAAAAGGAGTTTATCCTTATGATTATGTGAATAGTTTGTCAAAGTTAGATGAAACAGCTTTACCGTCAAAAGAAGAGTTCTTTTCCAAACTCAATAATACAGATATTTCAGAAGCCGATTACAAACACGCGCAGAAAGTCTGGTCTGTTTTCAAAATGAACACTATGAGAGATTATCACGATTTGTATCTTCTTTCTGATGTAATTCTGTTGATGGATGCGTTTGAAGCTTTTAGAGATGTGTGCATGGAAAACTACAAGTTAGATCCGTGTTGGTATTATACAGCTCCGGGTTTGAGTTGGGATGCTATGCTGAAGAGGACAGAGATCAAACTCGAACTTCTAAATGATGTGGATATGCTTCTAATGATTGAAAAAGGAATCAGAGGCGGAGTCAGTATGATTACTAAACGGTATGCAAAGGCAAATAATAATAAGTACATGAAAGATTATAGAAAGGATGAGAAATCTATCTTTATTAAGTATCTTGACGCAAATAATCTCTATGGTTGGGCTATGTCAGAGCCACTTCCCACAGACGCGGTTTTAAATGGATGAGTAAAGATAAACTACGTCATTGGCACCGATATCCGTGTATTTTAGAAGTAGATTTGGAGTATCCAGAGAAGCTGCGTGATTTGCACGATGAATATCCATTAGCGCCAGAACATTTGACTTTGAACAAAGTTGAAAAGTTAGTTCCTATGACTAGAAATAGAAGAAAGTATATTGTGCATCATCAAACCTTGAAGTTGTATGAGAGTCTTGGAATGGAGATAACAAAAATACATAGAGGAATTACATTTAACGAATCGGACTGGCTGAAAAAGTATATAAACTTGAACACTGAACTTAGAACAGCAGCAAAGAATGATTTTGAAAAGGATTTCTTCAAGCTGATGAACAACAGCGTGTTTGGTAAAACAATGGAAAATATTCGTAACAGGCAAGACATCAAACTTGTAACAACTGAGAAACAAGCCGCAAAGTTAATCTCGCAGCCGAACTATTATCGTAGAACCATCTTTTCGGAACATCTCTGTGCTATTCACATGATAAAAACAGAATTGGTCTTTAACAAGCCAGTCTATTTGGGAATGGCTATTTTAGATCTGTCGAAAGCTCTCATGTACGATTTCCACTACAACTACTTCAAACCAAAATTCAGAAACACATCAGCGCTGCTGTTTACAGATACGGACTCGCTGATGTATGAGATAGAGAGCGAAGATTTCTATAAAGATATTAAAGATGATATTGATTCTAGATTTGATACAAGTGCTTAATTATCCAAAAGATCATCCAATTGGTAAATGGGCTAATAAGAAAGTAATTGGAATGATGAAAGATGAAACTGCTGTAGAAGGTGAAATAACTGAGTTCGTCGGTTTGAGAAGTAAACTGTACGCTTACAAAATAGAGGATAAAGAGGAAAAGAAATGCAAGGGCATTAAGAAGTCTGTTGTAAAGAAAGATCTCGAATTTGATGATTATAAGAATTGCCTGTTCTCTGGAGTTAAAGTCATGCGAAAGATGAACGTGATTAGAAGTTATAGGCACCAGCTCTTTTCAGAAACAGTAAATAAAGTAGCTCTGTCAAGAGAAGATGACAAAAGGAATATTCTCGCAGATCAAATTCACACCCTCTCTATCTGAGGTTTCAATAAGCTAGAATATATGGAGAAAGTTTGTTGCGAGTACTGTCAGAGATATTTTAAACCGCAAAGATTAATCTAAGTGGATACACTTACAGAATCTGTTCAAGTTGTAAAAAGGTATTCAACAGCAGAGAAGTACAGTTTCATCGCACGAAGGCTTATTCTGCGAGAAGATATTACAGGCGCTAGTATAAAACACTATCAGGCGGTAACTGTGTGTCTTCAGGAACGACTTGTAATTCCTCTCGAACAAAAGAACGTTTTGGAGTTGAAAGGAAATATAATACAGGCTGATCGGGTGATATCTGTATTCTAGTTATATCGTACATTTCCATAGACCATATCGGATCAGTGGCACGTCTTTTTTCACCGCCTTCCAATTCGCCAGGAGCATATAAATATCTAACTTTCACACCTGCTGGTAATCTTTTCTCTTTTAATCCAACAGGTCTTTTATAATTAACCTCTTTCTGTTGATCCACTTTTTTTAGCTTTATGGATTCGCTAGGCATGTCTCCAGTAATTCTCTTTACTCCGCTGTTAATAGATTTTATGACATCAGGTAATCTTTCCACCCATTCACGGGATCTACCATCTTCTAACATTTCTTGAGCATATTGATGGCTGAATAACTTTTCAGAAATAGTTCGATTAGCACGCTCAACTAATGATTGTGCTCTATGATTTCCAGCTTCTGATCTTTGTATTCTTTTCATAATCGATGTAACTTCGCCCTTAAATTCAGTGCCAGGATCTACCATCATTGTTTCAGGCCATTGTAATTTTCTAGAATATATATTTTTTAAAGCTTTAGATACTTCTGTTGAGTACTTAGACGCCAAAGGTTCGGCGTCAACATATCTACTAGCTACATCAACTACTACTAGAGCATATTTGTAAGTCTTTCTTTTAACAGTATCATGAGGTAAAAATAAAAGATCTGCTTGATGTATTTCATTTGGCTTTGAAATATCCCAATGCGGCCTAGGAATGTATTTCGGAGGCGGTAAATATATCTGCCACAGCGCTTGTTTTTCTAACCAATTCTTTACACTATTTTTATCAGCTATATTTGCAGCATCTGCTAATTTATTGATAGCGTCATAACCTTTCCAATATCCAACAGCTGAATAGTATATTTTTGAAAGTTTCTTGTACATTATATATGACTCAATCTATTCCGGAAATATTAGATGTAAATCGAGGCTACAAACAGCCTTATGGTTTGAAAGCTGAAAAAACTGTTCATCGTGTGACTTTCAATCCATCTTCAGCCAATCCTGGAGAAACCCTTTATATCCACATTCCAAAGTTAACAGAAAATGTGGTGTATGTGCCTGGATCTATTGCGCTGATCTTTAAATTAACTTTAGCTACTGCAGGACAGGTTAATAACACAATTATTAATAATTTAAGTAGAGCTCTAAAATCTCATATGAGAGTTTTGTATGGTGGGGAGACTCTTCAAGACACACATCGTATCGATCTGTTTGAAACCTATAAAGATCTCTATTTATCGAAAAGAGAACGGGAGAATAGGTTGCGTGAGGGTATTTCATCGGTTAATATGCGAAAACTACGAACAGCTGCAGGTGATAAAGTGTCTACAGATGCAAACGAGGTAGCTCTAGCAGCTGTTTATGGACATAGATATCGAATGCCGATCAATCACCCTATTTTAGACGACCATGGCAGTTTCTATGCAAAAGCACTCTCTCAGAATCTGACGTTTGAGATTACACTTCCACAAAGCAAAGAAGTTACAATAACATCTGATGCAACTAAAGCATATAATTACAGTCTTTCAAATATCGAGCTTGAATATGAGTGTATTGCTAGTGATTATCTTGCGCGTGAAGCCCTATCAGCCTATCAAATAGGTAAAGGTTTTTATTATGAGAACATTCTTCTCCATAAGACATTCACGATTAATAAAGCCAATGACAGTGTGATTAACGAACATGTTAATATCCCCCGGCGGTCGATGAGTGGTATTTTAATGCTATTTACTGATGCGTATGCTGTAGGTGCTAGAGATAGTGAAAAGTTTGTATCTCCTCATATCACACAAGTCAATATCAACGTTGACGGAATGCCAAATAAACGATTCAGTAAAGGTATGCAACGAACAGATTTTTGGAATTCGATTAGATCAAGATTTGGTGAGACTGATAATATCACACCTAAAGACTTTTATTCAGATAAATTCGCCCTATGGATTGATTTGAGGTCATTCCCCGATAATAAAATTCATGGAAATGGTTTGTTGTTGAATAGCACAAAAGATGGCGTTAAACTAGAAATGAAGAGGAAAGTTGGTGGATCAGGTAATATTACATGTTATATGTTTGTCATTGCCGATGCTTTGATGGAAATTCAAGGCAGCAGTTTGAAAGCGATTCTGTATTAATATATGGAAGAATTGAAAGATCAGGTACCATTTCACTGTATTATAGTAGGGCCGACGAATTGTGGCAAAACACAATATTTGATTGATATTTTAAGAGGGCCTTACAGGCATGTGTTTGAATATATAATTTTGATTTGCCCCACTTATTCTAAAAATAAAACTTATCGGGTTTTGCGAAGAATGATCCTAGGTTTATAGTTGTATCGCCCGATGCTATAGCTAGTAGTGTTGATGAGATTGATGAGATATTATCCTGTTGTAAAGAGGTGTTCTCTGGGCACAACACGCTGATTGTCTTAGACGATTGTGCGGTTTCTAAAGATTTGAAGCGAAGATCGAACACGTTTATTAATTTAGCCTTCTCTGGCAGACACGAAAAAATAAGTGTTTGGGTGCTGACCCAACAACTCACTTCTATAGCTAAACCTTATCGCGAAAATATTGCTTGTGTCATTAGCTTCTTCAGTCCAAGTAAGACATCAAACCAAATTTTATTTGATGAATATGGCGGAGATTTAGACGCGGAGCATAAAAAAGAATTCATGAAAATACTAAAAAGTAATAAATATGCGCATGTTTGTTTTTGTTTGAGAAATCCTTATTATCTATATGTTATATATAGATGACGTCAATTCTTGATCAATATGCAGAGGAAACTATACCAGAGGAAGTTGTAATAAAGAAGAAGGCTGTAGAAAGGAAGAAGAAAGTTGTAGATGTAGAAGTAGAAGAAAAACGTGAACAATTATGTATCTTGTCAGTACTTGGTACTATTGACCAGTATACTGGAATTAAAATGTCTTTAGGCGATGTGAAGAAGTTGTCTACAAAGGATGTGGATAAGTATTTTAACAGATATCAGACGGTTCTAGGGAATAAGATCACACAAGGTTTAGTGAGTTCAGCCCTAGAGCTTGCCGTAGGATTGGCTTCTTATGCCATCCCTATTGATAATAATAAAGAATTGTGTGAGGATTTGAAGGCCAATGAGGTGTTGACACAAGAGTTGAATAATATCGCAGGATACTTTCTGTTAAAAGGCGGCAGAATGTTTGCATTGTCAAGCTGTCTAGTTCAAGTGGCCAAACATGTTAATTTTGCCCCAGCAGTATCAGGTATTGAGGGCATCGATATCCTAGATATAGAACATGGAACAGCAACTTCAATCCTATGAAAACTTAGAATTGAATTTATCTATTGAAACATTTACTGATGGGGAGATTGTATGGTTCAAAGGTATTGATGTTGCGAAGGCGTTAGAATATGCAGATACTGATAAGGCAATATGGGCGCATGTAGATGAAGAAGATAAAAAAAGCTACCCCGCCAATTTGGCGGGTCAGGTCAGACACCTCATTTTTATAAATGAACCTGGGTTGTACTCTTTGATCTTCGGCTCTAAGATGCCAGCAGCAAAGCAGTTCAAGAGATGGGTTACAAAAGAGGGTCTTCCTAATATAAGAAAACATGGCTATTATAGCTCTAATAATATCAAGAAGAACATTAAAAAATCACGAGTTGTATTTTCATAAAATCCGCTGCCAGTTGTAGATCTACAGCTGTTTTAGCATTGTTCTAATAGTTATTGCAGATGATGAAAGCTGCAGGACATCTTTTGAGCAGCTTATAGTAAGTTTCTTACAAGGCAAGTTAAGATTTTTTTAAATTAGATCTAAACTTATAAGGAATTCCGCCGATTCAACCGTCGCCTTTTCTACGGTGTATAAAGTTTCCTTACAGATGACATGATGTGCTTTATTTGTCTCTAGTTGTATTTGCCCTGCGGTAGAGGTGATGCGAATATATCTTTCAATCTGCCCTTGATTTGAGAAGCTTTTCTTGAAAGCCTTCTGTGTCATTGACCAGGATAAAGGAAAGTATTTTTTTCCCCACAGTGCCGGCGGTTGTACAAGTTGGTAAAGAATACTGACTTGTATTGTTCTCATAGGAGAAGTAATCAAAGTTTCCAACATCTCCAGACGATTAAGATCCATTTTCAATTCTGTCACGTCTCTATCAATACTGTTGAATACTTCTTTAAGATCTTCCAATCTAACTTTTATAGAGCTGCAGATAATAGGGCGATCTTGTTTTATTTTTACTTTTGCTTTAAGAAAGTGGATAGATTCAATATCCTTGGCATAAATCTCTAGAATGTCAGAATCGAAGCTAAGTATTACTTGACAGGCTCTAACAGTTCTCAAAAAAGATACGATTGATTTTAAATATGCAGGGTTGGTTACAAGGATCATATATTAGAGCAATGCATGTACTCAATATATGGAGTCTGTGACAGCTTATCTTAGAACACTTAAACGAATAGCGAAAAAATATAATAATATGGCGGCGGTGGATGAAATAATATCTGAGTTTTATTTAGAACTGCTAGGAGGGGATCTATCAGAGAATTACTTTTTTATGGTGTGGAGTAAATATGAAGATAGAACAAGCACGATTATTAATAAACTACCTGCAGAAGATTTAGAAGTAGTTCAGCTGAGGAAAATGTTAAACACTCTTCCTTGTAATGCAGTGGAAAACAATGAATATGAAATATGTATTTGCGGCAATAGGATGGCCCTGGATAGAGAAGAATTGCAAATGAGGTGTTCAGAGTGTGGAAGAGAAGTTTCCATGCCTGTATCTGTTAATGAATCTCAATTTTACAGTCAAGAAGGGCAGTCGGTTAAGCCTGGCATTTTTAATCCCAGCAAACATTATCGTAATTGGATAAATCTTATTCTAGGGCAGCAGATGTTGATAATTCATGACAATGTAATAAATAACTGTAAGAAACAATTAGTTGGCAATACAATTCAAGATGTCAGAATAGCTCTAAAAGATATTGGCCGTGCAGATTTGAATAAACACGCTTCTGCAGTTTGGAGCAGAGTCACTGGCAACCCTATACCAAAAGTATCTGCTGATGTGCTTGTTAAAGGAGAACATCTTTTTATACAAGTTTTAGAAGCTAGAAATCATATCAAGGAACTGCATAAAAAAAATAGAAGATATTATCCTTATTACATTTTTAAGATATTAGACCTCCTAATAGCAAAAGATGAAGATCGTAGTATTTTACGCTTTACTCATCTGCAAGGCTCCGACACAGTAGAAAAGAATGATGATGAGTGGCGGTTGATATGTGAGAAGACAGGGTTGGAATGGAGATCGACTACAGCTACTTTACGAAAGCTGCGTCGTTGATATTTCCTATAAAAGATATATATCATTGCTGCTTAATTGTTGCTGGGGCATTTCCTACAATAGACCTATATCATTGCTGCTTAATTGTTGTTACAACCACATCTTTCTATAAGGTCGCCGCAGTTATAACAAGGGCCTGTTGTACATGAATGAGTATTTAACAGCGCCATAGAAGTGAAGGTCTCATTACAATCTTCACAGACAGGAGATTTATTTTTTGTACATACTCTATTTCTCATGTGTGAGTTTAATCTTTGCATAGAACAGAAGGTCGTATTACATTCTTTACAAGTAGGTTCTTGCTTCTTCTTTTCACATACTCGATTTCTTATATGAGTTCCCAATCGTTGTTTGCTGCAGAACATTTTATTACACTTATTGCACTCCATATACTAGAGAATACAAACGCCTAATAGCAGCAATATAGCAGCAATGTGCTCTATCTCTAGTAGGAAAATCTACAGCAGGTCGGGCCACAGCAACAATATAGCAGCCGCCGGTAGCAAATCTATCAGCATACAGCCTGTTGGAGGTGTTGAGCATCTGTTGAGCAGCTGTTGAGCATATGTTGGAACTCTGTTGGAAGCTGTTGGAACTATGTTGAAACTGTTGGAATATTATTCTATATATATGTCTGAAGCCGCAGAGGATCAAATAACCAAAGAACCAGAAACTCCAATTGTTAAGCAAAAGGATCCTAAGAAAGTAGCAGCTGGAAAAAAACTGGCCGAATATCATAAGAATGCTAAGAAGGCTCTAGAAAAGAGTGAAGCTCCAATAGTAGAAACTACCAACAACTGGACACCGTCACTAACAACGACATTGACGATAGTTGGAATAGGCCTAACAGCTTTAGATTTATATTTTCGATGGAAGAAAGAAGCGCCTATAGTGGCTACAACTATAACACCACCTATAACTGCTGTAGCTCCTACAGTAACTAGAAGAGGCATGGAATAAAATATTATAGTATATAATGTCAGAAAAATAATCACCGACGCTTCTGTAGTTATTGGAATCGCAGCAGCTATTGGATACATTGGAAAGAAAACCATGAAAGAGTCCTTTATCAATGACCCTTCCACCAGTCTACCAAATTAAGGCAAATGGGTGGCAGTTCTAGCAGGATCTATGTATTTGAAGCAATATCTTGAAGATCAAAAAATTCTGCCTAAATATCTATAATAATATAAATGGCAAGTGATGTAGTTATGATGATCGCCGGAGCTGTTCTGAATGCAACAGCTTTTACAGGCAGCATGTATTTAGCGAAATCGTTGGATAAGAAACATATTGATGGAGAGAAAAAACGCCACGACAAAGCTTTAGAGCGCTATCAACAAGATATGGGCGAGTGGGAAAAAAAGCGCCGGCAATACCAAGATTGGTTGGCAGAGCGTTATGAGAATAAGAAGTTAGCAGATAACGACTTACACGATACGGATTATGCATTTACTTTGTACAGTAAGACGCATCCTGATTTTGGCAAACAGCCTCAATTTTCTAATTATTATAAACCTAGCAAAAAACAAAAACGCAATGAAATTATTTATGTTGGTGCCGGGATGATGGGAACTGTTTTTTTAGCAGCGAGATATTTGTAGATTATATGGATGATGGTATTGATTTTGACCCTACTACAGAGGAAGGTAGAACTGATATAAATGATGATGATGATGATGAGACCCAACGCCTTATTAATAGAGATAGAGATGAAGGATCTAGGCTAAGGCAGGCTATAGACGGAATTAGAGGACCTGGATACTCGCGTACAAGACACGTTCTAGGTTTCGATGATGCACCCCCGGGTGAAGAGATTGCGATGGACGATCTTTCTTCGAATCGGAAGAGGTTAGAAGAAATGGAACAGCGGAAGACTATTGCTGAAAAAAAAATCCAAGAGTTATATCCTGAATGGGACCCATCAAAATCTACCTTTACTTTTGACATTGATGAATATGATAGGGTTACTGTTAGACTAAAAAGTACAGGATCGAAAATACACTTACTAGACGCAAAAAAACTACCGCAAACAATAGTAAACAATTTAGGCCGATCGGCTAAACAGATTGAACTGTACGATAGAGCTACAGATGAACTTGATAGATTCTACCCTGATAATAGAATTGGTATAGAAAACAAGTTTGATGTCAGAATCAGTGAAAGAGGCGCTCTTGAAGTCTATGACGGTGACACGTGGTACCCGATTAACACTCAAACGAGCGACTTATTCAGTGAAATCTCTTTTAGAATACCAGATAAAATTAAAAATGCTTTAGGCGAGTCTGCTGGAAGCAAGATAAGACGGTTAGAAGCCGCAGAAGCTGGAATTGATAAAAAACTAACGGTGTTATACCCTGAAGTAGTTGACGTAAATAGGGAGATAGATGACAACAATAGAAGTATTAGTTCAATTAGATCGGAATTTGAGATGTACCACAATTCTCAAAGACAGACAGATGAAATGGTAGAACAAGCGAAAACTATAAGGGAAAAAAGATATGAATTAATTCATGATAACAATAAATTAATTGACGACACTGAAGCTCTCACTAAAAGAAAAACGATTTTAGAAACACAAGTACAAAAGTTAGAGGATAAGAAACTAAAGATAGCAAACGAAAGAGAGGCTATAGAAGAAAGATTACCATTGAAGGCGCGCCTAAAACGTATCTTTAAAAAATACGGCCTAACTGCTTTTGCTATTGTTTCTGCTGTTGGCGTCGTCATTGGCGCCATTATTAATAGTTTAAAAAGCAGCTTATCTTCCGTCGCAAAAGGCCTTGGAAAAGGTTTGAAAACAATAGGTGAAAAATTAGCTCATATGTTGCCAGCTATGGTAGGAGCAATAGCCTCCTTTATATTTAAGACTGCCGGGCAGGTTGTTGGCTTTCTGGCTAAACACACATGGCTGTTGATAGTAGCTGCAGTTCTCTATGCTGTCGAACAATATAAAAAGAAATAATATATATGATCCTGTACATCAATGATAAGGCATTTAGAAACACACTATTTGTAGAGCCCATAAAAGGCAGTAAAATACGTCTTGTAAGCTGTCGATTCGTAAACAAATTATATAATCTTCCAAAAGATGGAACGATGTCCGACCGTAACAACAAGGTTCTAGTTCATTTTTCAGCAGGTCAATGGACTTTTAAACGAATAAGAGAAAAACTAGCGTTCGCCAATAAGGGGCTTCAACTAGAGCGGAATGGCATGGGCTATGTTTACGGGCGCTATTCCTGTCGTACTAAGCGCTGAAATGCTTGTGCTGCTTCGTTCAAACTCTGAGGGGGTTATTATGATAAACCCCATACCTAGCGTTATTTACATTAATTGCAACCTAATTGATGAGGTGTTATACGACGGCGCAAGAAGTAAAATATTGTGCCGCGTGCCTCTCAACACCTCTGAAGCCATCACCGAATATTCCCCAGAACCCTTGTGGGTTTCTATTAATACCCGTATCATAACCTCCTTGAACTTATGGGTTTCAGATTGTGATGGCCCTACCACAGATAAGTATGAGATTTACATTACCCTTGAAATAGTATAATATATATGGACTACGACGCGATTTATCCAGAAGTATCAACCACTGGCGAAAACTTTAGACTTCATAAAGTAAACATGGCTTTGACCCAACTAGGATCAGAAGTAAAACATTATGAAAACGTTAGGAAAAAATATGCTAAGATGCGAGGAATACTTCATAAAACGGCAGTAGCAGCAGGAACTTTGTCTGTAATTTTAACCGGCTCTGGCGTGGCCACAAGTTTAACAGGGCCTGGGATCCTAGTGGGTGTTCCTTTATCCACTGTGGGCGGCCTATTGGGTTTAATATCTGCTATTTGTACCGTTTTCACTAGAAAGCTTACTAAAAAAGTAACAAAACATGAAAATACTGTTCAGCTTGCAAAATCAAAAGAGAATAGCATAAGCGATCTTGTATCAAAGGCCTTGAGCGATAACAGTATTGATGAGAAAGAATTTGGTCACATTATGGCTGAGCTTCAAAAATACGAAACCTTGAAAAGCAACATCAGAAAGCATAATAATGAGATTTAAAAAAACCAGGTTCCCGATGTTCAGAAGCTGAGAGAAGAACTGAAAAGAGAGATTGTCGAGCAGCTCATAAGTCCAAAGAAATAACTTTATCCTTTGATAGAACCCCCTACGGATATATTTATAAACTGAGATATGATAATACTATAAGATGAAGTTTACAGACTTTGTTGAAAAGTATCCAAACTATAGCACTAACAGATTCAGCCAGGATGTAAATGGCGATGTAAGGTTTTTATTTAATGGGGACGACTATAACCCCTATGATAAAAATGGAAATCTAGTAAATACCGTGTATGAATTCCCTTCATGGAGAGGCGAGACTCCAAAACCTGAAAATATCCATGATTTCCTTAATGTTAAAACATTCCCAAGCTTTCCAAAAAAATACACCTACCAGAAGGCAAACTACACTTTTATTCCTTGGAACGACGCTCCACCCAAATACGATTATACAAAATTTGATATTTACGTTCAACCCCAATCCAAGGTAGAGTTAAAACTTAGAAATATTTTTACCGAATCGACTATGACTTTTAAAACGGCTAAAGAAGCCCATCGCTGGTTGGGCGGGTCTAATTTATCGTATTGGTCGCAACAATTAAACTTTGCAGTATGGTGTGCCACAGGAGGATGTGGAATTGGAAGGGATTTGTTGACAGACACTCAAGTAGGATCTTTAATGAAATTTCATGTGATCTTCACCGTTCGGCGTATTTTAAATGAGCTTCAAGTCCCTCTTCCCCAAGACAGGGCCTTTAAATTGTACACAAACACTTACAACAAATCCGTGTATGAAAAATTAAGAAATGAATTCAACACACCTCATGATTTTAGATTTTTAGCTCCTATCAATCATGGGCTGGGTTATGTGTACTCCTGGGGTTATGGAGGAATGTCAAAAGATCTTCATGAAAAGTACGTACCTTACAAAACAATTGAGAAATTACCCGACGAGTTTGAAGATAAATTAAATCAATTTAGTATTGTAAAGGTTGAAGACGAGCGAACATCTTTTCAATACGAGTGGTTTTTCCCTCTCCAAAGTAAAGGATTTACTAAAGCAGGATTGTCACGGCTGAATCAAACCATTGAATCTTTTGTGTATTGTATTTTAGGGTCTCAAGTAAACACACGGTCGGCAATAGTTTCAAACCGTGGATCGGCAATGGAAACCCAACAAGAATTTTTAGTTTTATTTGAAGATGTGATTATTGAAAAGGATATTTCAAAAAGCATCCAAAGATACCAGCTGGCGATACAGGAAGCTAAAGTTAAATTAGATTTTGCTATTTCCCCAGGGTGTTGGTTATTACCGTCCAATCTAGTAATCAATACAACATCCATTGTTGGATATAACAATAAACTGTTAAAAGCCACGAAAGATATGAGTTTGGGTGTCAATAACATTAATTCTGAAACAAAACATACTGGAATCCGTCATAATAACATGAGCCATTCAAAGATACAATTACCACATCAGAATGCCGGCAATAAGCCAAGTACATTTGTAAAACAAACACCTCCTTCATCATCAAAAAAACATGACACAACAACCCCTCCTTCATCAAAAACACATGACATAAATCTAGCAATGATAACTATAGTCGCTGCTGGTTTCACTTGGTATATATTTCGATAAATAAGGCTGACACCCACTATTCTTTGAATGCCAAAATATTTCATTACAATCTAATGTTTTAAAATCACAATTAAAACATTTGTATTCCTGATCACACGGCGTTTGTCTCTTGCTAATGTGCAGGCTTAACCCTCCCTTTGATTTAAAAACCTTTTTACAAATTGAACATGGAAATTCTGTAATCTTAGACAATAAAGGTTTGGGGCCCTTACACCATCTAATATGCATAGATAAACCCCCCTTATTCGTACAAACTTTTCCACAAATTTCGCATAGAAAACCTTTCTTTTTTTCACCTACCGCCAGCCATTCAGAAAGCCCCTCCATCGTAAGCTTCCCCATATATCCATAGGATTTATCTTCTCAAATACCATCCCCCACCCCATGGCGACACTTCAACAACAAGTAGTAGGGTGCGCAGAAGAGGCGCCCTTGTTATATCAGAGTGGGGTGGAACTCTCGTGGGGTGAATCTCCCCTTTTACAACTACTTATTGGCAGTACGTTTTTAAACAATGTTGATATTAGTGCACAAGAAGCTGTTTATATTGTCTTGCAACTTCCAATGAGAAAAGCTTCTCGACAAATTCTATTTATTAACACATATCCTCCAGAGGAAAGAGTTCAGCTTTTAAAACCAATTGATGATATCAAAGACATGATGATTGGATGGATGATGATTGTGAAGAGATATACACTAGATATTAAGATATTAAAACAGAAAAACATTCCAACAAACCACGAAATCACTGAAAACGAACTTACTGACATCATACTAGAATTGCCAACCCTTGCAGTTACATTTCAAAAAAACAAAAAGATTGTAACCAGGCTTGTCATTGTATGATTTACTAAATGTATATATCTTCAGTTCGTTATTTCATATGATATACCGGGAAACAGTTCCCTATATTCTACTTATTAACAAAAATTGAAGTCATATAATACTAGTGTACCTTACATGCTGTCAATTTGCGTTTCAAACTAACATAAATGTTATAGCCAGTCTTGTTCTTGTTCTTGTTACAAAATATTTATTTTATTTTACATATAGATATGTGATATATTTTATTTTATATATCCTTAATTTCATACAATATTCTAGAAAACAGTAATGTTGTATTATCTTATCTTACACATGTTGCAATTGTCAAATACATAGTTCAGTACGGTAGCTTATAAGGGTCATACACAAAACCAACTTTTTATGGCAGATTATCGCGCAATCTTTTTTTTTGTTTATCGCACAATAATTTGTAATTCAACTTATCGCGCGATAATTCAACTTATCGCGCGATAATTCAACTTATCGCGCAATAATTCAACTTATCGCGCAATAATTCAACTTATCGCGCGATAATTCAATTTATCGCGCGATAATTCAACTTATCGCGCAATAATGCAACTTATCGCGCAATAATGCAACTTATCGCGCGATAATTCAACTTATCGCGCGATAATTCAATTTATCGCGCAATAATTGAACTTATCGCGCAATAATTCAACTTATCGCGCGATAATTCAATTTATCGCGCGATAATTCAACTTATCGCGCGATAATTCAACTTATCGCGCAATAATTCAACTTATCGCGCGATAATTCAATTTATCGCGCAATAATTCAACTCATCGCGCGATAATTCAATTTATCGCGCGATAAGCGATACTCGTATTTCAAGTAGTAACCCAGTCCCTTCATGCCAGTGCAAGCATGGCGGCGGACGAGACTGTTCAGGTGAGTACGTGACTGTGTTGGAAGTTTCACCTTTATTCCATTGTATTAGACGATTTTGCCGTAAAATGTCCTTGAAGGATTGATGATAAGTATGATGTATCATGAAATCACTTTATAATTTACCAGAATATAGTACAAATGGCATATCCGTGCAGACTAAGCAAAATGAAGTTGTACAAATTAGTACAAGTTAGCATATACTGTAGCTATAGTATATTGTAAATTGATAATCACTGGTCCGTAAAATTGAATAAACGGCGTTTATAAATAGTTCTAGTCCTGGCTCAATATTAGGCCCTTTAACCAAGAAATAAATTGGACTCAAGGCAATAGTCACATGGTCTGAAATGGGGCAATATTTCTTGATATAATTGACGTCATTTCCAGTCTCGTGAGAAATTTCATCAGCCAAGAGACCATGAGTAGACAGAGACACAACGTCACACAACGTCAGTTTATACGTGACTAGATTGTTTTTTATTTTGCAGCGAAACCACGCGTTTCGCAGCCCAAGCAATAAACATTTACTGGAGTGAACTATGATTAATCGTAAAAATTTAAACTGGAAGCCAAATAACGATTGATACCAAGCAATAAAATGCATGGGTCTACACGACTGCTCATTGAATTGTGGCAAGTCACGTAAACTACAGTACACACGGTTCAATTATTTATTAACTAGTTTATTAGTTTAAAATTGTACAAAATATATTGGTATTTTTAAAAAGCTTGAACGGTTATATACTGATTGTCAATCACTAAAACCGTGTAACGTTTTGCACTAAATAGTACGGTACGGTAACTAGTGAATAGAAAATAATCGATTTACAGTCATTTGCAAAAATTCTGGCCGCTACGAAATATCAATATATCAATATATCGGGTGCATTATGGGTAATAAAATTAAATAATTAAATTCCCCTTAAAGCGGGTTAACGCCAGCATAGTTGGTAGAAATATTTAGTATAATGTTTATTTTAGTCTAACGTTTGTTGTTTGTAAATTTTGCTTCATTAATAAGTTAGGAAACTCAAAATAGTATTATTTAATTACCCATAATGCACCCGATCAGGAGCCCATTAGTAATGGGCTCCTGACCCGATATATTGATATTTCGTGGCAGCCAGAATTTTTGCAAATGACTGTATTACTATTTAGAACGTAAATAGTACTATTTATGTTGCACAGGTTTAATGTTTGTACTCTAGTACGGTAAATCTGTCTAATACGTTATTTCGATGTATAGGTTTGCGATTTTATTAAAAAAAGAGGTGTCAGTCATGATGTCATTGAAATATTTAGAGAGGAGAAGGTATGTATTGCTTAGGAGGCAAAATAACTATACTGTACCCACAGCCCCAGGCTATTTACTAATTACCTCGAATTACTGAATAATTATTTGCTCAAATGCTGTCAATAAAACTTGAAATGTTTGATAAATGAATTGCACACGCCGTCTTGTCTTTCTTGTGATTTTGAGAGTATTTTTTAGCGATTTTTAGATACTTCTGCGGTCCCCCTACTAGTACATACAAATCGCTAAAAAATACTCTCAAAATCACAAGAAAGACAAGACGGCGAGTGCAATTCATTTATCAAACATATCAAGCTTTATTGACAACATTTGAGCAAATACTTATTCAGTAATTTATACATGTACATTCTCTTCAAAAGTAAATAGCCTGGGGTACCTGTGCTGTAACTACATTTGTTGCCTCAAGCTTAGATACAACTGTAACGACTTTGTGCAAATACACCTACTTCAAAAAAGGTTGTCGAGGACATCAGTCCATGGGTGGTAGGTTTATAGGTCTTTCCAAGACCGAATTGTAAGACAATTGATTTTAAATCTAATTTAATGAATTTTCCCTGGCATCCACGACATTCAACCTATAACCTGTTGCCTATGGACTGATGTCCTCGACAACCTTTTTTGAAATAGGTGAATAAGCAGCCATCTAAAATCAGGTTTATGAATTTTAATTTTGTTTTGTTTTAGATGGACTATGCGGCAGTTAGCTACGCTTCAGAAGAGATTTTGAAAAATATGGGTTTAGCTGCAAAAGGAGATGTCCTAGCGCTGAAAAGATTTGCTGATGCAAATTTAAGTGGTAATAATTATGACCAAGACAAAGAAAGAGAACAAAGGAAAAGGAAGTTATATGATATTATTCAGAAAAAGGATAAAAGAAAGCCGCAAATAAAAGAAAGCCCACAACATAATTCAAGAAATAAAACCAGGCATTTTAAACTAGGCTGGCTGCACCTTGATGAAATGAAGAAGAAGTACGTCTCAGTTCGTTACCCAAGGGGTGGTGGTAGCAGGGATGTCGACTTACCTGGAAACAGCACTAAAGATGAGATCATCAAATACGCAAAGACCCTATTCTTTCCAGAGAATGAGTCAGTATTCGGTAAAGATTATGAGATGACTTTCGACCTGGGAAATTTTAAGGAACAAATGATAGCCGACATCAAGGATGAAGCCAATAACGTGGTCCCCTTTACACTGGAGATGTACTTTAAAGTTCACAAGCTTTCAAGAGTAAGGCTCTATTTGATGAGCAAACTATTATCATCAGTCCAGTCAGATGATGAAGATTTGGAAGACGAGGAAGACGAGAAAGATGATGTAGAGGATAAGGAAGATGATGGAGAAGATGATAAGGTAGATGTGGGAGATGAGGGTGGTGTGGAAATTGAGCAATATATGATAGATGACGAAGATTTGCCTCCTATCAGTGCGATTATTGGCTCTTCATCCGAACGTGATGCCCTAAAAGCCATGCAGGATAAAGAATACAGTGAATCACTTCAGGCAGATCAAGAGAAGGAGCGTCAAAGAAACAAGGACAGCGTCAACAAAGAGAAAGAAGAAGAACGACTTCAAAGCCTTATGCTCGCAAAAAAACGTAGAGTGCCTAATGAACCGTTGAATAACGAAAATCATGTACTAGTTGTTGTTCGACATCGTACCATTGGGGTTATAAGGCGAAGATTTTATGTCACAGAGGGCATGACATCCATATATGACTGGGTGGGATCATTGGCAACCAACCCAGAACACTTTCACCTTTCTACTCACCCTGGGAATTATTTAGCGCCTGACGAGCCTGTAACTGTAACACAAGGATATGTGCTGCACATGACAGCTTCTGAAGAGCCCATCCCATTATCAAAAGATATACAAGACCAAGATGTCACTTTTATGGGATATGGACCAGCTCAAAGTGAAGAGTTAAATGTCGATGAAACACTGTCGGATCAAGAGTCGGATTCGTTTCACATTGAACCAGTGTCAGCTGAGGTTCCTTCTCAACTATTAATAGAAGATGGAGGGTAAGGTTTTAGTTCATGCACTGGCTTTCACTTTAGTTTCGACTACTTGCATATAATAAAATGATTATCACCAAGAGAACTTAAAAAAAAGTGTGGTGATCGGTCATTCTTCATTTTTGAAATTTCATAAGCCAAAGTCAACTTTTAAAAAACGTTTTTCCTTGGCTACATCCGGTTTCTAATCAAAGGCACCCATTGGCCAACGTCGTGGATTACATGATAATGAATGAATGAACAAATGAATGAGAAAACGAACAAAGGAATTAATTGGTGAAATTTTAACATCAATTTCCCTTAAAAACATATCTCATGCACGAGACATGATATACCCACTGAAATTATCAGTCATCAATTGGTGTTGTTTCCTTTAAAGTTGTGTTCCATGCGGCAGTCACGTCAACTCGATGAATATTATTCTAGTACTAGTGGGGCACAAACATGGCTGATTATTGCAGAATATTGTGTGTATTACTAATAAATGTCCATTTATTCTCTTGCAGTGAGACCAACTTAACTCTGCCTCCACAAACTACAGATAATGCTGCGGTAACTAAAAAATCCTCGACATTTTCTATCATTGTATATCTTCTTGCCCCATTTATATAACTATATAATTACCAATTATTCTCTGAACTGGAGATGAATAGCGGTAGAACATTTGCTGAGAACGCGAAGCGGCGAGGTAAATATTCCTAAACGTTAGCCCGTTATTCACCGACAGTGAAGAGAATAAATATATATATATACTTCCTTGTTGTTGTTTTTTTATAAATAGAAATGACTATTTAACAACAGTCCCTTTTCGCGTTCACAGATCCCGTTGTAAAACCGCTGTACTTATTGACATCAGACGCATTTGTACAGGTTTAGCCTCGAGTCAGGGTAAATTATTATTATTAAATATTATTATTCACAAAGTCAACAAGAACACGAAAAAATGTTGACATAAAACAATAGAAACATTTTTGAATTGCACGGACTGGTTTCTGAATCAAGGCTAAGCCTGTACAAATGCGTCTTTTGTCATGGACAGCGGTTATCTCTAAACAACGCGAAACTGGAGTAATAGTACTATTTCACGCTTTTCTAAAGTGCACTCTTTCCTGTGTGTTTTCATATTTACTCTTTTTTTACAAATATTATATGTATAGCCTGGAAGACGATTCCGTGAAATGGTAAATATGACAGACTCCCAGAATGAACAAGAAGGTAAGTTGGTCCTAAAAAAATATAATCCCTTAATTCTTTAGAAATTTTCAATTTTTAATTCTTAAAAGAGTTAAAAAAATAAGAAAACGGTGTAATTCTGCCACTATACAACAACAACAAGATCATTTAATCTTTTCTTCACATTGTAGAGGACGAAGTAGACGAGGACCTGAACTTCAAAAAGGTTAAAGTGAGGAGAAATCACATAGTACATGATGTGCTGAACCTGTACCGAGATGACACATTTCCAGATCACAAGCTGAATGTCACTTTTGAAGATGAAGTTGGCATGGACTTGGGAGGGTTGACAGAGGATATGTTTTCATCCTTTTGGGAAGAAGCATTCCAAACGTTTTTTGACGGTGATGGAGTTGTCAAAGTGCCCTTCGTTCCTCCTCAGAAAATGGTGAAATCAAAAGATGACATGAAAATGCTGGGTAGGATTTTGGAGCATAGTTGGGCTTTGACAAGGAAGTTGCCAATTCAATTCTGTGAAGCATCCCTAATCGCTCTTATACATGGGGAGGAAATGGTTACCAATGAAACCCTTCATCGCTCATTTCTATGGTATGTGAGCCAGTTAGAAAAAGATGTCTTGGAGTCTTTTCTCAGTGACGAAAAACCAGATGCCTTTCAAAATGAATGCCTGCTCTCATTATACCAGCGCTTTGGTATGCAATGTACCCCTGGAGCAACTAATGTGCAAGTTAAAGAGCATATTATCGCCATGGCTCAGTCAGAATTCATTTTTAAACCGCTTTGCCTCCTCACGTGGATGAGAGATGGGATTAATCGCAAGAGACTGAACAAATTCAAACAATCCCTTCCTGTCCAAGCAATTGGAGCACTGTACAGCCAACTGTCTCCTACAACCAGGAAGACGATCGAGAGCTTACAACCAGAAAGCTCTGATCTGAAACCTGAGCAACAACGTGTTTACAATTTCCTTTTGAGGTATATTGGAAATATGGACAGGGAGCAGCTTCTTCGCTTCCTGCGCTTTGTGACAGGTGCAACATGTGCCCCTCAGAAACCAATCAAGGTCTTCTTCAATGGTGCCACTGGCATGAACAGGGTCCCAAATGCCTCCACATGCTCAAGCACGCTGACAATCCCTACAACATATGATAGGATGTCCGAGTTTAAGAACGAATTTGATATTATACTGATGAGTCGCGAATCGTTCACAATGAGTCTGACCTAAGCTTACTACAAATACTAGTAAGAATGATCCTAGAGTATTTATTATTCAGAGTGCATTCGTGGTGTTTTTTTTCAAGAAATCATAGACCGATATTCACAAAATCATAGCTACAGACGTTATGTGACAGTGAGATATTTGATTGTTATTGTTATATTTCACGTTTAATTTTTACTTCATTGTTAAAGTTCTTATATTCTGGTAATGACATTGAAAATTGAGATATTTTCAAAATTGACCAAAATACATATCTTCTATCAAGAGACCATGAGCCTCGAAATTCGTGGTGAGTCTATCATATTTAAAGTTACAGTTCAGTTATATGTTGAATACACGCTTCTGATTATAAATGTAGTGGGCCCATTACTGATATTGATAATGTAACTTTGTATATTTTTCATTCAGGCAACTAAGAGCTGAAATGAGACCCCATTATCAGTATTTGATTCTTTGAATAAAACCATTATGCTATGATTTGAATTTATATTCTTTGTGCATACCGTATCAGTCCAGTATCAGTCCTTTTACGGGTTTACTCACCACTCTAGGCAATTGCCATCCCTTAGGCATTCAATCTTTACAATTCAGTATGTAAAGTGATCAAATATTTCCACAATTTCAGCATTTCCAAAGAGATAACTACTAAAGGGGGAAAAAGAATTCAAAATATTCACATCGTTGTGATTTCACCAAAGAAAACGTTAGCCGATGTTTAGAAATAAAATTGTGGAGAACTGTGCAGCAAAATTCACGAAGTGACTGTATGCAGACTAGTCAGAAGCCCGAGTGAACGCTAATAGAGTGTCTTGTTAGTTTTTGAGACCAGTAGTTTTCGAACTATTTCCAGAATATTTAAAAAAGGGCAAGAAAACCACATAACATGATATAGGTGTTGTTATTTAGTTCATAATATTATATAAAAAACCCAGTTAGTAATAGGTAATAATAATAACGTAATAAAAGTTAACCGTCACCAAGGTGCTTAGGCGATTGTTATCGATTTATTCCAGTCTAGTTGTGACATAAAGTTTATAAGTTGTTTAGGTGCGAAATAATATTAAAGTATAAGTCCAACGCCTCATCTGCATTGCATGCAGTGTTAAGATGATCGTCTTCCATTATCATAGTAGCCAGCTCGTTAAACTCATCACTGCAACCTCTAGTCAGTGGCTGCTCTGTGCACATCTCTGAAATCTCTATATCATCCTCGCTGACAGGAATTTTATAACAATAATTGCCTCTTAGTTCGGGAAGAAAATACAGTACGTCAGGTTTTCCGGGTGGAGAATCAGGATTTGTACATGCTCTTATGCGATGCGTGTTCCACTGTTCAGCAACACGGTGAAGGTCGGCTTGTATTACTGGCATAAAACAGAACTTCAGGCATTCGACTTCAACAGGATCGTCATCATTGTACTTCGCAGAATCTCTTAAATCCTTAAAATAATTGATCCACCAGTCGGTGTTACTTTTTCGCAGAAAAGACCACCACGCTTCGATTCTTTGATTTGATACTGATTTTCCATACAAGAAGCTTTTATCCCCAGCAAATGTGTCTTCGTCGTCGCTCCTTAGAAATCTCTGAATATGGGCAATGTTCACATTTTCTGTGCCACAGTCACCTCTTATTATCCTCGGAATTCCTGAAATTTGCCTCACGTAATCGATGAAATACTTAGCAACTATTCTTGGATTGTTGTTAGAAGAGCCCACTTCGAGCCATAGCATTCTACGACTAAATCCGTCAATCGCTCCATGAATACAAAACCCAAAAGGTTTAAGTTTATCGTACCCGTCCAAATGCCAAATATAGTTCGGTCCTTTTGAGAAGTATTGTCTACGACGTAACCTGTGTCTTGATCGCTTCTCTACCCCTTCTGGGTCAAGCATTTTTAACGCCAAACGAACTGTTTCTCTTGAGGTTACCAAGAGGTGTCTGCTTCTTAGGAGATGATGCATTTGTCTATAGCCAAGACAACTCCCACTTCCCTGTATCTCCATTTCGACAGCATCGATGATTTCACTTGGATCGGAATGGTTCTTTCTTCTTCTTAAGTTGTTTGCATTAAGTATTCGTTTCAATTGGCGAAGGCTTAATTTGATACCATGATAGAGCACTAGAAAAGCAAGAATTTCTGAATACGCCATACCTAAGTTGAAATACCGTTCGATTATAATGTCACGGTTTATTGCTACTTGATCTTCGATAGCCGGTATATAAGTAGGAGGGACCGATTGCGTCGACGGAAGAAACAATAGAATAAACACAAATAACATCATGATGCAGTCGAACATTATATATAGCATCCCTATAAAAGAACAAAGTGAGAAGATCAGTTACAGTTCTGTGTTTCACATGAATTTATTAAAGTAATGTAGGGAGTCAGGATCACGACAATGACAGTATTCGTGGTAATATATAAGCTTTCACTACTGAACAGAAGACAAATAGTGCCATAAGAGGCGAATGGATACCCTATAGAATCCCGGTTATAAGCTCCCCCCCCCCCCCCCCCCCCCCGATTATAAGCCCACCTATCTGCTAACAGAAATTTCCTACCGGATGTAAGCCCTCCCGGTAATAAGACCCCCGGTTATAAGCCCCTCCGATTATAAGTTCACCTATCTGCTAACAGAAATGTCCTACAGGATATAAGCCCTCCCGGTTATAAGCACCTCGGTTATAAGCCCCCTTCATTTACTCCTCCCATATGGGGTACCATATACAGGAAACAATAATCAGACAATTAGGTGTACGTAGCAAACGAGACTGATGGAGTCCAGCTAGTATACGGTAGCTCATTGCTTGAAAATCCGCTCAGATTAAAGTTTTTTTCTGAGCATATTCACGTTAAAAACGTTTACTGTTATTGTTGCATGAACACTGTTTAACTAAAATGGTCACGATTAAATTAACATTGATTTTAAATAGAACGGACTCCAGACGTTTTTTCCCTCTTCCCTCCCTTTTATAAGCCCCCCCCCCCCCCCTCCCTGGTTATAAGTCCCCCCTGGTTATAAGCCCCTTCCCCCCGATTATAAGCCCGCCACAAAACCGGCCTTACGAAGTTATATAAGCCCAGGGCTTATAACCGGGATTCTACGGTATACCAAGTACTATCACGTGTATAAAGCGAAAATCGCCCATAAATAAACTATTTTCACATACCGTATTTGATACTGATAATGATGTACATGTTATTGTGAAATAGTAATACATGCATCAAAGAGTTTAAAAAGAAATGATAGAGCAAGTTTTTGTGCTAATCAAGTGACCATTGTGATTACCTGGCGGCATGATGAAATAGATCAATCAATCAATCAATAATCAATCAATCAATAATCAATCAATCAATAATCAATCAATCAATAATCAATCAATCAATAATCAATCACTGATCAATCAATCAATAATAAATCAATCATAAATAAATTATAAATCATATTAATAATCATATTAATCATTTATTTACAAATAATGACATTAATTCATTATATATTAGCGAGCTAATCTGAGCTAGATTAAGAAGCTAAGAAGCTAAATACGTTACAAACAGAGTAAAAGGTTGCCAGAGAGTCTGCTTGAACTACTGAGGATGGTAGAACATTCCACATATTAGGAATTGTTCTAATATTTTTAATATATATTTTGAGAATGGCTGCATGATGCGAATTTGAGTCATTTCTTTGACCAAAATGCAATCGTGTATTTAAAGAAATTGATTTTCACACCTGACATCATACTTATCATCAATCCTTCAAGGACATTTTACGGCAAAATCGTCTAATACAATGGAATAAAGGTGAAACTTCCAACACAGTCACGTACTCACCTGAACAGTCTCGTCCGCCGCCATGCTTGCACTGGCATGAAGGGACTGGGTTACTACTTGAAATACGAGTATCGCTTATCGCGCGATAAATTGAATTATCGCGCGATGAGTTGAATTATTGCGCGATAAATTGAATTATCGCGCGATAAGTTCAATTATTGCGCGATAAATTGAATTATCGCGCGATAAGTTGAATTATTGCGCGATAAGTTGAATTATTGCGCGATAAATTGAATTATCGCGCGATAAGTTGAATTATCGCGCGATAAGTTGCATTATTGCGCGATAAATTGAATTATCGCGCGATAAGTTCAATTATCGCGCGATAAGTTGAATTATTGCGCGATAAGTTGAATTATTGCGCGATAAATTGAATTATCGCGCGATAAGTTGAATTATCGCGCGATAAGTTGAATTACAAATTATTGTGCGATAAACAAAAAAAAAGATTGCGCGATAATCTGCCATAAAAAGTTGGTTTTGTGTATGACCCTTATAAGCCACCGTAGTTCAGTAATGTTTATATTTAAATATGTATTAAAATACATATTTGTTCTAAAAAGTATTCGCCTTTATCACGCGCCGCCATCTTGGATTTTACGTCATACTTTTTAACACGAAAACGAGGTCATGCCTGGTAAAGCCATAGAGTTAGTGTGTCAATATGGCGTCGTCCAGCTCCAAGTCAGAGTTTTGGCACAACTATCTAGCTAATATCCCAAGTATTTCGAATAGTTTTGTTGAAAAATATGCGAAGTTTAAAGCAACAATTACAAGGGCTACAAATTATGCCACCAACATTACATTAACGATGTTGAAGGTAAGCAACTATACAATGATTTCGAGAACAATGCATGTCTCAAACCTTGTATGTATTCTAAAATACTCATTGTTTTCACGTTTATTTGCAGTAAAACATAAACAATTACCAGAAGATGGAACCTCTGTTCGTTCGAAGTGCTACAGAAGCATGACAAAAAGCGAGATACCCCCAAATTATCGATGATTTTCAAGGCTGGAACAGACATACATAAGCTTTATACATACACAAATGTAGCTGTGCAGCTGGGCAAGGGCTATGACCTGTCATCTCCAAGACATCTCAACCACAGGTCAGACCTAGACACGTGCACGCGACACTTTGGTGATCTCAGTTCTCTATTGGGGCGACTTTGTCCAGTGGAATATCGACGGTACGGCACCTTTGGTCAGATTTTGCTTACCATTGAGTGTTGTCTTGATATCTCTCAACATGGCTTCAGGAAGGTCACGATTCCTTCGCCTACCTTGAAAGATTTTCCAACATCACGCCGAATTTGTAAAATCCACTGCTTTCTCAATGATATGTCTCTAGGAATTTGATGAAAAGTGATACTAGAATCGACTTTAGACCTATCATTCTGGCATAAAGGTGCACAAGTGATCTTTTGCTCGGCATCGGCGTGACAAACTTACCACGCGTGACCTCGTTCTGATGTTCAAAACTGTGACGTAAATTCAAGATGGCCGCTGTGTGATAAAAGCGAATTGTCCATGAGATATATTAACATTTAAAGAACTGTCACCTACCCCCGGTTGCACGAAACATGGATAACACTATCCATCGGATAAGTCCTATGCAACACATAAAATTGAATAACTACATCATTTTATCCATATCATAAGGGACAGACCATTATTTTTTTCAAGGGGCGGGGGATGAAATATTTTTCATGATTTACAAGAACATAATTTATTTCATGCCTTATACTGATTTTATTTACCTCATGAAATACACATTAGTGCATATTAATTCAATTCCATTCTCTTGTTTTAATTTCACTATTACACATTCGACATTAGATTTTATTTCACAGGTTAAATAAAATCACTCCAAGTAGCATTATAACTCTATCACTGCAATTTATAAACACGAGAAATTATAGATAACAGAAATAGAACCGTTTGTGTATCAGTACTATCTATAATAATTATTCTGCTATTTCACGCTTTTCTCTATATCCTCTAAATAAGCAGTAGACACATGCGCTCTTAGTGTGCCTATTTTTCCAGATGTACTTATGCCACACAAATTAAACATTTGGACATTATTTCAGTGTTGGGACCAGGTTTTTACAATATTAGTTATAGAGTTCATCCCACATCTGTGTGATGCCAAACTGCCATTAGTGCACATTTTAAAGCACATCTATAATACAGTTTATCACTTACTTAGTACTAATTGAAAATAAACAAGACTTAATATCTGGAAGTTGAAGTTTGATTTGATGTTTTTATGTTAGGAATATCAAAATATGAAAGCATACCGTATTCTCAAGTACATTAAGGCCTGGGTCTCAAACTTTTAAAAATGGCCGCCGCAATTCAAGAGGGGGTAGTCTAATTCTTTCTCTTTGTAATATTTTCTCTTAACACTTTGGCAATTACAATATAGCCACGATGTTGACAATTACACATGATAGTTTCCATGGAAATATGGAATGTGACCTTTGAACTCTAATTTAAATAATTGATATAAAAGCCTCCTGCATTATATTAAAGCGTTTTAATGTGCAGGAAATTGTTATACAAGTGAATCAGAGTTAGTCCATAGTATATATATCCAACGAGGGCAATTGCAAATATTATCGGTAAGGCTGATTTAGGCTGAAATGAAATATGATACTCTCAATTTAAGATTGTTTAAAATTATTTTTCTTCACCGCCCTCGTTAGGGTTATAAGTAATGACTTACCCCCTATTCATATCCATAAAAATATCAGACATATGAAATCACTTTACTATAATGCAGAAGGCTTTTATAAAATGATATTTCAATTAGAGTTCAAAGGTCACATACCAGGTTTCCATGGAAACTGTTACGTAATTTTTGTTAAGATCGTGACTATATATTATTTGTCAAAGTTTTAAGGTAAAACATTACAAAGAAAAGGAGAAAGACTACCCCCTCATCAAATAAACGGCAGCCATTTTGAAACCCAGGCCTTAATGCACTTGAGTTGTAAATGAAATTACTTTTCAGTCAAAGCCAATATTATTGTTTTGCCTGAAGATTTGAGTTGCTAATTTTGCATATGAAGATACGTTGAAATTAACCTTAGGGACCGGTATTAATGTAGGGGCTTGGGTTGGAGGGGGTGGTGGTGGTGGGGGGAGGGTTTGGAGGAGGAGAAATCATGGGGCATGGGGGCGGGGGGGGGGGGGGGGGGGGGGGGGGTTATTCAGGTGATTTTTTAAATAGGACAGGGGGTGGGTCATGATTAACATAACTATCAGAAGGGGGGTGGGGGGGGGGGGGGGGGGGTAGGGGTTATTGAGTTTTCCTTGACGAGCCTTAATAGCCAGGAACAAACAAGTTTATTAGAATGATTAATTGATTCAAAAAGAGAATAACACAAATTAGGTCTAAATCAAGCTATAGAAATTAGGCCTATTAAATTTAATAAGCAAATATATACTCTATATTATTATGAAACAAGGATGCTTTGGATACTCATTACATTTGATTCAAATAAACATTTTTTGTTTGTTTGTTTTTACAATTCAGATATGCACGTACCTAATTCAATTAAGTTAGTCATCCTTGACTCACAAAGGTGCGACCCTAGCGAATCATGGGAGATACTGTTTACCAAGTCTTTCTACCCAAATTTCCTGACATTTTGACAAAAAATTCATCCATCTCATTCTGAATGTCACTTGACTTTGGTTCACCGCAATGTTCTTGTTTAGTACAAGACATTCGTGAAGAATATGGCTGCTAATAGAAACCCCCATGATCCTTCAGGGTCGCACCTTTCACTCTTTTCGGGGGACTAACATAATTGATTTTATAGGTGTATATTTCAAAAACTAAAGAAAAAAGGTACAGGCCACTGGTATAATAAAACCAGAGTAAAAGTAATTAAACAGATCCATGGCCTAATTATAAAATTATTGGAAACACTATGGAAAGATCTAAATATTTTAACATTTTTCTTCATCATATAGAGTACAAACACTAAAAGCATGCAATACGTTGCACTATTTAGTACTAAATGGCACTAATTAAGCAATATACAACAATATAATTAGCATAATTTAGCACTATTTATAACTATTTATGTTGCACGCTTTTGATGTTTGTACTCTACTGCATACTTTCAAATCTTATATCAGTTCAAGTATTTCCATAGTGTTTCCAATCAGCTCATATGAATCAAGTGCAAAGCACCCTTGTTTCACTAGAATATTCAGGATCTCTATTGCACTCCTCCTGTTAAGGTTGTTTAAAAACTCTTTGTTTATTCATCTTCACAAAGGGAATGTTGACTTGTATCGCTGAGAGTATATCCATCAGGAAAACATATATTTTCAACAGAATAATCATCCAAGCAAATATCTTTTAGAAGCTTGACGGCAGCTGCTTGAAGCCTTTCAGTTTTCCTTTTTTTTGCTTTTAATTTGTTCTTTTTCTTTCTCCTGCGCTTCGTTTTTACTGCTCCAGAAGTCGAAAACCTAGCTAATGATTGTTGACAAGGAGTGACACGTTTGCTGATTTCAGCTTGTGAACTGCTTTAAAAAGTTTCCTGCAGTGCTGCTAACTTTTTGGTCAGGCACTCATTGATAATCTTTCTGCTCTTGAGCCCAGGACTTGCACTGTAGTCCTCTATCATCAAAAATGGCCTGGTAATCATTCTTGGTTTTCAACATATATGATTTTACTTTGTATTCAAGATCAGACAATTGCTTTATTGCTCTTTTACAGTTATTTAAGTCCTGTGGTGTTGCATAGGTAAGAAGCCTCATATACTTGCCAAAGCATGCTGGGTTATCAGAAAGAAGATAATTCACCTCCTTTTCAAATTTGTAAATTTGTGTCTTTGTTCCCCACCTCTTTGCTCTTTCTCTAAACAAATAAGCTTCAAATGAAGTTTCATCCATATGGGGTCTTGCTGCATTATAGATTCCTGGGAGGACTTCATTGTAATACTTTGTTCGACTATGCTGTGGATTGCTGTAAAACCACTTTGACTTCATGTATGGCAACATATCTGGTATATGCTCTTTTGAAGAACATGGTAGGACTACAAAAAAAGGGAATAATGTGAGGGTTTTGTGACGTCACACACCATATATGGAGACTGACCATGACCTTGGCCTCGTGGCCAAATAGCATGTTGTTGTGAAATATCGAAGGCTGAGTTTATATGTGTCAACAGCGATATTCAACACGGTTAAATCTTCACATTGGTGGCAGCGATTTGAGCTACGAACTCTGGCTGAGAAGTAAGCGAATATTGGCAGAATATTGGCAGATAAACATGGGTGATGAAGATAAAACAGCGACGAGCGACTAGACAGTGTCGACTTCAACTAGTAGTAAGGGAAAAGCACCATCAACTTCGGGAGAAACGAAGGTAAAATCTGACTTGAATCCCATGCGAGTGCTTGCTAATACGTTGGCAGAAGTTCTCAAAAGTGCAACATCATATACTGTAAGTGTTAGTTCAGAAGCAACAGCAGCAAGGAATGTCAAACCGCCGAGAGCTTACTAAGTTGGACAGAATTTCAAAACATGGTTAGCACAGTTCATGCAATACATTAACCTCGTGAGAATAAAAGAAGCTGATCGCAAAGCGTGCCTGCTAACCTTATTAGACCAGCCAGCATTCAGGGCTGTTGAGCTGTTACGATTGCCTGAATAACTTTCGTTTAACGATTTTACGGCAAAGCTTAGCAAGCGTTTTGACTCGGGTAAATCCAAGGAAGATTACAAATTGCAGTTGAGGTCGAGGCGCCAAAGATCAAACGAAGATATTGATAGCTTTGCAGACGCATCACTAGAATTCGGTGAAAATGCCTATCCAGAGGCCGAATATAGTTTTAAAGTGGAGCTTGCAAGGGATCAGTTTATTCAAGGTATGGAAATATGTGATGATGTAAGGGAGAGAGTCTTCATAAGTCAACCAGAGACACTCGCTGATGCAGTTCGCACTGTACATCGAATAGAAAGTACATGCAAAGCTTGTAAATTTAGCCAACTAGTGAGTAAAGCGAGAGTGAATGCAGTTGCACCTGCAAGCGATGATAAAACCTCTGCTGAAATTCGTGAGCTCGAATAATTAGTTGTTGGTATGAGTCAGAAAATACAAGAGTTGGAAAGAAAAGTGTCTCATAGGCCAGCTAGGACCCCACGCCGAGTTAATGTTGAATGCTATGCCTGCCATGGCCATGGGCACTATGCACGAGAGTGCCCTGCTGCTGGAAATGCATCATCGAGAAATGGGGAAGGCGGCCTGCCGAGGGGCAGCCAGGTCTCTCGCAACCAGTAGTGTCTGCCTCTGAACATGTAAACGAAAATCATCAGTCATCTGAGCCAGACCCAAGCAATGTAATTTCAGTATTATCACATTCTGGCATTTATATAACAGGACTTGTAAATCATCGTGTTACACCTATTTTACTTGATACTGGAGCGACAGTTAGTGTATTGAGCGAGGAAACGTGGACAAAAAGTGGCGTTAGCTCGGAACTGAATCCAGTATCTGGGAGCTTGACTTGACAACAGCGAATGGGTAGGTTTTGACTGTTCTCGTAGAGACAACAACAAGACTTCGCATAGGTGATTTCGATGGTTACTGGGATATCATTGTGGCACGCGGATTGACGCATGGATGTTTACTAGGATCGGATTTCTTTCATTACTACAAATGCCAAATTTGTTACAATACTGGAACTTTTGCTATTGCGGGAACTGAGGTACCAATAAGATTTCAAACAGGGAACCCAGCAGTGTGTAGGGTGTACCTGGAAAGGGATGTGGAGATTGGGCCTTGGACTGAGCAGCTGTTCACAGTGAAACTTGAGGGGGGGGGGGGGGGTGGGGGGAGGAGGGGCGTGAACGTAATAACGGGAGTCCTGGTGTAATAGAAGAGGTGCATGAAGTAATTGGAGAGACAGGTATTTCTGTTGCACGAGCGCTAGTGATACCCATAGATGGTTTAACTGTAGTGCACCTTACGAACTTCACTGACCAACCAGTCAAGGTGTGTTCAAATGATCCCATCGGGAAGTATTGCCCATTAAGTACTGTGAATTTTAAAGTAACATCTATAGACACTCATAGTGAGACTGAGGTGGGGGGAGAGGCTCCAGGTGCCAATACCATTCTAAATAATGATGAAGAACGTTGGAAACACAGTGTGTATAAGAAGGAACTAGAGGGTAAGGAGTTTTACCGTTTACATTTGAGTCTGAGAATTTGAGTGATGAACAGAGGGGGCAGTTTACATCCTTGATGAATGATTATGCTGATGTGATCGCATAGAGTAATTCAGATTTGGGAAATACTGATTTGATTGAACACTGTATCGATGTAGGTGATTCGAAGCCGGTGAAGCTACCACCTCGGCGGACACCCTCTCATCAACGAGAAGTGATTGATCATCAGCTGGATGACCTACTAGCCCAGGGGAGGATAGAACAATCACAGAGCCCACGGAGCAGCCCCGTTGTTCCAGTCCGAAAGAACGATGGCTCCTATCGGATGTGCATTGATTATAGATGACTGAATAAGTATACCATAAAAGATGCGCATCCACTCAGGCGCACATTGGTTTACCTGCCTGGACCTCGCCTCCGGGTATTGGCAAATGAAGGTGTCCGAGAAAGACCGGCCCAAAACAGCATTTGTAACACACCGTAGCCAATTCCAATGGACGGTGATGCCTTTCGGGATAACCAATGGTCCGGCTAGTTTTCAAAGACTGATGAACATGGCCCTGAATGGACTCACCTGGACACATTGTTTAGTTTATATTGACGATATCATAATATGGTCTAGGTCATTTGAAGAGCATCTACATCGCCTACGTCTGGTCTTCAGCAGGATTCGTCAAGCAGGACTTAAGCTTAAACCAGCCAAGTGTCAGTTCCTGAAGCAGAGTCACCTTTCTCGGGCATGTGGTGGCATCGCAGGGCATCGAGACAGACCCTGAAAAGACCAAAGCGGTTGTTGATTGGCCGGTCCCAGTGGACGTCAAGGAGTTGCAGCGGTTTTTAGGGCTTGTGGAGTATTACAGGCGCTTTGTAACATAATTATCTATCACCGCAGAGCCATTATACCGACTGTGTAAGAAGATCACCCCATTCCAGTGGGGCAGCAAAGAACAAACGGCCTTTGAGGAACTGAACTGAAGAAGTCACTGGTCAGTGCGCCTGTCCTCGTATACCCTAACTTTGCAGCAGATGCTGGAAGGTTCATCCTCGACACAGATGCTAGTCAACAGCTTGGTATAGGTGCTGTCCTCTCACAGTTGCAGCCGGATGGAACAGAGAGAGTTATTGCATATGGCAGTCGGTCACTTAATGACCACGAGAAAAAAATACTGCTCTACAAGGCTAGAGATGCTGGCAATGGTAACGTACATTGATCACTTTCGCTACTGTTTGTTGGGACGCATATTTCTTGTAAGAACTGACCATCATTCATTGCGGTGGTTGATGTCATTCAAGCAACCGGAAGGACAGGTAGCTCGCTGGTTAGAACGATTGCAAGAATATGACTTCGATGTTGAGCACCGCCCAGGTAAATCTCACATTAACGCCGACGCGATGTCCCGGAAACCAAGACGCCAATATGGAGACTGTCCATCATGCAAGTCCACCGCAGGAGCAGAGTCACATGTTTCCAAGTTGACGTTGGTGCAGTTGGCTGGGACTACGAGTTCAGTAAAGCAGGACTTGTGGTCAGAAGAATCGCTAGCAAGCACACAACAAGAGGATGTCGCTATAGGGCCAGTGCTGACGTCTCTACTTCAGGGAGAGGGGAAGCCAATCCAGCAAGTGCTACAGTCTTTGAGTCCCACTACACGTGCAGTCATAGCGCAGTTCGAGCTGTTGGAGGTGAAGAATGGTGTACTCTACAGGAAGGAATTGAAGCTTCATGAAATTAATGGATGACAAAGCCTACATTAGACCAGGGACATCTGGTATTTGAACCCCTTTTTCTTTTCCAATAATATTGCAATTTGTTATTTAATCTCCTATTGTTTACCATTTACTCGACAAGGGGCATAGAAAAGACGAGAAATATCAAGATACTAACGCTTTACGGAGAAGGTGCAAGACAATTGCCCAAATATGACTGGCCAGAAAAAATGGTCTATCAGACACCTGCCGCACATAGGATAATGAACAAAAAACAAGTATAACTGTGGATGATGGGATAGAAAAGTTGATTACTGATAATGATGTTCACGTTGTTATTGTGCGCCCGAAAACATATGTACCATCTTCAGGGTCATCCTGGGCAAATGAAACTCATAGACTGAGATGTTTATACCCAGATGCCCATGAAGTACCATCAGAAAATGAATTGGTCAAATATTCGCCTGAAATTCGCCAATTTTGTGCCACAGTTTATTGCGATGTTTATATGCTGTACGACATGACTATGGCAGAAGATCTTAGAAAGATGAAACAGTCAAGGCCATGTCCTCATCGAGATTACGAATTAAAGCGTTTGAGACACTTTCTGCACCGACTTGATTGCTGCTGTACTGCAACCGAAGCACAAAAGAATAAGATAAACAAAACCGATTCCACATTGATCGATAACATTCGAAGCTCCTTGACGCCACTGACCAATCATTGCACCAAACTTGTGGAGCAGCTTAAGGAGGGTAAACGACCTGAAGTTGATGAAACCTTTGAATTCACTTAGACTACCACCAGTGAAGCC
Organism: Actinostola sp. cb2023; assembly: GCA_033675265.1. Classification (NCBI taxonomy): domain Eukaryota; kingdom Metazoa; phylum Cnidaria; class Anthozoa; order Actiniaria; family Actinostolidae; genus Actinostola; species Actinostola sp. cb2023. The sequence continues at coordinate 22,154 of JAUJYZ010001194.1, read as the reverse complement.
ACGCTGGGCTGAGTTTACAGATGCAGGTCCTGGAGTTGGTGTTAATAATGTGGAAGTGAAGATAAGAAGTGCCGAACCAGATATAATATACAACAGAGATTATCGTATTCGTGTACACCGCTTTCGTGGCGATAGTGGACAAAACGAGGCTGAACGGAAGAACTGTGCAATTGGTGATGTTGTGGTTGATGGTGCTACTATCGCATGGGAACATTATAAACGTTTTCATGGCATGTCAAGATAATAAATATATTTGATGACTCTTCAGAACTATGAGGCACACGAAGCTCAAATAATGGAAAGAAATGCGTGGAGAATCACTATCCAACTTGCTGAAAGACTGGATGGTGCTCCTGTATTGTCTGAATGTATCCATGCGTTATCATCAGAAATTCCAGAAGATATGTTCTTTTTTAATGACGATTAACTATCACAGTATATGAGCAAAGCAAAGAATCTTAGACATAGTGTTCCCGGCGCAGCCTACTTTGACAAGATTTTCACTTTCATTGATCAACACACCCAGTTTGGGGAATTATACACAGAATTCCTGAAGGAGTCTTGCGAGAACACACTTGGCTCACCATGTCAGTATTGTGCACAAAATTGCTGGATTGGACCAACAATGAAACAGATTCCTCGACCAATCCCAGACCACGCTGCTCTTCCAGAGTTTCACTAAAATATCGTTCATGCAACTCCTCTAACCGACAGTGATGGAAATTAGCGTGTTCCTGATGACTGGCAGCCTAGATGTAACGTCAATAAATTGTTTGAGCAGAAGAAGTTGTCAATAGATGACACTGATGCCATCCAGGAATTCTCTCAGAAGTTTGTTGTTAATGAGAGGTACGTGAAGACATACATTGAACATTTATCTACTCTACACACTGTAAAGAGCATCAGACAAAAAAAGCGCCAAGGTGATCGCGAAGAACGATGTAGAAGAGACGTCACTGGTTACAACTGGCGAGAGCTTATCGACAGTTGTAAACTTTCATCATTAACCGTTTCTGAAATAGACAAATACCTGAATCATTATGACCTTTGCAAGAAAGGTAAAAAAAGACAAGAAGATAAGAAGGGTTACCGCTCATCACAACACGGAACATGGAAAGACAATTCCAGAAGACTACACCGTAGCACGACCTGTCATCACATCATCTGGCAGTGAGAGTGAAAGTGACAGTGATGAAGATTTAATCTTATGTGAAAGCGACAGTGAAAGTGATGGATGGCATAGAGGGTGAAGATGTCCTTGAAAATGAGCCACCTACTCCACAAACAACATCCAGAAGTGGACGCACGACGGGACACTGGTGAAGACGATATGAAGATTTTGTCCACTTGGGGGGGGGGGGGGGGGGGGGGGGTGGGAGGGGGGGCATCACTAAAATGTGAATTATGAGAAGGGGGCTGCTCGCCATTTTCGTGGGGGGGGGGGGGGGGGGGCGCTCCGGAAAAATAATTCTCCCCCCACCCCCCTACATTAATAATGACCGGTCCCTTACCCCCTCCCCTCTACTGTATCAGCATAGAATCTGAATATATTAAAATTAACTTTATCTACAAGTAATTATGTCAAAACGAACAACGCTGTTCTTCAAGTCTGTGTCTGAAAATGAGAAACAGAAACAACATGGTAAGAATATCATTAACCCTTCAACATGTGAAAATAACCATATAAAAACAATAGAGACACAATAGTGAAAATAAATTAATTAGATAAACAATGCGCCAGCGTTCAGCTTCTTTTGTTTCTCTAATTAATTCATTTTTTACTATTTACTATTTTGAAATTTGTAAAAAGGACATTTGTGAAAACAGTTGTATGTAAAATTAAAGGAATGGTCAACGCTCAGCGTGCGTCCATCGAGTTATGGATGTACACGGGAGGCTGCTGTTAGCATGAAAGAAGCGTAAGAATTGCACGAGGCGAAGCCGAGTGTGACTCTAACTTCTTGAGTACTTAGCAGCCGACCAAGTGCATCCAGAACTCGATTAACACACGCTGAAGCATTGACCATTTCTTTTATAACATAGTCACTTCAAATTCAAATGAAGCAATTTTATTTTCCGATTGATTTCAGGCATGTGCTATGCCGATGACGTGAGCATGTGTCCGTGGGCTTACGGACACACTCTAACCAACCAATCAGAGTGCACGTTATATCATACCTATGTTATTATAATAATTAACAATTATTCACCAAAATGGAGGTGAATAGATATATCTTATTTAATAGACATTTTAGTGTGTGGTACGGCTATATATTTTTACAAGTCTGCAGTATTTTGTTGAACCCATATGGTGAGACAAAATACAAAGATGAGTAAAAATTCCAGCGATACTACACACTAAAATATCTAAATAAGTTATTTATTATCCAACCCTTTTGGGTGCGAAAAATACACTCAGCCTGTGACGGATGTTGCTTTATGTGCACGCTGCATCATGCAACCAATGAGTAAAATTTCAGCCTGTAATACTCGAGAAAACATCTAATAAGGGATTTATTATACAACTGTTTTTACTATTGTTATTGCACGCACACCCAGTCAAACCAGTTTTCTACCTCATATCGGCCCTCAAAAATGACCAAATTTGGTAAAATGACATCACGGTTGTATAATGATAAATACTATTTAATTAAGGGGGGTCGTTACTATATCGTTGCCAGGTAACTTGGTTGCTATGTCGCGAGACCGGAAATGATATTTTCTTTCCGAACTCTTCGCTACCAGGTTACGCTAAAATACTGGGGAATTGTTTTGTTTTACTTTTGTTTCATTCAGGAGAACACACGATACAATTGGAAATTTCATCAGTGCGCCAAGCCCACGCATTGAAATTATAATTTCACGAGCAAACCGAAATAAGATATAATAGCGTATTCTCCCCGGCTTCCGGCTATTCAAGCCATTCAAAGTCAAAACGAGGATAACAGCCTCGATCCCATGATGCACCCTCATTCTCCACAATTGGTGAGAGTCATTGAGAAGAGAGACGAGTCGATAAGTTATCAGTTTTCTAATTTGTTTTATTTTTTTAATCAACCTCATACATCCCTTTTTGGGGCCATAGTGAAACCTTATTAGTCTCAACGTTTAGGGTTAAAAAAACAGTTTTGATAAATAACTCAACGTCTTGAATAACATGACAAAAACCTTCAGCACTCGCTTGGTCCCATAGGACTGCTAACCTTCCTAGTTGTGTTTGGCGCCTGGAAGATAAAGCAAACCGAAATAAGATATCGTAGTCAATATACCTTGTTTGCTGGATAGGTGAACATAGATGGGAGGGACTGGGAGGGACGCTATTATATCTTATATCGGTTTGCTCGTAAAATTATAATTTCAATGCGTGCGCTTTGCGCACTGATGAAATTTCCAATTTCACTTCGCAAACCTCCATAAGATATAATAGCGTATTGTTCAAAGCATTCCAAACCTTCCTGCAGGACAGTATTTTGGAAAGCATCCTCTCCGGTAGGCTTCTCAGGAACTATATCCCTCAAGTAATGCCTCCTGAAGGTGGACTCTTTCTTCCACCTTGCCATGTTCATGATCTCCTGGCAAGAAAGACCTTTTGCCTTTGCCTTAGAAGTGGAAGCACCCCTGGTTGAATGTGCTCGAAATTTGCATCCACACCTGCCTCCTTCATCACTTGTACTAGCCAACCCGCTATGGTACAAGGCACTACCTCCTTGTGAGGTTCTATAAAACTTAACAACAACTGGTTCTTCTTATTTGTTCCACGCCATCCCTTCGTACGGTCCACATAGAAAGTTATAGCTGAGACAACACATAACGTGGGGTTTGAATCAAATGAGTTAAAGGACAGTTAAAGGAGGGCTTGCCCTCGCTTTCTTGATTTGGTCAAACGCCCTAGCTTGATTGTAATTTGGTTCTCATGGACTGTCATCAACCTCAGGTCCAAAGCCATAAGGTCAGATGACCTACCAGCTGATGCTATGGCAGGAAGCGTAGTTAATTTAAATGTTAACTGTTTATCAGAAAGATTGTTGTTACATCAAAGACCGCGATTGCCTTGTAGCACGAGAGGATATAGCTGTTGACTGGGTGATCTCACAATGTCCTCGAGAGGAGGCAGTAATATTGGTTGTCTGCATGACATGTCCAGTAAGACTGGATACCATGATTGTGTGTGCCAGGTTGGTGTGATCATGACAATTGTTGCTTGATCTCGCGAAGCACCGGCATATCAGGGAGAAAGGAGGAAACTGTATCCCTTCACACCCGACCAGGGAATCTGAAAATAATATGTTGCCTGTGCAAAGGGGCCTGGAAACCAACTCGCATAAGTTTCTAACTGTGTGTTGAGTCTGTTGGCAAACATATCGATCTCTAAGGGACCCCAAAGTTGGTTGAGCTCCTGGAATATGCTGGGCTTCAATTTCCAGTCGCTCGAATACTGAAAGTGCCTCGACTCCCAATCTGCCTCCTGATTGAGTCTCCCAGGCAAATACTCTGCTGTCAGAGTAATTTGCTGCTGCAGAGCATAATTCCACAGCTCCTGTGCTAACTGTAACAGTGCCGGAGACTTCGTTCTTCCCATTTTTAGGATGTAAGCAACTGCTGACCTGTTGTTCATTCTCAGATGGACATGCATTTGTGTTTTGTTGGTTGTGAAAGCTCGCACTGTAAATAAGGCTGCTTTCAGTTCCAGAGCATTGATATGAAGGGAGTTGGACTCCTGTTGAGTCCATAGTCCTCTTGTACGCACACTCTGATAAACAGCTCACCATCCCATCATTGATGCATCTGTGCCATTCAAGGAATATTTGAGCCACTTTTGCAAGACAGCGACTCGCTATTATATTAATATTTTAGTCAAGTTTGAGTCTGCTTGTTACAATACATTCTGGTTAATTTTAAATATGGCGAGGGAGCTAAGTGAACTGGCTGGCTGCTTGCTTGAGAACAAACTAGACATTGCTATGGGCAATGTACACTCGTGCCCTGTTGAGAATGAGCTACATGTACTGACATGCTTCAAGAATATAATTGGGATCCCTGTGGAAGTGTGGATTTCGAAGTTTGTATACGAGTTTGATTTTTGCTTGAAAGCTTCCCTTTTCTACCTGGAACCAGCACATGTCGCAGTTATCTTTCGTGATCAATGCCGTATGATTTATATTTCGCTCTTAGAGTGAAAATATTTGAACATTTTAAAAGTAAAATCAAGAGACCATTATCTTGGTAAGCTTATATAAAAATGTATTCAACGAGTAAAGTTCAATGATTGATAGTTGTTGTCGGTCGATTTTTCATTTAGACTTCGAAATATAAAATACCATAAATATAAGCTTGTGGTTTCCTTTCTAGTAGAACACATAGACCGTCCAGCTATTCGTGATTATCTTCTTGGACGATAAGGATTTTCTTTTCACTGAATGTTCGTGTGTGTCAGTTGTATAATTGGGCTTCCTGTGGTTACAGGTAGCCCAAACGTAGAAATCAGTGGATCATGACGTGTTTGGATTTTCGTTCGGTTGGATCAGGAATGAGCTCTTAGAAAGCCTTCAGAGGGTATGAGATTCTCAAAAATGTCTTCACAACGTTGATGTAGAAATCTGAGCAAGAAATTGTGTTTTTGAGTGGTTTTGAGCGATTCGAAAATTTCACGTGGTGTGGTTCAACCGGTCATTTTATAGTTTTGAGTATGAGTTTGTTTGTTTCTCAAAAGCATTATTTTTCTATATCATTCCCTAAAAAATACTAGAAATAAAGAATAATAGTTGTTGAATTCCCCTGTGAAGTTTTCTTGAGGTTTTGAGTTGTATTTATTCGATGATGGGTCCGAGTTGTCTTGTGAATTTTGATGTGTTGACGAGCGCTGAACAGCGACCGATGAAGGCCGAAGTTAGGATTTGTGTGCAATATCTAAGCCGTGGTGGATGCCTGGGCTCTGACTTGTTGCTTTTTACCTCGTCTTTTTATCCTTCATTTGGCCAACACATTTAATTTAGCTGCTTTTTAGATCGGGAATCACGACACCTATATAACACATTGCGCATGTGCGAGACAATTCAGTAGTACAAGACCCCATGCTTTCGCTCTGACGCCGCTAGACACACACCAGCTTTGACAATATCATTGTGTAAATACATCCCATTTGCCCTATAATCTGATTTGATTTGATTTTGACTTTATTTTTAGTGACGGTTTTGGATTTGACAATGTCCCACATCAATTGGGAGAGAGATAAATGTTTGTATATAAATGGTTCCAATACAGATATAATTGATGGAGATACTAGGCCCCGGTACTAGGCGTTGCAAACCGGATATTGCACAACTTTGAGATTTTCTGACGCCCAAACAAACGAAAAAAATTCGCGTTGGGTTTTATAACTCGTGCGCCCTTCGGCCTGGGCACGAGTAATTACTTCCGGTCTTCAAAATCAAGTTTTTCTCGTCTGAAAAAAAATTGATATGCAGTTTTTCGATATTTTAATTAATAAACGCGAATTATCTAAACTTAGTGCATGCGATTTTTTATATTTTAAAAAAAGTTACGAAAGTAAAAAAATTTAAAGAATGTTACAAGCAAATTTTAGGGTCATTTTCTTATTTTTCCGAAATTCAAAAAAAGCAAGCGTGATTGTTTTGTAAACGTTCTTAAAATTAAAAACATGTTGATAACAATAATTCTTGAAAACAAATCAAAACGCCCTTGAAAAACGTGTTTTTCTGCTTTGGGTCACGTGACAATGGGCCGCATCCGTTTACGTCATAATTACATTCCCACTTACCTTGAATGACTATGTTCCAAATTTCCTGGATGTAAACCAAACATGCATTGACTTCACAATTTCACAATTTCCCTAGCAACGGAGCATCAAAAGATAGTACCGACCCCCATTAAGGTATCAGGGTACCCCAAAAAAACTTTCAAACCACCGGTTTTGATTTTGTTTGACAATCAAATCAAATTGAATATTATCTATCATCTCCAAAAATTGCGGCTGTATGGAACCTCGGCGATGATAGTGATGTGAAAATCTGAACTTTTTTACCTATTTCAAATATACTGTTTTTGTTCTAAAAACTAATTGTTTTAGTTAATTCTGCATTTATTCAGCTTTCAGAAAAGGTATACTACTATAGAGGTTTTAACGTAACGAGTACGCGCTAGAGCGTGTTGCGTGCATGATGGTCGTTTGGGTTAACCTGATACCATAAAGAGACAAAACGATAGGTTTTCAGTTTGAGCTTAAATATGTCAACAAATCAAGCGAACCTCAGCAGAGCAGATTTAGTTCACCTTTTCATTATTCTTGACAATTCTGTCCCCCTTATAAACAATCTGTGACGTCATAATATTACAGGGCAATTGCCGGGCAATTGCCTGGCCACCAGTAATGTGGAAATTTAAAGGAAATCAGATGCTACACATTCCATGAATTAAAAAAGCCCTCCCTGATTAACCAATCAGAATAAATCAATTTTGCCCTCTATATCTACGCCATCATAGTTTAAATGTACTCAGTGTCTCACTTGTGCTGACCAAAAGAAATGCAGGCTAAGGTAGCCAACTACATGTTGACTGTATAGCAAGATGAATGTCGAAGCTGCATTAAGCTCCATTCGCGATGGCCGCTTAGATCAAGTTGAAAGCCTCAAGGGACTTGAACGCCAGTTGCGAGACACGTTGAAAAATCAGGGAACTTGGACTCGCACGGCCATAGAGGACTTGTCCCCCCATCCTGGCCGATTTCCATCGCCACAGAGAGAACATCCTCTCCATGTTGACTCGCATGGACGAGATGGAGGACCAGTTACTCAAACGACTGTAACCGCAAATTATAATAAAACGGTTCTTCTAAACATTAAACTTTTTTGCCCGCCATATTTAATTTGGGTGTACAAATCCTCCCTTCCTTCCTGGTCTAAAAACATGTGAAAAGTCAGCCTCGTTTTCAGGTAAGAACGATATCATTTCGAAGATCTGGAAATATACCGGTATTCTAAACAAATACTATAATATTACATGTTATGTTTGTATCAAATGGAATGCTTTTTTAGCAAAATTCATGCACATGCTTTGAGAACTGATAATAATGTGCGATGAGATTCTTTCGATGTCTGCACTCATGTATTCACTTTCTGCAGTGTTTATGTTTTGAACCCTGAAATCTGTGATATTGTACAGTGTAGGTAGGTAGCTAGGTAATCGACTCAGAGTTTCAAGTTTGAAGTTTTATTTTGCACTCTTATATGTTATAGTATCAATATATAGTAAATTAAAGTAGAATTAGAAAATAATTTTTGAATGTTTATGGATAAATAAATAATATTGAAATAAATAATATTAGTATAGTATATAAAAAACTATGTACATTATTAAGAGGCTGTCTCTGTAAAAGCGGTCCACGCGATTCGCGTCGATAAATAAAATCGCCTGATTTTCTGTGTGGTAAAAGTACTTCATACCAAGGTAACAAAACCACAATATTTTTGTTGTAAGATTTAAATTCGTTCCGTACGGGCAAATAACGTCATTGGCCCATAATCGCTCGTTCGCGACCAAAATCCGGCCTGATTTTTACGTGTATTTAAGCAACCGTCGCAAAGCCAAATTGTTTCTTATGAACATAATTTTTACAGAGCGACCTAGATAAACTGCTAATTTACCCTATGCAGCAGTTTGAAACATTTTAACGAAAAACTCTTTGCACGCCAAGGCGCTATTTAACCCTATCTAAAGACTCCCGCGGTCAAACATGAAAAATGATCATTTTTGAATCTACTTTTCTCCATTGGCAGATAAAATAAATTGATGTGAATGACATTGATGTACAATTTGAACCTTGCCAAATAAGATTTTAGAAGCAAACTTTGTCTATATTAACATTTCAGAGAACGCTAAGCAAGCATTCATCTGGATATTTTGACTACTCGCTTCCAAAAAGCGTTCGAATGTCAATAAATTAAAGTCTTAAAATATTACCTGACAAAGGGCAAAATCTAATCACTTACTGGGAATAGAATGATATACAAATCCATGGCCAAAGAATTCCAAAAAAACTAGAGATAAATTCGTTATAGATGATTTTTCGTCCATACAATGCAATGAGAATCGAACTGAATTAATCAGTAAACAGTGAAATTGACAAGTCTGCCAATGCACGTGCGACGTGCATAATTAAGTTGTAATTTTAGCAAAGCGATGCCACCACAGTGGCCGAACTTTACGATCTAGGTCTAGAGCTATGAAGATCATTACATTGAATTATTTGTATGCCCTTTGTTCAGGCAAATATATAGTGGAATGATGCACTTACTTTTGCCGTCGTACACTTACGAGGTTATGACATGCATGACGACACATATTTCTTGTAAAACAGGCATAGATATACTGTATCGAAGTAACTTTAAAACATGCAGGAAACATTCGAAAGAAACAATCACTGAGAGAAATTTATATCTAGATAAAATAATTGATTTGGCGATGATATACGTCACCAGTCACTATCCGGTTGTGGGAGTACCCCCCCCCCCCCCCCCCCCCCCCCCCCCCCCCCCCCCCCCCCCCCCCCCCCCCCCCCCCACCAATGCCCCCTCCCCCGCGTAGATGGTGCGTTAGATCCCATGGTCCCTCGCAAAGTTATATGCATAGTATCATACCTTGTTAACTAACATTTAACTCTTAACTGAATGAGGTCTAAGTCGAGGAACAACTGCATTCTCCAACCATGGTCTTGATGGTGTTAATAAGCTCCGCCTTCAGCGTCTTTCGTTTGAATGGTAAATCAAAGTGTTCACAAATGTTTTGAAGCATTTTCACATTAAATTTCTACAGGTTATCTTGATGACTATACTCGCAGAGATCGTAGATGTCATACATAATTGGATGATTGGCACAAAGTTCATTGACCACGGTTTGAACTATTTCTTGATGCATCTTTTCATTTTCAACCCAATTCTCTTCATAATTTTCTTGCAAAGGATCAGCAGAGAGCTGTTTTCTACGGCTTGATGTCAGTCTTGAAAAATATCCCTGTATCTGTGACTTGGTAAGCCATTCGTCTCTTGAAAACAGTCTATTCCCAAGTTCATCTCTAGCAGTTCGTATATCTTGTACGACTTGTTGAGGATCCGCTTTCCTTCCCGTTTTCTCTCCTACTTCGTATTTTCTTAAAAGATAACATTTGACTTTCTCAGTAAATCTGGAAGTAGTTCTAGGTTTTTGTAGCGCCCATCCACATGGTAGTATATCGTCTTGTTTATCTTCTCTAGATATTCCAGCTGTGCGCGTTGCACAGGAAGCCTCGTCAGCAAGTGAAAGGGACGCAAATTGCTCAACCCATCCCCTACGCAGCGTGTCGTAAATACTTTCTTGCTTTTCCTGGGTCGATTTTGGCTTTGGTTCGGAGTGACGTTCTAAGCATGCGTGGAGTTCAGCAGATTCTAGATCAGTAAAAGCTTGAGAGCAAGCGATATCAGGGCACTCAAAACTGTTGCTTCTGGAATTGGATCTTCTGAAACACGCGAATCAGTTTTTATTCTTCTTGGAGAGGGAGGGAAACATCCGTAGTTTTCGCAAATTTCGAGACGTGTTTCACTTTGGTTGCGGTGGTAGATACTTTTCCATGGCACAACTTTCCCGGGTCCAACACCAAAGGCCTTCCACACTCTTAGATCGTTCTTCTCATACACGAAGTTGTGAAAAGCACTCATCCCCTGCAACTTTGTTATCTCTAGATCCATTTCGGTTGGTCTAATTTCGCAAACTGCGGCTGTACTGCCTTTCACATTTCTTTCTTTCAGTGCAGTATGCATATCTTGGGCAGAGAGTATATCATGCCCTTCATTGCAGTATCTGCGAATAGCACCTTTCATTGGGCACAGAATCCTATCGCAGATATCTTTGCCAAATTGGGGCTCAGAATAATCGTACCTTGCGATTGAAATCCCTACTCGTTCTCCCACGTCTCGCAGAGCTGCCAAAAGTTGACTATTATGGTAACAACCAGCTTCGTCAGATCTCAAAACTACTGTAGAAATGTGTGGCTTTTCAGAATGAATCATCGTAAGTAGCTGTTCCACGATGGAAGTGACTGCGAACCAATCCTGGCTGCAGCTATTGACGAGATGCGCGTAGTAAGACACTTCAACTTGACCATTTGAATTCTTGGACAACACGCTACTGACATGCCAATTTATACCTCGCTTAGCAAACCATTCGCTTTGCTTTTCTCTATGTCGCATCTGCACAAATTTCATCGCCCAATCCATGACAATCATGATGGAATCATCTTTTAACGAGGCAACAGCAGTTTGTTTGGCCTCCTCTTGATTCTCAGAACGGAGTACGTGAGCTTTCCATGTGAAGATGAAGACCTTTGCTTGACTGAAATCATAAATAAAATCATCACATTGCTCAGAATTGTACATGTTTTTAGCGAGCATTAAGATCATATTTTCAATAGATTGAATAGTTTCTTTTAGGTCTTCACAGTCGTTACATCTTATGAAATGGTCGTGTGTGCAGAACTCTTGAAAGTCAGAATCAGAAGGGTCGCTTAAAGCGTACTTCCTACAATGGTCAGGACATAAATCCGATTCATCACGGCAATGCACACGGTATGTAGTCTTCAAGTATCTTCTTCCAGCCTTCAATCGTCTACGCATGTCATTACACCAAATCTTATCAGCCCCAAAGTTAGACTCCAACTCATCGACAATAGTTATTAGTCGGTGGAAACCTTCAGTTCCATCAGCTGCCGTGTTGTCTAAGCCCTGCAATGACTTTCGTTGTGATGCTTCCCTCACTTCTAAAACTCGATACAATGTAGCACGACTGAGAGGCTCAAACCCATCTTCTTTGCAGTATTTTAGATACTGAGTTATCATCGTGGACCTTGTGACTGTACGAATGATGTTAGGCATACTTAGACGCCCACCATTGTCTAATTTAAGTGTACGGTTGCCGTATGCTACGTCCTGGTAGAAATATACGGACGGTTCACAAACGTTAGAAAGTGATCCAACTTAGTCATATCAATTCTTATTCTATGAGATGGTTTCTTTTCCACAGGTAAGCCGGGACCAACAGTTCTAGCATGCTCTCTAGCTCGTTTAATCTTCCGATCGCTTAATTTCTCAAACGTGAAACCTCTTCAGTTTTTCACTTGTGTATTCATAAGCGTAAATACTCAAAATCTGAGTTTTTAAATTCGATGTGGGAGCGTTCTTATATGCAGCGATCATTGCAACAAGATTTCCAGGAAGATCGGTTTCTTCAATTGCATTCGCGTGCGTGTTTTGTAAATTCTGAAACAGTTTCTCGCCTTCATCGGGTGCTATGGCATGACAGACTAAGTTGCACGCTTCCTTCGCTCGGTTGATACAGTGTTCTTGGTCTAAAAGTGAAGCACTGTTCCACTCCCCTTTAAGTTGAAAGGTCAATGGTTCTACATTGTGACCAGGAGCTACCTTTGATAGCATTTCCATAGCACTGTTAAAGGTTGTAATAGCAGCAGTATCATAAGGGATCCATTGCTTTCCCCTTTGATGGTTCAGGAGAGACAACGACTGTCCTGCATACTACAACCCGATGAGATATGTCAAACTTTGGATATTTCATTGTCTAGTATGCTTTGTTACATTTATACGTTTCTGTGTGTTTCTCATTTTTAGTCACTTTTTCTGACTGTACTTCCACCTAAATACAGTGTAACCAAAATCCAACCTGTTAAAAAATCTTACGGTGAATGTTGTTTCTGTGGTCCATTGCAGTCATCTTTGAGCCATGGTAACTCAGTGTCCACTTTTGTTTTGTGATTGCTCCTACATGTTTCGCATATGGCTGAAAGAAATTAACACACAAAATGTGAACTCATGCTGATAAAGTGGCTGCAATTCATTGTTCAAACCATTTATTTACGGTAATTCCAGCGTTATATCAGGGTGATTCAAAAATAAATCCCGGCCTCTCCCTTTTTGAGATCACGTGACTTGAAGTGCAGGGTGCCTAAGTCCATTCATTGTATTATTTCGACATTTGAAATGTGATTTGTTTGTATAAATTGGTTTAACGCGGGAATGTTAATATAAAATTGGAGTTAAATAGTCTTTCTAAAAGACTCCAAGACATGGAGTTTATCATAATAATATTGAGTAACGTTGAATCTTTCTCAGAGGACTGACATGCTAATTAGCAATCATATGCAAATGTATATTCACGAATAGAGTGAGTATACAAATGTTACTTACGCGATCCAACTGGTACAAGCATCTCATATATCATCTGGATCTCTCTTGACATCTGTGGTGAGGCTCTTGTCCTTCCTTTTATGGCCTTTTTAGCAGACACGCGTTTCTTGTTCTCACTGTGCTTGTGAGGCGGATGCTGGCATGCGGTCTTTGATGGCTTCCAATGTTTTCCCAACATGCGTCGATGTTTAGGGCACACATACATGGCTTCAAGTCTTTCCTTGTCTAGATTAAATAAACCCTGCTCTTGCTGTTATTAACTGCCATTCCTTCAGTTTTTCGCGAGAAAGATGAATTGATCGCAAATGGTCGAGTATGTCATCCAGACATTCAAGTAGAGGCACCGAAATGGTTTCACCGCGAAACTCACTGCATGAGTCTGAGTCACTTAGAATCCCCTTCAAAAAACACTGCAGATCTGACATCGCAATAGTTAAGAAAACCACACACTAAAAAACGTGACTACTGACTTCAGTTGAGTATATATACGGTGTGAGAATTAGATGTATTAACTAAGTGCACGTGCATTGGCAGACTTGTCAATTTCACTGTTTACTGATTAATTCAGTTCGATTCTCATTGCATTGTATGGACGAGAAATCATCTATAACGAATTTATCTCTCTAGTTTTTTTGGAATTCTTTGGCCATGGATTTGTATATCATTCTATTCCCAGTAAGTGATTAGATTTAGCCCTTTGTCAGGTAATATTTTAAGACTTTAATTTATTGACATTCGAACGCTTTTTGGAAGCGAGTAGTCAAAATATCCAGATGAATGCTTGCTTAGCGTTCTCTGAAATGTTAATATAGACAAAGTTTGCTTCTAAAATCTTATTTGGCAAGGTTCAAATTGTACATCAATGTCATTCACATCAATTTATTTTATCTGCCAATGGAGAAAAGTAGATTCAAAAATGATCATTTTTCATGTTTGACCGCGGGAGTCTTTAGATAGGGTTAAATAGCGCCTTGGCGTGCAAAGAGTTTTTCGTTAAAATGTTTCAAACTGCTGCATAGGGTAAATTAGCAGTTTATCTAGGTCGCTCTATAAAAATTATGTTCATAAGAAACAATTTGGCTTTGCGACGGTTGCTTAAATACACGTAAAAATCAGGCCGGATTTTGGTCGCGAACGAGCGATTATGGGCCAATGACGTTTTTTGCCCGTACGGAACGAATTTAAATCTAACAACAAAAATATTGTGGTTTTGTTACCTTGGTATGAAGTACTTTTACCACACAGAAAATCAGGCGATTTTATTTATCGACGCGAATCGCGTGGACCGCTTTTACAGAGACAGCCTCTTAAGTAATATATGTAAATGTTATGAATAAATAAATAATATTTAGTATGTATTATATAAACAACTGTACATTATTAAGTAATATATGTAAATGTTGATGGATAAATAAACAATATTCAGTATGTATTATATACAGCTATTTAAAAAAACGTTGAAAACTGAATACTGCATACTGAATAGTGCATTCCAAGGCCAAAGGGCATTGTGGGCCTCGTTATTTTGAAATAAAAAGTAAATATACAGCAATTTGTTCGCCATATGGAGCTAGTATATTGTTTCTGATGGAATACACAAAAATAAAATAAATTATTATTATTTATATTACTTTAGACAATATTACACGAGTCCCAAAATGCATTTCGGTCTTAGAATACACTATTTAGAATGCAGTATTCAGTATCAACGTTTTTTGAAATATCTGTAAATAACTATGTCCATCATTAAGTAACAATGTACTCATAGAGTGCAAGAAAAGTGTGAAAACTAACTAATATTATTGATCGAGTACTAAATAGTACTAATGCAACAATAGAAAAAATAGAAATAGCACTATTTAAAGTTAGTATTCTAAATTGCACTCTATAAAATATATTCAAGATACAAACTGTTGAACCTCTCTGTGCGACCACCTATCATAAGCGACCTTCTCTCGTAAGCGCCCACCTCTCGTAAGTTACTGCGACCACCTTTTTGGGCTTGGGAGTTGGATTTGTCCTTGGTATTTACTTTGAAATATATTTGTTAATGGCGTTGATACACTTCTTCCACTCTTTGTCCTTGTTAGTTTGTCATTTTAAAAACTCAAAAGAATAAAGATCGACTTTGGGGCTAGATTCTAAATCAGATAGAATAACAAATTTTCAATGTCGTGATCAACTGGTTCCGATCAACTTTATATATATTTTGTTTATAAGATCAGCTAGCGCTCATGAAGCGTCTCTTGATCCAAGCCGAATTAGGTCAAGAATCGCTTGGTTTTGTCCATCAACATTGGTGGAAATTCCCGTAAATCCTTCACATTATTAATTTAAAAGCAGTGCTCAACAACGGATCAACAATATATTTTGTGATCTTTGACATGCAAATTTGGCGACGGGACGCGTACGGCGAGACAAAGCGACGGCAGACGATGATACGGACGTGACAGCTAGTACCGCTCCAAAGGCCGGTCAATCCAATTTTTTTTCAATTTAAAAACATTTGGGCTCCAAACTGAATGATGAATCGACCTTGAGTAGCTCTCGAATACTTTGACCGTAGTAATGCAACTAACAACATTGAATTAGATGAAAACAAAACGACTTTTAATATGGCTGAACTCGATCTGATAATTTCACAAACTTCTTGTCAGCGCTGTCAAAGCATCGATCAGCGCAGCGTTTGTAGCGGTAAACAAAATTTCGCCAAAATCGTCAAGAGATTTGAGATGTACGTATTTGTCGTTGATTAAGGCCCGAAGTTTATAAGATACATCGAGGTAAACACGCTCTTTTAGATAAATTATTTAAAACAGTCAGGAAATCTCGAATATCCATGTTCTGTTTCTACATTAATTATAGGCGCCCTTGGTTGATAATCAAGCTCTCCAATTAAAAAAAACAATGCGAAAATGGTACTTACCTGTTTTTCCTTTTGGTCAGTTAAGGGTCTTGAAAACTTTTATGGATTTTACGACTATTAAAATCGTAATCTTCACGGTACTACCTAAAGCTAAACAGCTTGAACCGGCAATCCATTAACTCGTATTTTACAAGTCAGCGGATCGATCGAATAAAAATGTTTATAAGTTACATTTCATAGCATCCAAGTTTCACAACCATATTTCACATTTCTTTTACTGATTTATTGCTACAAAATGTCTTTCTTGTCATGTTCTACAAAACTAACCTATTTATAGTAAGTTATATATTTTATTTAATGTTAAATATAAAAAGTCCACTATATACATGTATTTAATTTTATAAAGCGAAATTTTAAAAATCTACAAAGGCGAAAAGTGCGTGATAGGCGAAAAAGTGCGCGATAGGCGAAAAATGCGCGATAGGCGAAAAATGCGCAATAGGCGAAATATGCGCGATAGGTGAAAAATGCGCGAATGGCGAAAAATGCGAAAAGTGCGTAATAGGCGAAAAGTGCGAAATCATGCCCAAGGTCGCCCAAGGCAAAAAGTGCGCGATGAAAGTTTACGCCTAACGCGTCATTTTGCTCAAGAAAAATTAGGTGAAAACGGAGCTTCGATTTACGGGGTTTTTCGAGATTTGCGCGCGAGAGACCTACGTTCTTTTGCTAAGTAGCTTATAGTTTTTTCTCTTGGCAAAATTTATCTTTCAACTAGAGATAGACTGATAAATTCGCTTTCAAAACATGTAAATATAAGTACAAACTTATTTATAAAACAAAAAATTAGAGCATTTTCTAAACAAATTTAAGCTTTACAATTCGTGATTTCACGTTGTACACCAACTCCATGCGCAGGCCTTCATATATGACAAAACAACAACTGAAACGCATAAAACGAAAAAAAAAAATACAAATTCGAAATTAATATTACTGTATGTGGTTCTAATTGTGAACAGTTCTAATTGTGAACACTTTTCAGTAAAAGTGCCGTTTTTATACCGTAAAGTTAAGATCGACAAAAAATATTTTACCCAAGCAAATATTGATTTATTTTCAATCATTCAATGCTATTTTGGGTTTCCTGACATTTATTCCGCGCAAAATTTCAACTTTGACGGCAAGGTAAGCTGACGACTGTTGTTTACAAATTCGAATTTTAAGCGCGTCTTTAAGATTCTCAGTGGCAAAGTTCGCATATTTTCTTTCTAAAAACGCAAAGTTTTGAGTTTGTTTTTATATGAGTAAAAGGTAAATAATAACACTTTTCTTTACAAAACAATATTTAGAAAAGTGTTGACAATGAACGAGCAGCATCGGAATGAAAAATTATGCGTGTTTTTGCGATGTGCATCTAATTGTAAACACGCATATGCTCACGCATAGCTTGGCACTTCATAACATATGTAGTTCTTAAGATATAGAGTAACATTGCCGCTAATGTACCTGCACTGGTACAATAGCAAATATTGATAAGGAAAAATGTATAAGAAGTCCGCGTTTGTGATACAAATTTGCGCCATTGCGTTGTTAGCAATTACACGAACGTGATGAACGGCATGCATCAACGAACACGTCAGCAATTTAGCGTTGCCGTCTGACTTCACTTCGTTTTAACATTTTTCTGGCAGTCACATCGAAATATAACACAAACATAAATATTGTTTCAAGACAACTTGGAACTTGTACATCGAATTGCAAGGCTAGAAATCGAGAATAATACACAGTATTAAGCCATTAAGTGTAAGGCTGTACAATTATCAAACATATGGTGGCAAAAATCACAAAAATGGAATTCGCTCTAACTTTGCATATGGGTAGCCCTTGGTCTGAATATAAACGCTGTGTAGTTTGTTTGGGAAAATATTTATTTGTTTTGGAGAAAATCGAAAGAAACTATTTTGGCTTCAGACACCATATAATGACTGTCGGCGGAGTGAAAATGCATCAAATTCATTCCATTCGTATATCAAAACTAAAATCAACAGAAATATTTCAACACCATCGCTGTATTGTATAACTCTTCCTTGATCTCTAGGCTTAATATCATAAACATTGAGCGAGTTTAAGAAGTCCAATAAATTCCAAATCAAAGTGCACTATTTGGAAAATCCAACTGGTGGGTCAAAAAGAATAGTTTTTTAGTCATGTGCCAGTGATCCAAATTTTATAATATTGCAGCTACGTACTAAGAAGATGATATAGTTTTGGAATCTTGAAAGTTTTATTTGGGCAATTGACGTTTTGCTTCTGAGAAAACTCTTTTATTCACCACTCGAAAAACATCAAAAACGGTGATTGCCGTGCTTGCTTGAGAACAAACTTAGACAAATTGGCTAGGAGCTAATGAGCTACAATGTACACTCGTGCCCTGTTGAGAATGAGCTACATGTACTGACATGCTTCAAGAATATAATTGGGATCCCTGTGGAAGTGTGGATTTCGAAGTTTGTATACGAGTTTGATTTTTGCTTGAAAGCTTCCCTTTTCTACCTGGAACCAGCACATGTCGCAGTTATCTTTCGTGATCAATGCCGTATGATTTATATTTCGCTCTTAGAGTGAAAATATTTGAACATTTTAAAAGTAAAATCAAGAGACCATTATCTTGGTAAGCTTATATAAAAATGTATTCAACGAGTAAAGTTCAATGATTGATAGTTGTTGTCGGTCGATTTTTCATTTAGACTTCGAAATATAAAATACCATAAATATAAGCTTGTGGTTTCCTTTCTAGTAGAACACATAGACCGTCCAGCTATTCGTGATTATCTTCTTGGACGATAAGGATTTTCTTTTCACTGAATGTTCGTGTGTGTCAGTTGTATAATTGGGCTTCCTGTGGTTACAGGTAGCCCAAACGTAGAAATCAGTGGATCATGACGTGTTTGGATTTTCGTTCGGTTGGATCAGGAATGAGCTCTTAGAAAGCCTTCAGAGGGTATGAGATTCTCAAAAATGTCTTCACAACGTTGATGTAGAAATCTGAGCAAGAAATTGTGTTTTTGAGTGGTTTTGAGCGATTCGAAAATTTCACGTGGTGTGGTTCAACCGGTCATTTTATAGTTTTGAGTATGAGTTTGTTTGTTTCTCAAAAGCATTATTTTTCTATATCATTCCCTAAAAAATACTAGAAATAAAGAATAATAGTTGTTGAATTCCCCTGTGAAGTTTTCTTGAGGTTTTGAGTTGTATTTATTCGATGATGGGTCCGAGTTGTCTTGTGAATTTTGATGTGTTGACGAGCGCTGAACAGCGACCGATGAAGGCCGAAGTTAGGATTTGTGTGCAATATCTAAGCCGTGGTGGATGCCTGGGCTCTGACTTGTTGCTTTTTACCTCGTCTTTTTATCCTTCATTTGGCCAACACATTTAATTTAGCTGCTTTTTAGATCGGGAATCACGACACCTATATAACACATTGCGCATGTGCGAGACAATTCAGTAGTACAAGACCCCATGCTTTCGCTCTGACGCCGCTAGACACACACCAGCTTTGACAATATCATTGTGTAAATACATCCCATTTGCCCTATAATCTGATTTGATTTGATTTTGACTTTATTTTTAGTGACGGTTTTGGATTTGACAATGTCCCACATCAATTGGGAGAGAGATAAATGTTTGTATATAAATGGTTCCAATACAGATATAATTGATGGAGATACTAGGCCCCGGTACTAGGCGTTGCAAACCGGATATTGCACAACTTTGAGATTTTCTGACGCCCAAACAAACGAAAAAAATTCGCGTTGGGTTTTATAACTCGTGCGCCCTTCGGCCTGGGCACGAGTAATTACTTCCGGTCTTCAAAATCAAGTTTTTTCTCGTCTGAAAAAAAATTGATATGCAGTTTTTCGATATTTTAATTAATAAACGCGAATTATCTAAACTTAGTGCATGCGATTTTTTATATTTTAAAAAAAGTTACGAAAGTAAAAAAATTTAAAGAATGTTACAAGCAAATTTTAGGGTCATTTTCTTATTTTTCCGAAATTCAAAAAAAGCAAGCGTGATTGTTTTGTAAACGTTCTTAAAATTAAAAACA
The DNA here is from genome assembly GCA_033675265.1 of Actinostola sp. cb2023. Lineage (NCBI taxonomy): Eukaryota > Metazoa > Cnidaria > Anthozoa > Actiniaria > Actinostolidae > Actinostola > Actinostola sp. cb2023. The sequence goes on along the minus strand of JAUJYZ010001194.1, from coordinate 1,939 downwards.
TGTTGATAACAATAATTCTTGAAAACAAATCAAAACGCCCTTGAAAAACGTGTTTTTCTGCTTTGGGTCACGTGACAATGGGCCGCATCCGTTTACGTCATAATTACATTCCCACTTACCTTGAATGACTATGTTCCAAATTTCCTGGATGTAAACCAAACATGCATTGACTTCACAATTTCACAATTTCCCTAGCAACGGAGCATCAAAAGATAGTACCGACCCCCATTAAGGTATCAGGGTACCCCAAAAAAACTTTCAAACCACCGGTTTTGATTTTGTTTGACAATCAAATCAAATTGAATATTATCTATCATCTCCAAAAATTGCGGCTGTATGGAACCTCGGCGATGATAGTGATGTGAAAATCTGAACTTTTTTACCTATTTCAAATATACTGTTTTTGTTCTAAAAACTAATTGTTTTAGTTAATTCTGCATTTATTCAGCTTTCAGAAAAGGTATACTACTATAGAGGTTTTAACGTAACGAGTACGCGCTAGAGCGTGTTGCGTGCATGATGGTCGTTTGGGTTAACCTGATACCATAAAGAGACAAAACGATAGGTTTTCAGTTTGAGCTTAAATATGTCAACAAATCAAGCGAACCTCAGCAGAGCAGATTTAGTTCACCTTTTCATTATTCTTGACAATTCTGTCCCCCTTATAAACAATCTGTGACGTCATAATATTACAGGGCAATTGCCGGGCAATTGCCTGGCCACCAGTAATGTGGAAATTTAAAGGAAATCAGATGCTACACATTCCATGAATTAAAAAAGCCCTCCTGATTAACCAATCAGAATAAATCAATTTTGCCCTCTATATCTACGCCATCATAGTTTAAATGTACTCAGTGTCTCACTTGTGCTGACCAAAAGAAATGCAGGCTAAGGTAGCCAACTACATGTTGACTGTATAGCAAGATGAATGTCGAAGCTGCATTAAGCTCCATTCGCGATGGCCGCTTAGATCAAGTTGAAAGCCTCAAGGGACTTGAACGCCAGTTGCGAGACACGTTGAAAAATCAGGGAACTTGGACTCGCACGGCCATAGAGGACTTGTCCCCCATCCTGGCCGATTTCCATCGCCACAGAGAGAACATCCTCTCCATGTTGACTCGCATGGACGAGATGGAGGACCAGTTTACTCAAACGACTGTAACCGCAAATTATAATAAAACGGTTCTTCTAAACATTAAACTTTTTTTGCCCGCCATATTTAATTTGGGTGTACAAATCCTCCCTTCCTTCCTGGTCTAAAAACATGTGAAAAGTCAGCCTCGTTTTCAGGTAAGAACGATATCATTTCGAAGATCTGGAAATATACCGGTATTCTAAACAAATACTATAATATTACATGTTATGTTTGTATCAAATGGAATGCTTTTTTAGCAAAAATTCATGCACATGCTTTGAGAACTGATAATAATGTGCGATGAGATTCTTTCGATGTCTGCACTCATGTATTCACTTTCTGCAGTGTTTATGTTTTGAACCCTGAAATCTGTGATATTGTACAGTGTAGGTAGGTAGCTAGGTAATCGACTCAGAGTTTCAAGTTTGAAGTTTTATTTTGCACTCTTATATGTTATAGTATCAATATATAGTAAATTAAAGTAGAATTAGAAAATAATTTTTGAATGTTTATGGATAAATAAATAATATTGAAATAAATAATATTAGTATAGTATATAAAAAAACTATGTACATTATTTAAGAGGCTGTCTCTGTAAAAGCGGTCCACGCGATTCGCGTCGATAAATAAAATCGCCTGATTTTCTGTGTGGTAAAAAGTACTTCATACCAAGGTAACAAAACCACAATATTTTTGTTGTAAGATTTAAATTCGTTCCGTACGGGCAAATAAACGTCATTGGCCCATAATCGCTCGTTCGCGACCAAAATCCGGCCTGATTTTTACGTGTATTTAAGCAACCGT